>VYZX01006054.1:121531-216811 GCA_013401335.1 Brachypteracias leptosomus | reverse complement strand
ACAACTGTATAAAAATTACTTAATGATTATTTAAGTAGGCTTAGGCTGATCATTGTTACTTTTATGGCTCAGACTGATCATAGGCATCTTTGTGTCCTGCCGCTAATTTAGGTTCTGGATTAATATCTGAACTTGTGTTAGGCAGAGTCTTTCTAAACTGGTGTGATGGTTACACCACACATGCTTTGCCTGAAGGGATACAGTGCAGACACATCCCTTCTGCCTTCCAGTTACCTGGTTACTCCCTGCAATCCACTGTTTTCCAGATTTAAGAGGTGACTAATGTTTAACAAAGCGCTCAAGTTTCCGTTCCTGTGTGATTGCAGAAATTTACTTTAGGGGTTAGATTCAGGATTATGTTTCTGTAATAATGGGATTCATGTCCAGTCAACATTTTGATTATAGGCATTAAATATTATTATTTTTTTTAATATCTAAGCTTCGATACGAATCAGTCTCTGATGTATGCCAGAGCTGTATAGATCAGTCAGGGAGCATTACAGGTAACTGCTGAGATTTTGGGAATGTCTCTGATGTTACTGTTTGATGTCACGTGGAAACTGACATAGATAAATTTTAACTGTTTGCCATCTGCTTTTACCAGTCTCAAATGACTCCTGCAGCACAAAAAAATGCAACCCGGACAAAAACCCCCCAAAAAAACAAAATCCAAAGCCTGAGGTAGCCTATAGCTCATGTGGCATTTGGATGCTCCTTATTGCTGAGCTGCTGCACCTCAGTCCAGACTTCGAGCACCCTCTGCTGTCCTGACCTTAGGGCTCTTCCAAGAAGAGACTGACACATGTTTCAAATTGTCTTCCAAGGGAGAATCCTCAGCTGCTTATCTTGAGATGGTCTGGACTTTTTTTCATTTGTGACTAAGGAAGTATGACCCCTACTTTATGGAGGTGCAACTAGAATATTTATCTTGATGGTTGAAATATTGCCCTTCTCCCCCCTCAATGTCTTTGCCAAGAGAATTTTACTAACAGAATCAATATAGGCAAGTGGTTTAATTACATTGGCACAGCTCCCTTTTGTGATTAACCTTAGTGTGGTTTAAGAATGTAGTGTAACTTAGCAATAGTTTAAGTAGGTAAGGAGTCAGAGAGAAATTGAACTGGAATTACCCTTCAGGGTCACAGAGCCCCCTCCCCTGCTGTTCCAAGTAATCAGGTCATATACTTCCCTTCTTAATTTTATCAAGCACCATTTAAAAATTGTTAGATATCTTGCTTGTCAGCAACTCGTACTAGAAAGCTGTCCTAGAATTTCTCTCTTTTGTTAAAAGTCCTCTAGTTTGCAATATTCAATGTGTGTCGATGTCTCTTAGTCCAAGTAGCTTTCTGTAGTTAAACTGATGCAAACCTTAAGACAGGCAAAATATTTTCACCTGAAGAAGCTGCTTCCAATTACAATATCCTTAAGTAGGCAAGTGCTAAAGTAGTGTCTGTTAATGTGACCTGCTGAGTACTTTTTTGTATCTTACTATTGGGATGCTTATTTTAAATCACTTCCTCTATGTAATGTTAATGTTACTTCCTAGGCATTATACACAGCATTGGAATCCCAACAGGTTAGGAACCTATTTAATTATCCAGTGTGAGAAGTAGGTTGAGAAATGTATTTATGGTTCTTTGTAGTCTTTTCCATTTTCTTTGCCCTGATTGTTTTTTCTCAGAAACGAGTGTATCCCAATTAAAGACAGCAGCTTTGAGTGAAGCACAAGCTGGCTTGATCAGCTTGTAATAAATGACTTTGAGATTGTTTTTTCTTTTTTCCTGCTGGAGATAATCTGATTGAAGCTGTTTTTCCTTGTCTGTGTCTTTCAATATTTGAGATTTGGATTTTGCATTCACTGATATCAACTCAAATTAAATAGAAGCCTTTTAAAAATAAATAGAATAGTAACTTTAATAAATCAAAACTATCTGACAATGAGGTACCACCAGTGAAAATTACAACTCCCAAAACTTTTGGTTAAGTTCTTCAGAAAGTACCTTCAGCTTGATTTATTACAAAACACTCGCAAGGCTTAGAGCCTTCAACTTTCTTTTGCTAAAAGCTGAAATAAACACAAAACACTTTGCAGTTCGCCTTTGACCTGGTGTTACCTCAAACTAAACAAGAGCAAGATCCAGATTAGTGGGCTTCTTATGGAGAAACCTCTATTGCTAATCTCATCTTGAAAATCCAGAGACTAATGTGTAAGTGTATGGAAAGTGGTCTCTTAGGCTGGAAAATTTCAACCTATTTAAAGGTCAAAGCCTGTTTAAGTTTAAGTTAGAAAGTTATCAGCAACCTATATGGACCAGAAAAGAATAGCAATTTTGAACACACATGCAGTATTCTACAGGAGTTTGAGTTGGTGGGGTTTTTTTTTTTTTTTTTTTTTTTTTTTTTTTTTTCATTCTTTCTTCTTTACTTTCGTTNTTGAACACACATGCAGTATTCTACAGGAGTTTGAGTTGGTGGGGTTTTTTTTTTTTTTTTTTTTTTTTTTTTTTTTTTCATTCTTTCTTCTTTACTTTCGTTATGATTTGCTTTCTTCTCCCCCTTGTACTGGGCTTTAGGATTATGGTGGCAGACTAAGTGACTGCTTATAATAGGAGACTGCTCCACTCCTCCCAGTTTTCCTTGGAGAGAGGCACTCACTGTTTGCTGTGGTTGTTGATTTAGTGCCTGGGAAGAATGAGGTTTTTTGGATCACTTCCTCATCACTCTCTTGCTAAGGGAGCCTGCGTCATTGAGAAATGTTTAACCTTCTGGCCCTGAAGTGGGACTGGAAACTTTGCAGCAAAATCTAGAAGCTAAAACTAGATCTTGAAAATGTTTTTTATGCAAACTACTCTTTCCTTTGATTTAATTAGGACAGGAGATTGCAGCACTTGATTTATAGTTTTGGAGAGTGAGCAGGAGGGAAAAATTAGTTCTTTAGTGAAGAATGGTGAGTAACTGGTTTAGGGGAGGATGAGATAAGAGTTGGGGGCAGAAGATGGAAAAGCGTGGGAGAACTGCGTGGGGAAAGGCTGTCCTAAGATCACAGATCTGGCATTGTCCAGTGCTTAAGTAGTTCCCTCTGATTTGTGTAAGGAGGCTGACTGCATATTTTTATTCATATAACTTGATGCTTTCAAGATGCTGTTAGCAGAAGCACATCCTGAAAAAGCATTGTGGAACAGGAGTTTTCAGCTTTAACCTTGAAGTATGAGTTGGTTGTGAAGAGCCAGGGACCTAAATTGTGTTGGGAGCTCTTATTTCCAGAGGTTTGATCTAATAACAGATACTGCCTCTCCCTGTAAACTTTGGTATAAATACTATATGTTGTATGTATATGTTCCCAGACTGTCCACTTCACCCCTTCCCACCCTCCAATCTGTACCACGAGGATTCTTCTAAGACTTGTGCAGAATTTCCAGATGTCTGGCAGCCCTGCTGGTACTACACTCCATTAACTAAGAGAGTAGAAGACTTTCAGAAATCCCAGACTTTTCTGCAGCATAATCATAATAAATCTGACATACCTTGAAAATGTTGTGCTTTTGCACATTAAGTATATAGTGTGCTTGTTCGTACAAAGAGTAATCCTGATGTGTCCACAGAGCATTGGATTTATTGTACATGCTCTGGCAAACTACACAGCACAGACTCGTTTGTTTATCTTCAGGATATTCCAAACAGAAATATGGTAGCTCTGTCTCTCAGGGTCCAATCTCTTTATGATAAGAGATTGAAACTAAAATGAGGAAGCTTGACTCAAGGTTGAAATAACAGGAAACAGTTTGAACTGACCCAGTGATTTGTCATGATCGATGGAAGGGGGAAAGGGGCTGTACTTTTCTTTACTCTGCTTTTCATCATTTGCAGCTCAGTGCACCTGCTGCTTAGTCCCAGCTAGCTTGGATGAACATTGGATGATGGAACTTTTTTGTAAGCAGTCTAATTCTCCTTTGAAAACAAAGCCATTTAAAAAAAAACCATTATGCTGCAGAGATGCCTGGAATTCCTGACTGTCTTTTGCCCTCTCAGTTAATGCTCCAGTCCCTTCATCGTCTTCATGGCCTTTGCTGGGCAGTATGTCCATGTCCCTCCTGTACTGGGAAGCCCAGAAATGGACACAGTGCAAGCTCACCGGTGTTGAGTAGAGGGGAAAGATCACCTCCCTTGATCTGCTGGGAACCTTCCTCCTAATGCAGCCAGTTATACCATTAGCCTTCTTTATCCCAAGAGCACATTGCTGGCTCATGTTCAACTTGATGTCCACCAGGATCTCCAGGCCCTTTTCTGCCACACTGCTTTCCAGCCACTTGGCCCCCAGCATACACTGGTGCACACTCAGACCCAGGCCACATTCAGCATTTTCAGCCCACCTCACTGTCTCCTCATCCAGCTCATACCTCCATCAGCTTCTCTCTGAGTATCTTACAGGAGAAAGAGTCAAAAGCCTCACTAAGTCAGAGTAGACAACATCCCCTGCTCTCATCTACCGTGTCTGTTTCTCCACATTGTATCTCAAACCTAAAGACAGTTTTGCCCAATACCTTGTCTTGCTCAGGCAAAAATACTTTCTGATAGGAGAGAATTGTGAGTTTATAGTATATTCTGGACTTATGTAGCATAGTTGCCAAAAGTAAGCCTATGCCGGTGCCTATACTGTTAACATTGGTTTTGTTCTGAAGAGTTTGTGTGTAAGTGACTTCTGTTAAGACAGCTGTTAGATGTATTGGGAGCGAGCAGCCAAGTCCTGTTAGATCATAAGAACTGATAGGCATAGAAAAACCATATCTTTTTCAGCTGCATATTTGTCTATTCAATTAGATCATCAACCTGTTTGCTTTTATGTGGTCCCATTTTAATGGTCCCTCTCTTGCATCTGGATTCATAAAACAGATTCAGTAGCCAGGGAAGGATGCTGGGATTTCTAATTCCAGTTCTGGCACACAGGCTCTGTCTTACATGTAAATTCCTCTACTTGTTTTAACTCAGTTTATCAAACCATATGGTTTTTTTTAATTGAATTGAATTGTTTGGAATCCATAAATGTGGGGTTCTGACTGATGAGTTCTGGTAACTTGTACCAAAGCGACAAAAGATGATCTTAAATGGGTGCCAGGCAGCTGATGAAGAATAGTGACCGAAGAGACCTCTCTGCATGTTGTTTCAGGTGAGCTCAGTGATTTAGGAGGGAAGCAGAACAGAAAGCTGAGGCCTGAATCAGAACATAATGTTCCAAGCACAGTTATCTTTACAGTTATAAGCGCTTAGGCTACGTGTCTTTCAGTGCTTTTAAGCCAGTTGAGGATTGAAACTTCTAATTTTGGCAAGTTTTGCTGGGGTAACAGAAGCGGATACACATTCCCAGTTACTAGCCTTTTCTCTTTGCTTTCATGGCTGAGATTACCAGATTACCATGGATATGAGATAAAATTTGTTTTAAAAGTAATCATGCTCCTGGCAAAGGAGGCCTGTGTCTTTGCTCCCTGCCCCCTTCATTTGGGTACCCACATAAGTCATATCAAATGACACAAGATATTTTATTGTGCTTTCCCTACCTCTATAAAGTCTTTTCTGCCTTAAATGTTTGCCAGTGCTGATAGTATCATGGGCACTTAAAAAATTGCAATCTCACATACTTGGAAAGGTATTCGTGGCAGAGGTTTGGGACGCAGATATGTGCAGGCTAATTTTAGGGTATACGTTTTGCGGCAATACCCTGTACATGTGAGTTTGCGCTGAGGTACCAAGCAGTAAAAGCAAGGCAGCTCACCCTGGTTTGCAGTGAAGGAGAAGGAATGCTAATGCCATCAAAACCACATCTTCCTGAAGTGATAGACAAGTGAATCCCATGAAGACATTAAAGAACTCCTTCCACCATGGTATAACCAGGATATTTTTTCCTGCTACTCAAAAGCTGAATAATTTAGTGGCCTAGAGGTGAAAACTATCCCAAATCCAGTCTCACGCTGTCTCCTTCTCGAGATTAATGTTTTATGTTGCACTTAAGGTCTGAAATGTCTGCACATTTCACATCCCCCCACATCAGATGGGGGATGAGTCCATACCAGACCCTGGAAGCCCTTTCCAGGATCACTGCTGTCCGCTCCATGAGATTAAATAATTGTGTGCCTTGACATTGTCTCAGGCTTATTTTGTATTTTGGCTAAAGAGTAAAATTTGAATATGCTATACATTTTTATATTTGAAACATGAATTCAGTTGTTGAAGCTGCCATGAAAGCTTAAGATTGGCATCTATCCAGGGAATAGCTGAGTTTTGGCACTAAAGGAGGAGTTTGAGCACTTGACATTGGAGGTGATTGACAGAACTTTGGCATTGCAAGAACTGAATTTTGCATTCTGAGGAAGAAATTGTTTCCTCTCTCAAATAATCCTGACAATAGCTGTTTTTTACTGTGGGGTGAGATGGGCATCTGTGACAATGGAAAAAGAGGCCACAACTTTCAGAGGCAGCTAACCACTGAATTTGCTCAAAAGTATTCTAAAATTTCCTCTCCTACTTTACCTCATCTAGGCCTCCACTACTACCTGACTGTGCCAAAGCACTTGAACCATTTTTCAAGATATTAACAGTAAAAAAACCCAAAACCCATGTCTAAAATTACTAACATTAACTCGTATCTTACATGAACGGGATGGTTTAAGGTTTTTTTAGAAGTGTTCCTCCATTAGTGCATAGCTGTTTCAAGTTGGGAAACAATCTTCTGCAACCATAAAGTGTAAATAGACATTTAAATAAAAATCTAGATTCTGTGATTGCAATTCTGTATCAGAGTAACCAAGGGTAATTGTCATATTGAGCCTCAACAATGTTGTTATTGCCCATGTAACTGATGTGTTTGTAGAAGGAACAGAGGCTTTCTGGGCAGAAGTCACAAAACTGTAATGATGGTTTACCCAGTAGCAACTCTGCTAGTATAAACTGAGAAGAAAATGAGGACTTTGCTAATCCTTTCTCAAGCAGTGCATGAATATCAAGTGCAGCCTGCCTGTTTCCTTTCTTGCTTAGGTAGTTTAAAAATAGACTGCATTTTCCAAGTAGCCCCTGTGTGCAGCAGGAGGATTTGATACAAAAGAAACCCTTCACTGCCAGAAGCTGAAAGGATGTGGGAGGGAGAAGTGCAGGATATCTTCTGCTCAACAACCACAGGAATTAATGACATAACTTCTCAAACTCTTAGACATGCCTTAACATGAAGGGAAAGGTATCTTTCTTGTCCTTTCCCAGTTTATCCCTCCTAGAAAGAAATGGCTGTTTTAAGACAAATTCAAATTGCCTTCTTTTCCACTCTGTCCTGCTCAGTACCCCCCTTGGTCTGGCAGCCAGAACTTCCTCTTTTATTCTGTTCTCAGGACCAAAACCAAATGTTTGGGGTTTTTCTGTTGTTTGTTCATAGTGGTCTAAATTAAAGCCTGGAATATCTGCAAGAAGAAATGTTTTGAAAAGTCTGGTCTCTTGTGCTCAGTGGTTTTCACTGGGCACAGTATATACTTACATGTCAGTCTTCCTGCAACCTCTGGATGTTCCTGCCTGTATGTGGTAGTGATAGTGGGGAACTGCACATCTGCATGTGTGTGAGCACTTCTGTCTGTTCCTGGAGAGGTTAAAGTTATTTGGGGTGCATGTGGGTGAATTAGCAGACCTAACTGGGTGTGAAGGTTGATAAGAACAATTTTAACTTTGTTGATTCTTGTGTGACTGTTTCTAGCTTGAAACCTTTGACTCTTTTATAACAGGTACTGCTCTTAGATAAGAGCAGGGAACTGCTACACCTACTTCCTTTGGTCTTAAGTCACTATTTTAGAGCAAGATGGGTAATAGCTGAAGTGAAGGAATATATGACAATTCTGTTGCAATTCCAGTTGGAGCAGCTGTTAAGCCCCTCCCCTGGAGATACCCACCCCACATTTGAGATGCTGTACCTGATGGTGTGAGCTCTCATTGTGCAGCTCCTTGGCTTAGGAAAGGTAATTTGAGCTAGTCTTTCTAACTTTGCACTGAAACAGACTGAGAACATTCATACAACCAGTTCTGGGGGCTCAGCAGGGGGTGGTAACTTGAAGAAGGGCTAGTAACTTTGAACTATAAAGAGGTATGCAACAATGTTTGCATCTAACCAGAGTTTATCAACCAAAATGGTAAAAATAACAAATAAAATGTGTTTTGATATGTGTTTTTAATTTACTTGCTTGTTTTTATTGGGCTCATATGCACAGTTGACTGCAGTTGTTTGGGAACTAGCTATTCTAACCAAAGAACTTCTTTCTCTTAAGCCCTCCACTTTCCTTCTGCCCTCTGCTGTGATGTCTTCTGTTGTGGACAGAGTTCTTTCACTACATTAGCCAGAGAAATCCACCAGCTAGTTGCATTTCTTCTCTTGGATAGAAATCTCTACATAGGCAACATCATTCTGTAGTCATGGAGTGTACGTGCAGCCTTCTAGGGGACGTTCTGGCATTGACAGAACAGTCGCCAGTGGTTTTCAAAAGAAGAATCTAACTGAAAAAGAAGTGAATTTACCCAACTTGTCTTTAAAAGTTACACTGCTTTCTTTGTGTAGACAACACATTCTGAGTGGATGTAGTAATATTAGGAGTACATGCTGCATAATGCTTTTGGTGTGATCTAGAGTAGGGTAAACTTCTGGACCACTTCATCTCCATCATCCTCAGTACAACAGGTCCTGGAGGAAGTGATGGAAGAAGGGAGGGAGGGGAGGCATGGATCATAAGTGAACCAACATCTCTGCCTCCCTTCCTTTCTCTCCTTCCCCTCTTTTCTGCCCTTATAGCAATATTACTGTAGTCTCTTTGCAGATGACCTTTGATCAGCCACACTGCCCAAGTGAATTCTTGGCTTGGGGAGAGGAGAGGTGGGAAAAGCAAAGTTTTGATTTCCTTCTTCTGCCTCCTCCATTCTTCTCAGGCCTGCAGAGCCTGGGAGAGAGGCAGGCAGGGCTGAGGGATTCGATCTCAGGGCGAGGAGGATGGGGCATTACTGCTGCTGTCTCTCCACGCCCCCCTTGCAATGTTGACTTGCCTTGCTGGTTGGAAACTGCTTATCTGCAGAGTTAATAAAATTCAGATCAGCTTGCATTCCTTGGGCTGAACTGATTCTTCTTGCTCCTGTGTTTTGCAGATAGGGATCGTGGGTTTCAAGTGTGTGTTTTCAGGGAAAAGCAAACTGACATCTTGGCTGAATCCCAAGGAATGGAGTGGGTGGCAGAGTTTATATATGTGCTGGGGGTTGATTTGGCTCTAGCTGCTGTGTAAAGTTCACTATGGCAGCTGAAAGATGCAGAGAGAAGCACTTTCAGAACTAGAGACAGTGAGGTAATGAGAAAGTGACATAGGAAAGGAAGTGCTGGGGGGGAGGGGAGAGCTCAAAACGCGCCTTGACATCATCTGATAGGTTTTCCAGTCTGTGCAGCAGCTATTTTTATGCTTTCAACTCACAGTATTTACAGCTCAATGACAGCCAACTTGCCAAAAGTGGGGGTGGTGGTATATCCCAGAGTGGGTTGGGGGACTGAAAAGCTGCTCAAAAGCTACGGCAAAGGTCCAGGTTCCCAGGCGTGCCTGCTGCTGTCACCTTTTTTTACGTCTGTGTGGTGGTTTACCTTTGGCTACCTGTCATGCCTAGGAGTTTTCTGTGATGCTAACTGGCAGCACTAGCTGTCACCAGCTAATTGGAAAGATAAGAGTATGTAAGCTTCAGGTTCTTCCTGAGAACTGGAGAAGCGAGAATGTACAGTGCTCTCAGCTTGGTGTTTCTACCTCTTCCTGAAGGTCACTGTTGGTGGGAGGCAGGATCCTGGGAATATCTAAAGTAAACTCACATTACATAAATGTGATCCTTAGCTGAGAAAAAGTAAGTGACACAAGTGTCAGTGTGAAGTCTGTATTTATTTCGAAGTATAAAATGAATAGAGTCCTAAGACATCAAAGCTTTACAGTGATGTAGGTGCAGCATTCTGTTATTTTTCCAGATTTTATCTTATTGCTAGAAATATCAGAGACAGATCTTCAAATACAATGGGCTCATACTAATTTCTTAGGATTCATCTGGCTTAGACCTCGACTGAGATCTTTCTCATGTTGCCTGAGTGAGCATGTATTGCAGCTGTTTGCCAGTTTTTAGCAGTACGCTGTTTGTATTTAATCACTAAATTGTGTGCATGCAGATCCTTGCAGGTATTGTGTCACTGGGAACGTTATTACTGAGGAAAGAAAGAGAACCTGCATTTAACTGCAGGGAGGACTGGAGGTGAAAGAAGAAAATGCACATTTTAAGTTGCTGTAAAGGGGTTGTAAGCATATTTTCTATCTGCTTGTTAATTTCAGTTTAAAGAGTACATTAATTTTTGGGGATAAAACTAATGTTAAAGTTTTGTGTTAAAGCTGAGTTGATCCAAAGTCTAGCCTATGTCAAGACTGGTGTAGCCCCTCTCTCACTTCCCAGCTGTGTTCACCAGCCACCAGCTGCGCTGCTCATCCCACCTCTTGGTAATGTTTAGTAGGTAGATTGGGTTTGTTAAGATACCAGATGAATGTCAGAACTGCTATTAACGAGGCTAAGAGAGTGCATGGCTGGGAGAAGAGCAGGAGAAGTTGAACTAAGAGTGATCCTTTTGGTGGTAGCAAGCTTTAAGCTGTGGCATCTTGCAGTTCTGATGCTAACTTTGCACAGACAAATTTTTGTGTGCTCATGGAATTTAAAGGTCAAATATCTGCAGCAGGGTTAGAACTTAACCTGGAGGAGATTCATTCTTCTGTATTTCTCTTGTAGCATAGAATGGGAATTGGAAAAAGCTGTTTCTTATAAGCTGCCTTGGTTTTTGAGGATAGAAAAATAAAAGAAGAGAAAGTTAATGAATTCATTCTAATTAATTCAAAATAGTGAGTAAGTAATGATAACTGACATTGAAATACAAGTATTGCCTTCTGTGCTCATCAGGCCTCAGAGCTAGCAGCAATGTGTGCAAGCCATATGTGCACTTGATGTTTCTTTGTATTTCTGTATAAGCATATAAAGAGTAATTCAGCATCTTGAGGAAGAATACATTCCCTGTATCTCATTTCACACTTGAAAGTCAAAGAATATAAAGTTCAATAGATGTCTTATGGACAGATCGTGAAAACTGGGCCGGATGTTTTCCAAACCAGACATGTGTGGCAAATACCTAGGTCCTGTTGGTAAAGGTGATCTTCCTGCCGACAGTACTGCTGCCAGTTCAAGAGTAGAGGTTGTGCAAGACACTCAGTGTTGGATATGCATTGGCGTGGGTTGTTCCTACTTTTCTGGAGTGGTTATGCAACAGAAACTGTCATTGGAAATCCTATGTCTGCCATGAAACAGACCTTCCCATCTACCCCGCTGATTGCCAAAGTAACTGTCAGAGTTGCTCATCAGGCCTTACTTGTTCTTACCATGCATTGATACTTCTGTCCATGTGATCAGTGATCAGACTCAGATCTCTTATCAGTACATCAGTACTTTGTTTTAATTTCATTTAACTTTTTGATGCCTATCAACATCTGGCAGTAGTGTCAGTGTTTCATACAAGACAGGTTGCTTTTGGTCTTTACTCATCTATCAGAATCCAAATTTTGCAAGGAGGTATCCCGCAAGTGCTTGTTCATGTACTGAAGTTATCCTTCAGCCTGGGCCTCTTGGAGTTTGTCTTCTTATAGCAAGGAGGACATTTTCCAAGTCCTTTTTGGAGTGTTCTGGCCCATCTTTTTCTGTTTTGGATAACCGTTCTTTCTTTCAGAACACTAATGCTGTAGGACAAATTTGATGCTGTAGGACAAAATTTTAGAGTATCTTGCTCAGCAAAGAAAAGATTTATCTACCTACCATTGAGCCAATCAGGTGTTATTCTTTCCGAGCTGTTTTCTACATAGGAAGAAAGGAAGAAAGGTATGTGTGCATACATATTTGCAGCTATGCAGTAAAACATCGAGAGGATCAAAAAATTTTCTTCATCAGGACTTGGGCAGCATCTTAGGGCTATTTTGGTTGGGTATTGGTGAATCAGCTGGGTAGAGAAACTGGCTCATGTTTCCCAGGCCTCATGTACTGTAGTGAGCTGCTAGCTCAGAGGCTCTGGTTGGCAAAGTAATAGGAGACTTTGACCTGTCTAGCTGAATCTTGTCACTTCCACCATCTAGATGGTGTATTGCTTGCCAGAAGAAGTAGGACTCAGCCTGGCATGGGCTACTTGTTCTTTAGTTATTACAGCAATTATCAGACCTGTCTGCAGAGAGTGTCAGGCCTGGTTCTATGTGCAGTTCTGTGTTGCTGCTGAAAGGGGAGATCTGGATGGTGTGCTTCTTTCTTCCTTCATCTTGGCTTTAGCACGCTTGTGGTCTGCCAGGTCAGCTTCCCCAGGCAGCTCTGCAGCGTCACTACTGCCAACGGCCACGCAAAAATGGGCTCATCTATTTATGCAGTAATTTGACCTTCCTGGCCAAAGTTCATTCTGAAACTGAACCTTCACTTGACTTTTACAAATCCTAAATTTAAGATGAGAGTTTGTATTGAGCATACATGGGTAATTTAGGAATAACGCTATTATGGAGCTTTGTATTATCACCAACAGTATTTTTTTCTACTCACAGGAACTTTAGAGTCTGGATTCTTTTCCAAATGAAGGTTAAAAATTTCAGATTAATAGTACTGTTGAAAGTGCTCAGAAATGTCACTGATTCCATCTAGCATCATTATTTAGTAAAGATGTAAAATTCTGTACATTAGTTTTTAGTTGGTAACTTAAAAATATGTTAGATTGTTTTGTTCCTCTAGTACAGCTTATGGCAGAGTTAAAGACATTTTTTTGAAAAATCCGATTGAACACCACTATTCTCAGATATTACAGACTTTTTTTCATTTTTACAAACTTTTTTCCCTAGTTATTACTCCAACCTTATTCTATAAAATGACTTGGATGCCTCTCAATCTATTAAGAGATGAGTAACTTTTGTCTTGATTTGGGGGGGGAGTGTGTGTGTGTGTGTGTGTGCAGAATATGAAATGGAGACAGTTTCAATAGGGTTCCGAGTATTTATGTTCTTATTTTTGTAGTGTCCCTGTGGCTATCTCTGCCTCAGGCTTGTAGGAGGACACCAATTACTATTATTATTGTTTTTTTTTTCCTGGAAAGATGCCAGAATACTTTTTTTCAGGTATGTATATTCATTGGACAACTTTTTTTTGTCCCTCTCTCTCTCTTTTTTTTTTTTTTCGCTCAGACTTCATTGCACCTTTTATGATGCTTGCTTTGGGAGATTGAAACCAACAAAGCTACCAGCTGTACTGGTGGAGGTACTTCCCAGCTGTTGCTCAGATGGAGCGTGCTTTTCCCTGTCCACTTCCAATTCCAGTGCCACTCTGGGCAGTATGTATAACCAAAGTTTGTCAACCATATGGCATCTATTCATGGTTTGCATTAAATAAGCTCCAGGTGAGATGACCGGCTCCATGCAAGCACAGATAATGAAGTTTTAGTGCTTGCAGTGGAGGGTTATTGATTGGGGCCTGCAGGTTATCTTCAGGTAGGTGTTTCCTCTAGACTGGAAGGAAGGATTTAAGGGAAGAGGAGGTGAGAATGTGTGCTTGTATAGAAGTAGGCTGCTGTTACCCATGTGTGGTTGCAGAGCAAATGCATATAAGAACTCTTGTTTCCCAAATTGTCAGTTCTCTCCACAATTAAAATTCCATTTGTAATATTTTAAACAGGAAGGGAAAAAGGCGGCGTGGGTCCTGCCCTTGGAGTGGTGGTGTTCTCCTCGCTGTGCGCACAGCCTGCTTACAGTCAGGAGGTGCAGGGGGAGAGAGGGCAGTGCTCAATCACATGATATTGCTTGTCTGGCAGGTGTCTGTAGTGTGAGTAGAGAAACCAACTGTTCACTATTTTGGGTGAATGAGGTTGGCTGTTACTGCAAGTGGCCCCACAAAGAAGTCCACGCATCTGTTGATAAGCACCACTCTGCATACTGGGATCCTGAATGCTTATAGCTGCTTGCTGAAACAGTGAAGTTTCTGTATCAGCTTTGAGATAGTAGGAAGAAAAGTTTTGCCAAGAGCTTTACTGATTTTAATCTTTAGATGTTGGCTGTCAGGATTTGTCTGTGCCTTGAGTACCTCTCTGTTCCTATGCAAGCACAGCCTTGGAATCTAGCAGTAAATTGATTTTTTTTTCCACTCTACCTCTTGGTGCAGTGACTGGAACCTGGTAGAGAGAGATTGCGGTTGGGTCTCTTGTGAGGATTAAGCACCCCTTCCACTAGCCTGGGACACCTCCTGTGTTACAGAATCTGCCTTCAGGTCCAGGGATTTCCTCTAATATGTTGGATAAAGCCAAGACACTGCAGCCTGCCTATGTTGGGATTGTGCCGCTTGCAGAGACTGTGTCAAAGCAAGGGAAGAGCTGTTCAAGCACATATCAGGATTCATACCACAGCTTACGAGAAGGTTAGCAGGCTCTGCTTTCTTTGTTGTAGGCACTGTATAATTGGTTTGTGGGTTGATTGTTGGTTTTTTGGGTTTTTTTTTCTTCTCTTGCATATTGAATCTGTCTGCTTTTTCTTTTCTGGGCAGTAGTCCAGATTTTGGGTTTCCCACTGACTCCTGTGACCTGTTGTCCCTGAGGGCACTCATAAGCATGTCACAGGACAAAGTTGGAGCTCTGTATGTAGTGACTTGCAGTGCCCGGACCTTGGGACAATTTCACTTGCATTGGAAGTTTTAATTTCAGAGTTTAAATTACTTCCTCTCCTCTATGTCTATAGGACTCTTGTGAGCAATGTTTTAAGGCTGTTTTATTAAAGGTATAAAGGCTTGTTCTGGAGTGGCAACTCTGCCTTGAAGGAGATAAAGAATCATGTTTTAAGTTTCAGTATGTTGTTTTTTGGAGAGTGTGAAAGGAGTGGGGTGTGTATATCTAAATGTGATTCTGTTTTAGATAATGGTATTCTGCAAATATTGTGATTTTTTTAATGGGGTTTTGTTAATTCTGAAAGATTATATAGACAGAGATCAGATCCCAGGGAGTGCTATCTATGAGGAAAGAAGATCTGGAGGGATTGAAAAAGATGGAGAAGATGAAAACAGACAGTGACCCATTCATAGTATGCAGCATAATATATAGCAACAAACAGGAACCAGGAAAAGATTACAGAAAAGGATGGTAGAACATAACAAAATGCCACTGGCAAAAATAACAAGAATTATGTTTTATCTGAAATACTGGGTCTGTCTAGCTACAAGTGAAATTCTAATAGGAACCTGCAGGAATGAGCAAAGATCTTGAGCACAGTAGCCTCAGAAATAAGGTGATAACTGATTTCAAGAGTGAATAATGTGAAATGAGAGGAGCTGAAAATTACTTTCAGTGACATTTTGGACAGAAAAATACAGGGTAGTAGGAGTTGAGGACATAAGGCCATGGTTGTTGTGGAAAAATGACCAGTGTGTGGAAGATGATTTTAGCAGTTGCATGCAATTTTTTTCTCTCAAATGCAGCCCTAGGCCTGCTGAGGCTGCCAAATGAAACCGTTAAGTTTCTAGCCCTATTGTCACTCCCCCTTCCAAGCCTCTCACTTATATCAAGAGTTAGCTTGTTATTAGATTTTAAAAATACTACTATTTTTGTTGCTTGTTTTCATTGGAATACTTTTTGTCAAACAAATATGGAAAGGGAAAAGAAAACTGAAGTCACAGTCCTCAAATTCAAGTTTGGGAGTTATAAATCCATTAGTATAGGCAGTATTCCCAGATTACTTGGTCTGCTCTGGGGGGAAAGACCTACAGCACATCAATCTTCAGAGAAAAAAAGCAAACCAAAATAAGAAAAGCCAGAACTTGCAGCTATCTTGTGCTTGCAAGGCGCTGATTTTCACAGAAGGTGAGCACGCTTCATTTGGATGTGCCAGGATACATCTTTCATCCAGTCACTAAATATCACAAAATGTACAGTAGGGATAACATGTAGGATGTGGAAAATCCAATTCTACAGTACTTCAATCAATATAAAAATGCTGCTGTCTCAACTTGAAGTGAATGAAGGTCATTGAATTCTTGTATAATTCTGATTATTGAAAAAGCTGTGTTGCCTCTGCAAAGTGTAGCAATGCCAGCAGCCTACCCTACATCTAATTCATGATACTCTAATATCATATGTGATGAGGATAGCTGCTTTCTTCCAGCTACCAAACAGAAAGGGTAGAGAGGAGAAATAGATGCTGCCAGCTGCTTTCATGTCAGAAGAGAAAAGAACAAGCTTTTAGCTTTGCTGCTGCTCAAGTCTCCTGCAGTCTCAGGATGCCCGTTGTATTTTTGCTGTAGGATGCTCTGTATTTTGCAAAGCCAAATCTTACAGGCAGTGGAGAAGCAGATGCACTCACATGTAAAACCTTATGGAAGTTCTGGAAGTCCAGAATTAGCACTGAGCTGAAACTATAATGATCATTGTACCTTAGTTTTAGGCCCCCTGAAAATGGAACAGCTTAGTTTTGTTATTGTCCAGGACAGAAAATTCATGCACTTCTCTTCCTTACTCTTCACCACATATTGGGTGAGTGGGTGCCAGTCTGCTTTCCCCTCTTAGTAAAGCCAGGCAAATAGGTGGTGTCTGTTATGCTGACAATGCTCATACCTTTTCTCTTAATGAATCTCAGGAGAAGCGGTTATCCGGAATAGACTTCATCTTGTTTCCTTGCTTCTGGAAAACAGATGGTCTCCTAAATCTGATTTATTTATTTTTTTGAACTGGGACTTGACATTGCAGTTTGGGAACTGCTGATCCTTTCCACACAGGAATGGATTTGACATGGGCAAGTCAAAGAACATATGCTTGTATTTTTCAAAGTATGTGTTGGGGCAGTTATTTGTAAAATTCCTAGAATTCAGGACTCCATAAACATGTTTTCTATTCAAGAATGCCTTGGAATGATTTAGTTTTCAAATACCAGAGCCCAGTTTGCAGCTCCTAGACTAGTTAACACATCAGTATGGTAGCCTTTCATGAAAGATACGAATCACAAGCTTTAGAAAATTTCGGAAAGGTACTCAAAAACTGATTAGCATTCATGTGAGTCTAGCTTAGAATTAAATACTTCCAAAAGTAAATTCCAACTTTTCCACCTCTGTGCAATGTATTTCATTTGTTGCTCTTAAACAAAAC
Organism: Brachypteracias leptosomus; assembly: GCA_013401335.1. Classification (NCBI taxonomy): domain Eukaryota; kingdom Metazoa; phylum Chordata; class Aves; order Coraciiformes; family Brachypteraciidae; genus Brachypteracias; species Brachypteracias leptosomus. The sequence continues at coordinate 199,608 of VYZX01006054.1, read as the reverse complement.
ACTTTTCTTTGCAAGTTCTCCTTTCAAAAACGTTCAGTGTGATGCGGGGGCTGACAGTGAAACTCACCTGTCTTTTTCCAAGATTTGTGTCTCAGGGCCCAGACACATGAACAAGTTCCTGCACGCCATCTAATCTGCGGTAGCGCTGTGCACATTCTTGCTCCACAGCAAATGTGAAGTAATTTGAGTTAGCTTAGCCTTTGATTAAACTATTAATATCTGTTCAGTACTTTGAAGAGATCAGGAGTCATGCAAGTGCTTGTTAACATATGGCTTTCTTCATGAGTGATCTAGACCTTATTGTCATATCACCTCCGGGCACCTGAAGGTAAAGCTGGTCGGTGGCCCATCCAGTAGAGGGCAGAAGAACCTGCACGTGTAGACTTGGAAGCTCTCAACACCAAGGAGATCCCCAGCAAGAGGGCAGCCCCTGCTTCTGAGGCATCTCACAGGAATGCAGGGTGACTTTTGTCTGTAAAGGTTGATTTTTATCTTCCTTGTTCAGAGTGGACCTGAAGATGCTGTGGGACATGTCAAAGCGATGCCTCATGCAAATGCACGAGTAAGGAACATCAGGAACTAGTCACAAAATATAACAGGCACATCTCTGAGTTATGGCCAGATGCATCCCACAATTCAGAATTATTTATGCAAATAGTGCTCTGACACAGAAAAGCATAGAAAATTTGTTGAACTTATGGGGAGCTAATCTGCTGGTATTTCTTGTGGCAAATCCAGAGGCACTCCAGATGTGTGTAGTTAGACTCCTTGTAGCTCTGTGCTGCAACCACTCTCTGTAAATTTGTGACACAGCGACTGGGACTACGCTTAAGAGGTAAGAAGTGCGGTGAAGCTAAGATGATGATATATTAATGTGAGGTGTCTTGAAGTTGGCACTGAGATGGCAATTTAAATGTATTTTTGCCTAATTCCCAGTGTGCCTTGTTTGACTGGGAAGATAGAGGCGTTTCTGGGTATTTGTTATCTTTATGACATGATTGGAAGCTTAGGGAAAGGGTTAACACTGGATGATCAGGGTTTTTATGTCAGTCCTTATCAGCGGAAGGAGAGTTGTAGTATTATCCCTGGAGTTGAATTCACATATTTTTTTGGTCCTGGTGCCCTAGTATGCTTTTGGTTTTTTTGGATATGACATGTTTTCCCCTCTTGGAGTTTACTGAACTATTCCTGTCAGTGTAATGATCCCCAGCTGTTGCTTTAGCCCTAGCTATTTTCATGCTGGGAATGGGAGGAGGAGGAGGAGTGGGACAGAGGCTAGCTTGTTTACCACACTGTTATCTACTTCATTTGTCAAAAACTGGCTACTTTCTTTAGCACAAAGCAGTACTGAAAAGACTCGTACCTGTGAAAGCAAGTAGATAGGCAGACTCAACACATGCAAAAAACAAAAAGAATAGAAACTGGGTGTGGTACAAAAAGTACAACTGTCAATAGCATTTATGCAGGCAATGCTTTGAACTAGTAGTGATGCCAGTTAAAATTTGGAGTAAGTACTTTCCTGCCCTATCAACTGAATTTTCTTCACCGTTGAACTGAGCTTCATGCTCAACGGCAGTGGTGCTGGGATATTAATACTCCCAGCAACTGGAAAACATGTTAATAAAGCTTGAAAAAAATTGTGTGGCTTTGGAATTATTATTTGATAATAATATATTCCTTATTTTTTTAAGAAAATATATGTATTTATCATTTTAAACAGGAAATGACTGATGTGTAGACTTCCCGGGAGCTTCTGAAAAGCAGATGTTTTTTGAAAATAGAACTACGATACATAAGCTCAGATTGTCTGTTTTGCATCCATAAACGACTCTTGCAGTTAACATGCTTGTTCAGAGTCCTTGCCAGACAGATGTCACTGTGACTCTCCTGCCCAAAGAAGATAAGGGTCAGTGACAGTTGTAGTTTCTGCTCATGTTTTTGGATCCACATCAGACTGCCTGTATAAATCTTATCTCAGTACTTTCATCATCTGTAAGATCCGCCACTAGTCACCTCAGATTTTTCAGCATTCTGTCACACCTGCAAGTCATTGATCAACAAAAATAAGTGCCTGCTTAGATCTTCCCTTTCGTGCCCCTACTCCCATCTATCCAGTATTTTCTGAGTGTTGAATTACTGATCTTGTCACCTGCTGCATCAATAAATTTTGATTCAAAATGTTAAAGCAGCGCATTTCTTGGCAAGAACCTCTGCAGCCTATGGTAGAAAATGGGATATGGCCCCTTACATAGCTTAGGTTTATCAAATGAAAGCATGCAGTGAACCTGTGGGGTAAATTGTGTTCCTTTTTCTTTCAGGAGGCCTGCAGGTGGATGCATCATCTGTAGAATGGCCTAACATGGAGCAGAACTCCCGGTTTTCTTTCTCTTACTTGGGCTAGTGGAAGTAGATAAAATGTTTTTCCCTGGCAGTATGCAAAATGCACTAACCTGATGCCTCTCCAAACTAAGAGTAAACCTGCAGTAGCTGAAGTACATTGCAATATGGCAATTACTAATAAAAAACACAAAATAGGTTTTTTTGCTCATCAATGTATTCAGGATTTTTTCTGATGTTCAATGAAATGGGTAGAAGAAATATGCAGGTGACCTACTGTCAAAGTGTATTGTGTATATAATATAGTAAGCATTCTTCTGAGTAAACAACTATACTTTCCAGTTCTGCCATCTAAGGTTAGACTTAGCCTGATGAAGCTAACAAGAAATGTGAAATAAGGTCAATAATAAGGAAGAGGATTTACTGTTTTGGGATGTGGATTCTTTCCAAAATTGACAGTGAAAATTGGTGAGGTCCAGGCTTTCTGGACAAGCTCATTTTAATACAGCCTTCTAGAACTAAGCAGCTGTAAAGAAAATATTTTGTAAAAAAATAGCTATTTGAAAGTTTTCAGCAGAAGTGCCCATAATGGATTTTTCCCCATGGTAGGGACAGGAGTGATGTGGTGCAGCCATGCTTATGAAGACCTCATTCTATGGTCTTCATCCCCAACGGCAGCTCATGGCCCCATCACTGTTCTGAGGTATTTACCGGAACATCTCTGCTGCACCCTACCAGCTGACACATTTAACATTTTTTTTTGTAACCTTCCTCACTGAAACACTTGTCAGGGCGCAAACATTGCGCTGCCCAGATAGATTGTTGGGGAGGATGTGGGTGATGCTTCCAGGGTGACAGAAGAAATAGACTCACTTTCGACTTTCTCTGTGTGGAGTTTCCCCAGCTTTATGCTGCTCTAGTAATAAATGCATGGAGACTATAGCTGTGCTCTTTGTAGGAACGAATTGTGGCAGTAGCTATGTTCTTGGTTATTCATCTCTGCAGATTTCACAGCAGTGCTGGAAGCCAGGGTGTACAAGCTCCCTTTGCATTATTTGGTTAGTACTGCAAGCAGCGTGTAACCTGTCCCTGCAAACAGTTGTGGGTTTTCTTTCTTATTTTAGTGAATGCTCTTTCTAATGCGCTTTTGATACTCACTTTCACTTTACTAAGCTTTCGTGCCTCTTTCTGTGTTATACTCACGTGTGAATATCCTTCTAAGCCTGCTTGCAGCTCAGGCCCATTTCCATTCTCCAATGTCAAATTCTCCCTTTTCAGAAGCCAAAGACAACATTTTAGAAGCAGATGCTAAGCTGGTGGTACCTTTATGCCTCATTGAGACACTGTTTTACTGCTGCTAATAATAGGTGTCACATTGACTGCAGGCAGTTTAGAAGGAGGATTGTATCTTCAGGACTGACATGTGACTGTGAATCTAACTACTGCAGTTGCAAACACTGTCACCATGTAGCTATCTCTCCTGCCTCTTGCTGGAGGGAGCAACTCAGAAGAAACGTGTCTGCCCTTCACTTGCTTTTGTTCAGAACACTGGCAAAATCCCACCTCTATTAGCAGCTGGAGAAAATCTTCCACTGTGTGTAATGAGTGTGGGTGTACCTGCTGCTGCTGGCAGTCTCTTCTATGCCCTTCAGTAAATGACTGAGCCAGCAGCAACACTTTAAACATCTGCAGGATTTGTCCACCAGTCTGAAGTCAGTGGTCATGCAGACCATTCTGGACTGTTGGGGTATTTTTGTTTGTTTGCTGATTGACCTGTTACACAGAATTATATTATTTAGATATTTATAGCTATGATAGCACTTCAGAACCATATTAAGCCTCATAGCCGGATTTGTTTTCAATGTTGTGGATCTTGCTTCATGGAAAAACCCAAGAAAGTTGGTCCTGGAGATCTGTAGTCCAGAGTTTCGAAAGAGAGTAAATATACAAAGAGAAAGGAAGTAAAAACTAGTAGATAGATGTTGTATGATCACAGTTTAAAGAGTTTGAGGGAATTTGATGTCCTTTTTTTGTGTAATGCAAACTCTGGGGATCAGCTGGGTTGCTGTGAATGAACTGATTTCTTATGTAGAGAGACATGAAGGCCACAGATAAATCTTGCAACTTTTTTAAAAGTAGAAACAATTGTAATAGAACTTGTACTTAAACTGTAAGGAAGGTGTCAGACTGTTGAAGTACCAAGGCTGGGATCTTTATTTGAACCTCAGATGCCATGATTGTGGCATGTGTTCTTTACAGTCTTCGAGAAAACAGCAAAGATGTTTCTCACTTCCATGAATTAAAGAAATATGGTAATTCCTTGTAGCGTCCACCTGAAATTCTTGTTAAAAGAGGATGCTGGGGCTTGAACAAAAGCTGGTGGGAGGAATGGTAACCAGACAGGGAATGAGTCTTTATTTTGCATGCAATGTGCAATGTTGGACAAAACTACTTTTGTTCCATGTCCTGTGAAATAACTGTGAGCACAATCAACCAGCTGAAGCTGGGAGATGCTCAAGCTAGCTAATTTAAAATTATAAGGGCCAGCTTCTCGGGTTCCCTATATAACTGGTTAATTCCTTCTTCTAAAGAACTGCTGGTTTTGTATTTAAATTTGCATAGTTCTAAGTTCTTTTTTTTCTGCCGCTTGTGGAAGAACACATTTGCGCTCATTTCCATTTGGTTTCAGTAATATCTTGAAGTGGTTAAGAATCTGAAATGGTCTTGGAAATACAGAATTATTCCATGTTTAAGTGGTAAACCCCAAAATCACAGCTCATATGTCGAGGTGTCCCAGCTGTTGCCACAGAAGTTCTGTGGTATCTTGACCGTTAGATGATTTCTGTGAAGGGAGCTTTTAACTTCTATCTGTAGAGGGTGCCCTGTGGCAGAAGGAAGGCTGAATCATTGGGCCAACACCGCAGTCTCTGAGAAATGTTTGAGGAAGTTTTTGGCCTTGAACTTGGAGGCTGTTAGTCCACTGGAATGCTGTGCTGGAGCAGAAATTGCAGTATGGGAGGTGAACTATGAAGGAAAAATATTAGACCATGTCTCTCGTTGCTGAAAGAGGCATGGAAGGATTTCTTCATCAATTTTAGTATTATAAACATGTCTAATCAATCATGTGTTTTATGGATATGGCTTGGCACTGTCTCAAGACTTGATATTAGAAACACTCAAAAACATATTATCCCTTGAACCCAGAATTTTAAATAAAATGAAACACATTTTTGTCTTTTTTCTTCTGTATAATTTTTCAGAAAAAATATGAACTCTCATGTCTCATCTTTAAGGAAAATAAAAAGGTTGTAGCTCTTTCCTCTTATAAGGAGANTTTCCCTCGTGTAGCTTGCTTTTTGTGCTGTCACATTAGTAGACAGCCGTAAATCTGATTGTCAAGATATATCTACCCATTCCTTCTTTTTCCTTCATTTGTCCCCATCTGCCATGTCGTATTAAATTATCTTGGAGAATTTCTTTCTAGGGTCTTCTTTGCAAGGTGGTTAAGGGCAATGTTAGTTCCTCCTTTTTCATTGTTTCATGGAAACATAGAAATTAGTGTAGACCGTGACTCAAGTTTACACACGGAGTTGGGAAATTCTTGGGTTTTTCCCCCTTCAGGACTTCTTTTCCAGCTATAGATAGTAACAATGGATATATAGATGGCATCAATAAGCACTGATTACAGATAATATTTACTGTCTTATGATACTGGTGTATCAATTTTTAGGTAGACCTTTCCACCTAGGTATTTTGTTACAGGTCATCTTGTTGAATCACACAGGGTAGCCAGATTCCCTAGGTATGGATATGTGCCTAGTAATTCGCACTCTTACTTTTCACCTAACCAGTATTACTGGGACAAAATAATTTTATAAGAATCAGTACTCTGCACAGAAAGCAAACCAACTTTTCTTGTTGACAAGTGTCTTCATTTAGCCCAGATTCAGGGCTAAATTACAGCAGTTCCTCTGTCACCCAAGGACCCCTCCCCAGCTGAGAAGGGGGATTGGGAAGAGGAGAGGAGACTCATGGGTTGAAATGAGAACTGATTTAACGAAGCAGCCAAATGAATACCAATGCTAGTTTAAAGTAAACTAAGTTATACTCAGCCATGCAAGTGTACAGTGGTCACAGTAAACAGGAAGGCAGTTCTCAGGAGCAGGGTCAGAAGGAGTCCAAGCAGGAGCATGAGCCCTCCTCAGTAAAATTCCCTCTTTATATTGAGCTTGGTGTTTATGGTATGGGATATACCTGCGGGTCAGCTGCCCTGTCTGACTCCAAACTGGTAACAGTCTGCGTATCATGGCTGGCCTGGGATTCTGTCCCAGTGAAACCAGGACAAGCAGCTTGTTGCATGTTTTTACGTGTTGCATATCTTACTAAATATACCAGGTTACATGGATTTCAGGTTAATTTCTTAAAGTCCTATTTTAACAGCTTCAGTGAGTGCTGAAATGGATTATTAGGTGTACCAAGATTTTATGGTAAGAGTGGGCTTCTATGTGTTCAGTAAAAAAGAGTTATAGCAATACATTAATCTGTTTTTAAAATTTTAATATTAAAGAAGACAAAGCTGGCATTGCATGAAAAAGTAGCAATGATTAAAATGGCATTAAACCCCACTAAATTTTACTTGTTTAATGTAAATGCGAGGAGTTAAATAATGAAGGAAGAATGTAAAGGAACATATTGTAAAATGCATAGCAACTGCTACTCTTTGCTTTAAATGACATAAAACCCCCTGCAAAATTCAGCACAACTTTTGTAGTAGTAATCAAGTTTGCATATATGTAGAGCAATAACCATGAATAGCACCTGCAAAATAAACAAGTTCAATTGTGTGCAATATTGTGGACTGAGATTGTACACTTCTAAAACTATGAACTAGTTCTTCCTTTTGTATCTGCACATTTTACCACCCCAGAACACCAACGCTGACTTGGGCTTTTGAGAACCTTTGACAGGAGTAACTAATCCGTCCTGACTGGAGGTTAGGTCATGTTGTGTTGTGATACTTGCACCATGCTACTGCTTGTGTTTGTTTTGTAGTGCTATGTCCTGACAAAACTAAATTTGCTGTGAACAGTGTCTTTATCTTCTAAATACAGTTTTAAATTACTTTGATTTCTGTATTTTGTCAAATTTGTTATGAAGCCTCAAAAATGACCTGCTGAGGTAGCTTCTTGTTCTGTGCGCGTGATGTGAGCCAGCTACCTTGTGCTAATATGTGAGGATGGAAATAGATCCTTTTGCTTTTGATTGTGTATTTGCTTCTGATTCCATATTCTTTGGGGAGCAGTTTCCTCTGTAGGTTGGGATCTTTGATTCTGCTAAATTAACAATATCAAAGAATCTGTATTTGTCTGTCTCCACTAGGAGAGCTACTTAATACCTCATAACATTAACTCATTAAAAGATAATACAGTCAAGTATTTCCTCATCCTTTGAAAAAATTTTAAAGAATAATTCCTATTTCATATTTCTCTTCCACCATCATCCTCCCAACAAAAAGAGACTATTGCCCTGTACCTGTTGTTTTTTCTCTCCAGTAGCCAAAACTAGTCTTCTGGAACATGGTCATATAGACATCTAATATATCAGCAGCCACATGTAAGCTACGTGTCATGTCAATGATTTTATATGACCCAAGAACATTTTGAGCTGTAGAAGCTTTGAAGAGTGTGATTTTTATCAAGAAACGAGCCCTTCCTATCCTGAGGGTGAGAGTCAGTTAATTTTCTTCTTGTGTTCTTAAATGACCAGTCACTCCTTTTTCTGTACTTTTCAGCTACTTTTAAAAGCTTTTGGGTGTTTTAGAGCCTGAAGGCTTTTGGAAATGCTAGATGGAAAAAAGCAACCCTAGTGTTATGTGACCCATATTACATCCTTGGGTTATTACTAGCACATCTACTGTGAAATATTTTGAAAGTTGTTGCTTTGGAGGTGAAGGATCTGTTCTGTTTTTTAAGAACCTCTTGCTAGAGGTTTTAGGTCTATGTCAGGCAGAATTGTACTCTTCTCAAAACCTTACTAAGAGGATAAAAAAGAAAAGTTGGTTGTGAAAAAAGTTTCAAGTCCTCTATACTAGATCTGCCTTTGATGCAGCTGTGTGGCTTGCTTGGTTAAGCCTCCTGTTTGGCTTTGTGCCTACAGTCATCTCTGCTGGACAAGCACAGCTGGGTAAGGAGCTTATCAGTGTTCCCCAAACTGATAGGTGACACCTGCCCATCTAAGCCTATTGCAGCAGAACCTGCTGATTTTTGCAGTGCTGCTAAGAAATCCACTTTCATCATTCATGTGACCTGTGATAGGGAACTGCTCTTGATCCTGATTTTGTTTCCTCTTCAGGATCTACTTCATAGACCTCCTCCTTGGGTGTAGGGAGAGTGATCCTGGTCCTGCTTTTCAGAAAGAGAAGAGCACAGCATGAATATAAAAAAGTGGCTTTTGCCTCCAGTGCGAAGGGTTCTTCTAACAGTATGAGATCAAATTCTCTTTCTATTCTTCACCCTCTCAAACTCCATTTTTTCCGTAGTATGGTTGCTAAGGAAGAGCTGAAGAAACTGCCTGCATTTTAATAGCAGCTGTTGTTGCAGCAGTAGTGAAAAAGAGGTAGTGGAATGTGAGATAGTCTCGCATAATGAAATAAACTTCTGCTTAACTGTCCCTTTGCCCAGGCTTGCTCCAAGCTACTCTTTAAAGTGCATTGAGATGAACAGAACCGTATGGCTGCTATTCCCAACAACAGTAGATGCTTGCAAATTGAGAGATCAGCGGTGTATCTGCTGCTTCTCCTTCACCCCACAGAGGGACATGAATTTTTGGCATCCCCTTCTCAGGGTAGCAAGCTGTCATATAATCCCTGCAATTTGGGTGTCATTTACAGTCTGCTTCACTTAAATGCTTCTCTGTTAACTGCACAGTCTGCTTAAATGCAAAGCCAGCGTGTATTCGCCATCAGCAGTTAGTGGATTAAAATGCTGTTAGGCTCAGAAAATTGCCTTTAAAAAAGGCCCCAAAAGTTGGCTTTTCTTTGTTGGTAACCCCCATTCTAGCACATTCTGCGTGATGTGGGGGGTGTTGTTGACACTGCCAGAAAAACGCAGCTCTGAAAAAAAAAAAAGTCGCCCACTTCAGCAATTTGTGTTATTTTCAGCATGAATTTTGACCATTGTATACTCACTCATTGATTACGAACTATCATAGCTGAATTTTTCTTATAGCTTCTTGTGGACACTACAAAAAAATTGTTAATGCTAGCTCTCCTTTGCTGCTTCTGTACAGAACGGAGTTGCAACTGGAGCTTAGCAGATGCTGCTCTTGCTGGTGTATGTACCAGAGTCTAATTGGCTCTTCGTTGAAGCATGAAAGGGCTGATGCGAGTCAACACTCACAGCTGAAAAACACTCTCAGAACATTTTTGGTGTGAGGAAAAGGTTTTCTCGCCACATTTCCGAGGGAGAGAACTCAGTCATAAATGTAGAATATAACCTCCACTGAAAACAACAGCTGGTGTGCTTCATATTCCAAAGCTGAATTTGGCCTTGGCTACTGGTCAAATGTGACTACTTAATCAGAAACTAGGAAAAAAATTCTCAAAGTAATTAGAAGGGCTGCTGCTGGCCAAGTGGTTAGTGGAGAAAGGTGGCTTCACCCTTCAAAGCAGTGGTTACATGGCGCTGTGATGTTTAAGTTAGAGGCCCCAGTTCTTCACAGAAAGCTGTGATGATTTTATTCAGCAGATATCCCATGGTGTCAAAGTTGTCTTTTATGGTTGCATGTTGTAATTAGGTTGGTTGCATATAGGCTGTTGATTTAATCTAACAGTGTTACATGCATTGTGTTGAAAAATGCGTGGGCTGCAAATGGTGGCCTAGTGCTACGTTTCCTTGGGCAGTGGTCTCTGACCCTCGCAAAGTAAACCCAGTCAGACCTGCTCAGTGCCAAGCCAGTGAAAATTCTCCTGAAAAACCTTCATCGCTACTGACAGGTAGAGGTGTTAATGAACTAACTGGAAGGTTTCCATCAGCTTATGCTGTACTAATGCTTTCTTGTGATTTAAGTGGATGCTGTAGCACAGGGCCTTCAAATGCTGTACAGCATACAAATAAATGACCATGAACCCTTATGAGCATTAAAGTGCATAGTTTGCTTTTTACTGCTTTTACTTATGCTTGCACTTTTCTCAGCTTAGCTAATGAAGTTAGGCTGATTTCACTTGTTCTTCAGTAGCTTCTCTTTCTAATCGCATGTTTTATTGATTGGGTTACAAGGATGAATTCTTCTGTTAGGCAGACTTTCACTGAATTTACAAAATTGATAAAGCACATCTGTGAGCATACAGCTTATCTAGTTAATGCACAGTTTGTCTTGCACCCTCCTTTTCTGCACAGGTATCCCAGCCAGAATTCCAGGGAGTTCTGCCTCCCTCAGCCCCTCTACAGGGTTTTGTTTGGCTGTAGAAGCCTTCATCCCTTCCTATTCTGCATTTCTGCTTGTGCTGTCTCTTGTAATTCACCATATGGCTGTGCTTAATCATTACCTTGGTTGGATGACCTTGAGCATCACTTGGGGTTCCTTAGAAGAAAAGATTTTGTAGAAATGTGAACACAGACTCCCTTGGCAGTAAGTCTGTGTTCAATATAACATGTACAGGACATCACCACAAGCTGCAGTTGAGAAGTGTATGCTTCCCTTTGCTAGTTTTCAAAAAATGGGAAATGCAGAATATTTTTTAAATTTCTTGTCATAAACCTGTCTTGGTGTGTGACACTGTCTCTAAGATGAGATTTTTTTTTTTTTCTCTTGAGATGTTGAGATGCAGAGGCTGGAATCTAGTTTCTGGAGTAGTTCTAGTCACACTATTAAACACAGTGTGGTTTAGTAATAGAAGGACTGTATGTGTAAGGGCAGGCAGGCTGTTGCATATTTAGATGACAGGCTCCAAAAAACAACTTAGCTCATCATAAATATTTGTCCTTGCTACTGCATACTACTAATGCACCCCTGTACTATAACTAGAGTTGTAAGTGCCCTGAAAGCATCCTTATGGGTGTAGCTTCTGTGTGTTAAGCGTACGCTGCTCTGAGCTGCCACCAGCCGTGAGTAGGCAGAAGTAAGTTCTGGTCTTGGAGTATGCCTGTGGGTTCCCCATTAAGGCAATTTTATGGTAAGGTGAACAAAAAATAATCACGACTTGCTGTATTTCACTAATAGTGTAACCCTGTTGATAGTAGCTGTATCACAATGTTATTTGTCGTCTTAGTGCACACTCCCCCCTCAATTCTTCTAAGCTGCTGGCAGCAGTCCTCTACTTTAGCTCCCAGACTTCTCTGGAATGTTTTACTAATTCTTGGAACAGTTCATTAGAGATATAAAAATCTTGTTCAAACTTTAACTACATTTCAGAATGTTTAGTACTTATGAAATAAAGAAATTACATCCAGTTTCAACTGGGAGAATCAGACAAACATATAAAGCCCACAAAATGTTGCATAGGCTGTGACACAAGTTGAATGAAATTGGTGAATAGAACTGTGCTGATATGAAGCATATTTTCTAGCCAGCAGATATATACTCTCTTTGTATGACCTGATTTATTCTTAATTTGAAATTAATTTAAAGGTTAAGTAGAGGAATAAAGAAGACAGAAGATTGTTGGTTTGTGATTGAAGGACTTACGCTCCAGTCTGTCTTTGAGTAACTTTGAATTTCTCTGGTCATTCTAGACCTTTGGCTGAGCTCCATGTGCAACAGCCTTGGATTGGCCCTTGGGACATCTGTTAATCTATATATAGGATTCACACACTTGCACATGTAAACAGGTGATCTCCTAAATATATGAAATGGCATTGGGAACTCCAAGTACTTAAGCCAAAATGAATTTAAGAGTGAACTGAAGTAATCCTTTTTGCCATACTCCCTGCCACAAAAATGAGCTATATTGGAAAAGAAGTGCGTTATGTGCTGATAACTTGTGCTTAATATGGATGCATATACATTCATAAATCCAAGGAATTACTTGGTGTTTATTAAAAATATCCTGAAAATGACCTTTTTCCTATTCTCCAGTATTGTCCTCTTGACAGTTGATAGTTTCTTGCTGTGAAGGGACACAGTGTTTAAAAATAAAAGATGCGTATACTGGGTAGAGAAAAAAGGTAGTAGATGGTAACCAATATAGAAATAAGATATAGCTAGAAAATTCATAAGGGAAGCTGAAGTCAGGAAGGGAATTTTAAGTCATTGATGGAGTCTCTAGCTGTCTGGCTGATTTCTAATAGATCTGGGAACAGCAGGGAGACTTCAGAAGAGCGAAAGACCAGTAACATTTTGCCTCATTACTGAAAAAGGTTGAGTAAAGAGTGGCTAAGCTCTTGGTTGATATCAGTTCCAGGAAAAAAACTATGGAAAATTTGATAAAGAACCTAGATGGTATAAGAATAGCAGAACAATCATGCTATTCAACTTTTCAGTTTGTGAAAAGAGATCTGTCTAAGCGTGATTTTTTTGTTTGGAGACATGAAATTTAGTTGCTAGGCATTTTGTCTGGGTGTAACAGACTTTTATAACATCTTTAACTTAGTACCATGGTATATTTTCATTTTTAAAAGTATCTTTGAATTTAATGAAGTACTGCTTAAGTGGATTAAGTACTGACTGTAATCAAAGAAAGCAGAGAAATGTTTCTAGCTGAGATCAGCCTGGTGTGGTGTGGAAACAAATGCAAGATGGTAACGGTGTGGATGGAATGAAGATTAGTGGAAACAGGAATAACAGCACTAAAAAAATGGTTTAGATCATTTAGGCAAACTGAGACAGTTGGGCAAAATGTGCTTAAATACAGGTGAGGGCAGAGTTATGCACCAGGGAGAAAAAAATGCCAGCTACACCTATGTGGGGGAATTTTTTACTGAAAATCTCTGGTTTTGGGAGGTGAAAGGTAAATAGTAGGTATAGTTAGAAATGGGAAGGAAGGTAAGTGGTCCTAACAAGCAAATAGCTAAGTGGCCAAAGGGCTAACATACATTACTAGATGTGTAAATGGGAAGACATGAGTAATAATGAGATTGTCTGCACTTTAAAGCTGGGGAGATGGACCTGATGCCTGATGGTCTGTGTCTTGTCTGTATATATTTAATGAGGTGGGCTGATTTAGGGTATGGAAATGAGTCCCTGAAATGGCTCACTAGTGGAAATAATGCCATACAGTGAGAGAGTTAATGTGCTGTTATGTACTAGGGCTGAAACCACTTAGTGGCATACAACTGCTGGAAGGATGAAGTCTCAGTCCCACCTTATGTTAGTGTTAGCAAATACCTGCAGTATTATAGTTGTCCTCTTCAGCTCACTAGTGAGATGGAAAACTGTTCCCTGTTTTGTTTGGGCTGTGGTCTCTGTCGTGTCAGTGAGTCCATCCACCAGTCAGGGGAACATGAAAGATGATGTGGGGGGTGAGAGATTTGACTCTATCGCAGTCAACTGTTAGATCAAGTGCTTGTGTAGATGTGTTATCGCCGGATTTGGGTTCACCTCAAAACGAATCCAGCGAAGAGAGAGCTCTGTGAACAGGCCAGCCGTGAGACTGTGTTAGCCCTCATACTAGCGCAGAAGTAGGAGTGTGATTGCATGCTGGGTGGGAGGAAGAGTCTGGGGCTACCACTTCTGTTTGCAGTTTCATGGCCAAGTGAAGGGCCTGTTCCTTCCCCTCTGCGTTCCCTCCTCCTCAATCTGGCTCTTGGCTGATCCCACAAAGAATTAGTGTGGTGCTCTGTTACACCCTCCCTCCTTCTCTGCCTTCCCCATGCTAAAGGAAGTAGTTTTCTGCCCAGGATGCATATATTAAGAAATCCTAGTTTGGTTTAAGAAACAGAGAAGAGGTAACTTGATTGCACACTGCGTGCACAAAAGTGTCTACATAGGTAGGAAATATTTTCTCACCGTCATAAACCTTTCAAAAACAGGTACATCAAGAACCAATTGCAGTGGAAGCTAGACAAATCCAAGGGAAAATTTAAGTGTGCGTTTAAGTGAGGGTGGTTAGCCACCGTGCAAACAACCAAGGAAGGTGGATCTCTTGTCAAGATGACATGAAGACCAGAACCCTTTTTGGAAGATATATCTTAGTCAAATGCAAACTGCAAATAGGAGGTTGAAAGAAACAGGTCAAATGTGATGCTGTAAGTAGACAAAGTGGTGTCTTCTTAAATTTTTTGATCCCTGCTTCAGGGAGTGTACAGTATAAATGTGGATATAATATATGAAATGAATCTATTGGACAAACAAAGTACTTGAGAAAGGAAGCATAAGGTTTATAATAAGATTACATAGTTAGACTGTAGAGCAGTTTTGCTCTCTGGTGATTCCACTACATTTGTGTGGGCTTTTCTTATGTGGACTGTACAGCAGACATAAGCTTGCCAGAAGAATTGAAATGAAAACAGGAAAGATGCCATGCCATTCGTTTTATAATATTTTATGTCAGGTATACTTAGGAGCTTGGGCTTTATTGCAAGTGGGATTCAGTGTCTACTGATTCTCACTCAGGTTGTCCTAAATTGATGTGTATGGGTTTTTTTCTTCAGTTTTGAAAGGTCCCTTTCATATGGAAGCTGTCTTTGACTGTAAGAACAACCTCTAGAATGTTGCTTTGATTGTATAGTTGAAAGGCAAACTGATGTTATAATCTCAATGTTGAAATGGTGACTAGTCCAGAAATTTGCATTAGAAAATAGAAGTAGATAATTGCATTTCACACAGGTCATGTGTATGTTCTGTTACGCTAAAATAAATAGGAAAAATTCTTATGATAAGGAATTCCTTTTGCTGTGGAACAAGGACACTTCTAGATATATCCCTGATATTTCATTTTTATGAGATGTTTCTGAAGGTGAATTTCTGAGTTGAGGAAGGAAATCAGCCTTGTAATTTAGAGTAATGACCAATAATTTTGTCATATCAATTTAATCTGCACATGGTAATTAGAGATTTCAGGAGTCATTAGCAGCTGGGATGTCATTCTGTGTTTATTGGAGGACTGTCAGTCGGTGTTTCTCTTTGTTTGTTTTGTAATATTAATGGTTTGGAAAGAAGTTGGTGCTCTAGAAAGAATTGAGAAACAGGCCTGGGCTTTGCGGATTTTTATCACCCTGCCAAGACCCTGCGCAACTTCCTCTCTCTGTTGCCCGCAGCAGAATACGGAAACCTGACTGCTGGGGGCCACTTCTGCAATTGCAGTGGGGCAGGAGAGCAGGATGAGAGGGGGATCTTCTGCTGCTCACTAGTGTCTTGGCATCCAAAGAAGAAAGCAAGATGCACTTGAAAATGTCTCCTCAGTTGTTTCTTGCGCTGATGAGTTTCCTTCTCTTCTCTCTCTCTGCTCTTGTGCAGTGCTGCAGTTGAAGCTCCAGCAGCGACGCACACGGGAGGAGCTGGTGAGCCAAGGGATCATGCCGCGTAAGTACCACTTAAACTCTTTGTCTTGGTGTTTTTATGCATGTTTTTGAGGGGAGAATGGTTTCATGTATCATTCGAAAGATCAGATTCTCTGTTTCTGCATGAAAAACATCATATATGGAGAGCCCCACCCTGTCCCACCCAACTTAGTCCTTCTGAAGTGTTGGTACACTAGGTATAGAACCACCTCCGATACTGAGGAAGAGGGTAATGGCTCCAAGTGTAACTCTACTCCAAACCAATGTTTATATTTGATCACAGTGCTCAAGAGTCTTCTGGAGAACGTTCTGTGTTAGAAGTGCCTTATATACTTGACACATGCTGGTAATCACTCTTTTAACAGGCTTCCTGCCTCTGCAGTTCCTGTTCTTGTTTGTCAGCTCCCCAAACCTCTGAGGCAGTTATAACTTTGTATGTACATATTCCATAAACCAACTAAAACCAGGCAGTACATACAAAATGTTAACCAACGAGCCTGTTTTATGTTTGCAGCTAGGAAACAGCTAGCAAGAGCCCTGTGGGCGCCAGCCATTCCCCTTTCTACAGGGGAAAGCAAAATCTGCAGAGCCAGAGAACTTTTACTTTTCTGGGTGGACACACAGAATATACCCTAATGCCAAGCTTTAATAACTTCACTGTCAGGTTAGTGTTGGAGAAGGTATTTCTTTGTTTTGTTCCACTTCTTCCCTACAAAATGCAAAAAGTTACTTGACAAATAGTTTTGTCATGCTTTGGTACCTCCAAACTAGTTGACTTATGGGTAAGAACTTGAAGCAGAACTGAAGAGCAAATGTTTTGATTTTGAGGTCTTCTCAGTTTCACTCAACAGCTTTAGTAGAAGGCAATGGATCAGGTATATGTTTTCTTCTTTCAAAAACTTTTCCCCTTCCCTGTTTCACAAGCCTTACTTGAAGACACTGTAGTAATGAGGAGCTTCTCTTTCCTTCTATTTCTGGGGTGCACACTGTAATATGACACAGTGATATGACATAGACTTTGCTAAAGGAGTAAGGTTAGGCTGTCAGCCCTCTCTCTCTGAATGAAGAGAACCTGTCAGCAGCACTCTGTCAGCTGAAGTGGCTCACTGGAAGGCGGTGTCATGCTCAAGATGTTTCTGGGACCCCTACTTAAAATTCTACTACCAAATCAAAAAAGGAAAGACTGTCTTGTCTGGATATAGTACATCATGCCTGTCTTCTTATTTTTACCTGGGGAACTTGTATACGTGCTTCTATAGAATACACTTACTTGGTTTTGGATGAAAGACTAGTGTCCCAGTGATTGTGCCCTTCTACTAATGCTTCCCAGAAGAAAATGTTCCTGAGTTCTTTGTGGTCTCCTGCTTTAGATGGATATATATGCAAATACTGTATTAACTTAGGTTCAGTACTGGCTTTCTTCAAAGTGTGGCTGGCCAAACTTGTGATTCCTGAGAGGGGTCTGCTTTACAGGCCCTTTGAAAATGAGAGTCTTGCAAGAAATTCAAGTAAGGCACCCAGAGTAATTAGTCAGTCTTAAATTTGCTTAAAATATAGCCTAAATAACTAGTCTTTGCAGATTTGTGCCCTTCATTGCTTCATTTATGTCTCTTACCTGTGAATTTTAGGATGAACCAAAGAAGAATGCTTAATGAAATACCATTGCTAAAATATTGTTGACAGATTAAAAGGTCCGTTCTGCAATGGAGAAAAACCACCTTAGCAGATCAGTTCTAAACATGATTTGAAATTAGTTCTGTCCAAGTCATGGTACCATTTATCCATACCTGCCAACTGAAAATAACCACACATAGGGAAATGTTTAAAACATTATTTGCCTGAGCCATTTTTAATGAGAAGATCAGATGAGAGATGAATTGTGATACT
This sequence comes from Brachypteracias leptosomus, assembly GCA_013401335.1. Taxonomy (NCBI): domain Eukaryota; kingdom Metazoa; phylum Chordata; class Aves; order Coraciiformes; family Brachypteraciidae; genus Brachypteracias; species Brachypteracias leptosomus. The sequence continues at coordinate 181,948 of VYZX01006054.1, read as the reverse complement.
TAAAGCAAAAGTCCCTTTTTTAACCTGAGAAGTGCAGGGGATGACTAGGGACCGTGTTCCTCCTGAATGTTATCTCAGAGCCATGACAGCTTTACTTCTACTTGAAATAGTCCAGAATAGACACTTTTATTTACTGCTGGGAACGTACAGATGTCCTGTTTTATTTAATCTCTCTGCCCTGTACCCCCTGTCTGGGAAAACATTGTTCCTCTGTCATCTGCTACAGAATGTGGTGTCCTGGTTTGAGTTAGAACCAAACCAATTCTGTTCAATGATTTTACTTTTCATCTGAGTCTCTGTTAACTAACTGCACTTTCTGAAGCTCACAGCATGTTTCCACAGACAGTGCTTCTAGCAGTGATAACGCTCGATGTTTAGAGTTACTACCTGCGATTGGTGTGTGCAGACCAAAGTCACTGCTAACTCTGTACCACGTCAAGGAGTGAAGAAAGTGAAAGGTTTGGTCTGATACTGGTTTTGTATGTATTTGTATATATTCCATATTATTATTATTATCTTCATTAAAGCTGTTTTAGTTTTCTAATCCAGAAGCCTCTCTCTCATTCCCTTCCTCTCCCATTTGGGAGGGGAGGAGGCCATAAGTCTCTCTCCTTTATCAGCTTTCTCTTTCTCTTGCTAGGGCAAAGAGGGGTTAACAGCGACTGTTGTAGCTCTGGGGGGTTGAACAAAAACCTTGACACATGGTTATACTGTGCCTCATGTCTCCTTGAGTTTTTTAGTCAGGAGCCAAGCCCCACAGGGCCCTTTATGATGATTTAACAAAAATATAAAAGGGGGAATCCAGAGGATGGTTTGGTGCTGAATTAAATGAGCTGGAGCACCTTTTCCATATGAAATGGTGGTTGGCTTCTAGCCTTCATTTTTCATCTGGTGAGCCTTAACACTCTTGAAACTAAATTGTGGTATTTGCAGTTGTATCTATATTACCATTATAGCTTGTGCCAGGAAAGTACTTTTGAAGTGAAGCTCCTGATTGCACCTGCCTATTGTACCTTGCTTTATAGTGTGAAATGAAGTTTGAGAGTTGGATTAAATTGTGATGAAAGTAAACTGGAAAGTATTCTGCTTGCAGCTACCATGCATTCACTTCATGGGACCAGACTATAACTTGTCTGGCGCTACACCTCCCATTTCACCTTCACCTATAGAGTGTGGGTGTTACTTCCTCAGCATCAACTGGTTTTCTGTGCAGATTTGGTCTTACTGTGCTATTCTACATGTTAATTTAGATTAGCCTTTAATACAGAACAGTTCCTGGATCTTGTAGCCAAACAGACATGCAGGAATCCACAAACCAAGTGTGGGAGAAGTAGAAGTTTTTATTTTACATTAAAAGCTACCTAGTGTGCAAACTCACTTTGGTACCTTTGGTTCTCCCGACTGCAGTGTAATTCTCACATGTTTTTTAGATTCAGCTTGGTGCACTGAAAGAGAAATTTTATTTCAGGCTTCCATCAACATAAGATACTGTAAACTTGAGGAGTGGGAGAAGACATGTTTGTGTCACATTAAAGTGAGAGTAAGAGACACCACTTGCTTTGCTTGTTCAAAACAGAGCTGGGAATTGCTTACTTTGTTCCCATGTGGAATTTTGTTTATATGGTAGAGAGGAAAGGCAAATGTTTCAACATTTTTTTACCAAGTACACTTAATCTCGCCATAACCTTTCCAACCCACCAGCCACCTACAGTAGGGCTGTGCTTCACTAAAAGATTACTGTATTGTAGTAAGAAACAAAGCATTTATAAGCAGTGACAGAGAATTCAGAATAATTGGGTTTTATGATTCATTAATTCTTCTTGCTTTTCTGTTATCATTTTGTGTAACCTTTTACCTAGTAGCAGGATTCATTACTTAAAGATTAAAATTCTCAATTGCCCTTAGAACAGAGGTGGGAAGCAAGTCTGACGTACCTGTGATTGGAGCTAGAAGGACAGTATCTGGAAACAAGAAGAGCTGAGTTTTCATATTTATTCATGTTTTGACCTATTTTCTGATAGTGCAAATAGACAAGCTTTTTTGCTATTTGCATTTTTTTTTGTAGCTATGCAGAGGTGATTATCATCTTCTAGTCCTCATAAAATGCAAGCTAAACAAAATTGTCTGTCTATGCCTAACTCTCTGAACTGTGTCATGTTGTAGAAGAAGAGTCAGATGTTTACAGTGCCAGTTGTTACAGTGCCAAATGTAAAGGTTACAGCTATTGTAAGGTTTTGGGGGGAGTATTAAACACCCAGTTTTCCACCCTTGAAGAGAATGTTTAAAACAGTAGCTAACTTGCATCGAAGTAGAAAGATATGTGGAAAGTATCTTCAACTAAAACAGCAAAAATTTTTAGGGGAAAGATGTTTGGAAAATGTAGCAATACTCTGCTTTGCAAAATATGTCGCACTTCTCTTTTGCAAGGTTTAAAACTTCACATGCCCCTTGAATTATCCATCAGGATTGTGATCTTTGGCTTCTGGCTGCAAACACAAAATACAGGCAAGCATGCAAAGTTGTCATGTGGCACAATCCTGCAGGAAAGCTGTTGTTGTGACTGTCATATTCACCTAAGCAGGTGAAACAGAAGTAGAAGATCATTTCTAGGAACGTGCCTTGTGCTGCTCTGTAGCACTGCGTTGTGAATATCTGACAGATGACACAGGCAGCCTTTGAAAAGGGCATCGTCTGGACTGAAAACTAGAAGGAGGGTGGCTGCAGTACAGGCAGAGAATTTCCAGGAGCTTCGTTTTTGAAAAAAGAAAACAAAAACCCCCTAGCTTTATAAATTGTTTAGCTGTTAATTGTGAAATAGTAGCATCTTTTGAGGTATGTCAAAGAAAGGAGAGGCAGTAAGCTGTCAGAACATGCACAGTTACCTACACGTGCAGTATTTTTCTTGGCAGGAACTCTTATGCAGTCGTGCTGACGACTTCACTTGCAATTCTTAATGTCTCAACAGTATTTCATCTTCTACATAAAGGCTAGGATAGAAGATGAACTGCTGTGCCTATGTGGAGTGTTACTGATTTGGAAGTGTTGCAGTGTGGGCTACACAGTCAACATTTCAAGATTGTTGTGTGTTACATTTGAACTGCAGATAAACCGATTGCTTTAACACTCTGGAAGAGCTCTCCCTGCCTCACCAATTGCTGCTGTGTCTCATGCTCCCATCATTCTCTCACTGTTTTACGTATAAGGTCTTTGTAGTGACATTCCCTATAGTTTTTGAAATATATTTATAGTAACAAAACAAAAATACAAATTTTTACTTCCCTGCCATCTAGTGTCTGCTATTCTGCACGCTGACGATTGCTTCATTTTCATACCTTTTTCCACAAAATAAGCTGAAACTGTGCTTTCATTTAGGATAAGGAGTTAAAACCAAACATATGGACTGTAAATATCCATACTTACTCCCAGACATGTTTAATAAAATGTCCAAACCTGTAAGGTCTTTAGGATGTAAAAACAGTAACAGCTTTTTATTAATACTCCATTTAACTGATGAAACCTTGCTATTTCCTGGTGCATTGTGTACAGAATGGGACCTCAAAGACAGAAACTGCAGCAAGACTTTTGATACACTTGATGTTATGCTCTGAGAGTAAGGCTGGAACACTAAGCAGGTATCATAAACCAAAGAAAAGCTACAGAGGACACTTGAAGCTATATTTCCGTTTGTGGCATGTAGCACAGAAATCTGTAATTGGTTTTATTCTAATTTGATCATCTACCTGTAACTTGTCTCCCAGGAATTATTTGCTGGCTCTTTGACTTTGATCTCTTCTCTGGAAGTGCAATTTCAAAGGTTTTGTGTGGAGAAGGAGTCTGTGCATTTATGCTGAGAGCCTCATTGTCAGGGGCCTAATAACTGCACCTGGTTTGTTTATATTTTTAGATAGCTGTCTGTGTGTGTTTTCCATGTGTTTATATCACCTGTGATTAATAAGACAAGGTTGGAGTAGGAAAGTTCGTTGTGTTAGTAATGGAAATGTGCTGTTTGCCCTTTCTGAATTTGTAGAAAGAAAAGGCCATGCTCAGGGGTTTGATAGACTGTGTTTTGTCCTTGATCCCTGCAATGATAAAAGGTTTAACTCTGCCAGTTGCAAGAGAAACATAATAATTCAGAGAAGTAAAATCTGGTGTGTAATACAGCTTTTTTCCATTCATGTTCCCACAGTCGTCTTGGGTTCATTTTTACTTGTTGACTGGGAATGGTTTCTTCTTTTTCTTCTCATGGCCCCACACCTCCCACAGCCTGGGCACTCCATAAAGTTGTCAGAAGATCTTGCAAAAGATGATTATCCATTCAAGGAGCAGGCATGAAGTCTGCTCTAGGAATACATGGATCAAAGGGTTCCTGGTAGAGGTTCCTTGTTTCTCTTTTCCTCTGCAGTTTGGCGGTGGCATAATCAGAATTGTAATGAAGCTTTATCTTTTTCATTTTTCATTTCAGGATTTAGGCAATGTCTTTCAAATGCCAAGAGTTAATAGCGATGGATGGAGCAGATTATACATTATCTGTATTTGCTGAAAATGTTCTTTGACACAAAGCTGTAGCCATAGTCACCCATAGATCTGATAACTGTTACTGTGGGTGACAGTTTCCATTTTGCTCCTAAAGAAGATGAACTTTCTGAGAAATTACACATCTAAAATCTGTTAGAGTTTAAATTAACTCAGTGCTGGGCCTTGAAAAATCTTAGCCCTTTCTGTCAATAATTTTGCATGTCTGCTCTGACAAACCCACACTTAGGCTTTTCACACAGTTAAAACTAATGAAAATCTTGAACTTCAGCTGCATCATAAGGGAGATAACTGCTTTAATCAAATTACTGACAATTTTGCAGAGTTGTGGATGTGGGCTACGGAGTGGTGCTTGGTTCAAGCATTGGAAGCAGCTCCATGGTGAGCTGAGCTGAGGCAGGGTATCTCATTCCCACCTGTGTGGATGCTCGTGCAATTGGGGCAAACCCAGTTCAGGGAGCTGGAAAGTGGCTTTTCTGGGGGACAACAGCTCCGTGAGCCAGTACACTGCTGTGCAGGCTCATGAGTGTTGATGCAGGAGAAGGGGTGGCTCTGTGAAGTGGAGTGTCAGGGAGGCAGGACTTCATCAGCTCTGACTTCCACAGCAGCCTGAGCCTCACCGAACAATCTAGCTAACAGGGCCTTTATCCAGCTGCCGTCTTCTGTGCCATATCTCTATTGATTGCAATAGCTTGGTCACAGGGAAGACTTGGTACAGCTGTAGCACTGTAACTGCGATGCCATGGTTTGGCCGTGCTGACAACAATAACAACATGGCAAAGAACCTTTCTGCAGCCTTTCTTCTGTTTGAGACTAGAAACATTCATAATTCTTTAGTCACAATGACATTGTTATTGACAGGTGTCATTGAAGGGCAAAACTGTGTTTTTTTGGATACCAGCATTATGTTTCTCACCCTCATAAAAATATTTGGATTGGGTTTTTTTAGGTCAATCTTAATTTTGAATTTTCTGATTTTATTTGTTTTGCAGCTTAAATAATCACAATTTACCATTTGTGTTTTATTTTCTTATTCTTAGCTTGATTTTCAGATCTTAGCCTTAATCCAAAGGCTCTTACCAATGCCAGGGGTGTGAAATCAGCAAGAATTCTCAAGTGTGATCAGGTCTGTGTACTGGATGTGAAACTGCCTGGAGCTGCGTAAAGAGAAAAGGGTGCTGATGAAGATCTCTTTTCTCTCACCTCTGTATTCCTTACCTCCTTTTCATATTTCTACAGCTTACTGCTCTTTGGCACTGCCCTACTAGCAGGATTGCAGCTCCTTCTCTTTGTGTGATCCAGTTTTTAAGTGCTTTTTTCTTCCATGCTTTGAGAAATGCTTTTTGGAAGTGAGGTGAAGATGAAGGGAGGAAGAAGGTGCCAACTGCCTTGCTCTGTGGTTCAAGTTTTGTGTCTGTTACCAAATGCTGTGCGATGGGAGTCCCACCCTGAACCGACAGAGGAAGTCTTCGAGCCTATTTGCAGCACTTTATCTCATCTTTTTACGAAAGCATAGTAAACAAGAGAGAGAAACTAGAATTTGGTCGAGAGCAGTAGAAGGCCTTCTGTTGTTCTGAATTAAGTCAGTGTGTCTGAGGTTGGGTTTAGTCATGACATGAGCTTCTTTTTGTCATAGCAGAGGAAGATTTTAAGTTCCCTCAGGAATTGATTGAACTGAAGAGAATACTGGACTCAGTGTTTTGGATTTAGCTGTAGCCTTTCTACAAACATTGGATGTTGTCTGATCAACTGGTTTGCAGTTCAAATATTGCCCTGTTGTCTGTGATGACCTAGATACTATAGCAAAGGAAAGCTCTAGTGCCATCTCTCCTTTGTCAGCCTTACATGTATGGTAGCCTCCAATAGTGATCTTACTACTGCAGAAGATTTTGCAGCCTCTCCCCCCTAGACACTTGAGCTATGAGAACCTGTGAAAACTGTTTTGCCTTTCTTCCCTTTGTTTGGTTCCTTGCAAACCGTTGTATCTTCTGTCAGCTACATAAGCAAATGCAGAGTGTACAGATATTTTGACCTCTTTTTCTCAGCATTTGGGTCAGTCCCCTTCCCCTGCTATGTTTCGTTCTTAGAGTGACTGAACTTGGTTCTGATTCCACTTATTTCTCACACTAGCTAACAGGAACTTGAAGATCTGCATATGACTATTGTTGAAAGCTTTTCAAGGCTAAAATATTTTTGCATGCTGCAGGGTAAACCCTGAAAAGAAGTGTTTGAACTGTTTTGCCTGTTTTTTTTGTTTCTGCCATATCATTGGAGATTTGGGTCTGATTCCTAGGCCTTGATTCAGTCTTATTAGAACAGCACCAGTTTGATGCTTTACAGCAATATCTCCCTTCATTCACACATTGCCATATTCAAAATGTGGCTTGGAGTGAGGGAACACTGAACTCATGCATTGCAGTTTTGGACCCTGTTTCATAGGAATTAATAGTTTTCTTTGTAGTAAAGATTAGCAACATCCATCTCTGTGCTTTGTATGGAAGGATGTGCATTACTGTAGGTGGTCCTATGTGCTGCTGTTTAGTCTGGGGGAGGCAGATGGAAGGACAGTAGTTGCAATGTATAGCTGCAGACATTTTTGAAGCAGGGTGGAGGCACAAGACAATTGCATCATTCATCTCCAGGGGGATTTCTCATGGTAACTAAGGGTGTGACAACAAAGATACTAATGTTTCAGGAATTCTGGTAATGAAGCATCAAAATGCTTCACAATAAGTAGCAGAGAGACTAAAACACTAGGATGTATGTGGTAGGAATTTCATAGAATCATAGAATGGTTTGGGTTGGAAGGCACCTCAGAGATCATCTAGTTCAACCCCCCTCCTGCTATGGCAGGGACATCTCCCACTAGACCACATTGCTCAAGGCCCCATCCAACCTGGCCTTGAACACCTCCAGGGATGGAGCAGCCACAATTCCCCTGGGCAACCTGTTCCAGTGTCTCGCCAACCTCAGAGTGAAGAATTTCCTCCTAATTTCCAATCTAAATCTATCCTCTTGTTTGAACCCATTACCCCTTGTCCTATCACGACAGACCTTTGTGAAAAGTCCCTCCCCAGCCTCCTTGTAGGCCCCCTTCAGATACTGGAAGGCCACAATAAGGTCTTCTCTTCTCCAGGCTGAACAAGCCCAATTCTCTCAGCCTGTGTTGGTAGAGGAGGTGTTCCAGCCCTCTAATCATCTTTGTAGCCCTCCTCTGGACCTGCTTCAACAGGTCCATGTCCTTCTTGTGCTGGGGGCTCCAGAGCTGGACGCAGTGCTACAGTTGGGGTCTCATGAGAGTGGAGTAGAGGGCCAGAATCACCTCCCTTGACCTGCTGGTCCCACTTCTTTTGATGCATCCTAGGATAGGTTTAGCTTTCATGAGATCCTTACTAGCCTGCCTATCTGTGGTAGGAAAACCACACCCTGCTGTCAGTCATCTAAAAGTGAGGGGTAGAACTCATCCTCCTAATGGTAGATGTGACAGATTGTCAGATAGTTGTCCAAGTGGGACAAAAGCACATACAACTTGGTGAAGGGTACCTGCTGGACTGTGCTGTCCCAAACCCTGCTGGTGATACTATTGTCCCTTCTATCACTAAGCCATTTTTAGTGCTTGTTCAGCCATTTGTAACATCAGACTGTTTTCCTAAGGCGGATGGGGCAATCTGAAGACATGGAGACTGTGGATGAGCAGCATGGGGGTTTCTGCTGCAGCACTGGCCTTAAACCCAGCCTGTCATTTCTGACTTTGTCTGGCAGGGCAGTTTTTGCTCAGTTTTGCTGATGCTATTATTTGTGGACCTGTGCTGTAAACCAGCATAGCAATCCAGGTTAAAATAACTCTTTCAAAACAGCTGTGTGCTCTGAGTCCACAAATGGTTCTGTCAGCATAGCTGAGGGCTAACGTGCTTTGTCCCAGGCCTAGGTATGGGAACGAGGGCAGAAAGTGGAACTGCATCTTACTGATGATCAAAATACCATGCACGTATCATGTATAAACAAAGTTGGAAAGGCAGGTGAAATTGGGCATTGCAGAAGTTACTTCTGCTCAGTAGAAGAGAAATATAAAGGAATTTTTTTCTGCATACAGTGGAAAATGAAAACTTTCAACAACTAACAGTACTGCTGTAGTTTGGCAATTTTTTTTTTTTCTCTGACAGCACTCTGTTCTCATCATGGGCTCACACAGAGTTTTGCTAGCAAAGCTAGTGAAGTTAGCCACAGGCTAGCTGCCTGCCACACATTTAACTAGATCAAGGATTCAAACTGAGTTAACTAGTACCTCTTTTTGGCGAGTGACAAGTACCACGGGGAGGTGCTGGGGTTATTTTACGGTGACAGTTCCTCAGTACAACTCCCTGTGCAGTAGGAGTACAGTTGGAGCATCAAGCACAGAATCACAGAATTGCCTAGATTGGAAAAGACTTTTAAGATCGAGTCCAGTTGTTAACCTAACACTGACAAGTCCTTGACTAAACCACACAATCATAGAATCATTAAGGTTGGAAAAGGCTTCTAAGATCATCAAGTCCAACTGTCAACCCAGTGCTACCATGACCACTAGACTACATTCTGAAGTGCCATGTCTACACATTTTTTGAGCACCTCTGGAGATGGTGACTCCACCACTTCCCTGGGCAGCCTGTTCCAGTGCCTGACCACTCTTTCAGTAAAGAAATTTTTCCTAATATCCAATGTGAACCTCACTTGGTGCAACTGGAGGCCGTTTCATCTTGTACTATCATTTCTTATTTGGTTGAACAGACCAACCCCCACCCCTCTACAACCTCCTTTCAGGTCTCCTCTGAGCCTCCTTTTCTCCAGACTGAACAACCTAGTTCCCTCAGCCTCTCCTCATAAGACTTGTTCTCTAGACCCTTCACCAGCTTTGTTGCCCTTCCTTGGACATGTGCTAGTGCTTCAGTGTCCTTCTTGTGGTGAGGAGCCCAAAACTGAACACAGTATTCAAGGTGTGTTCTCACCAGTGCTGAGTACAAGGGTTAAATCACTTCCCTGGTCCTTCTGGACACACTCTTCCTGATACAAGCCAGGATGCCATTGGCCTTCTTGGCCACGTGGGCACACTGCTGGCTAATGTTCAGTTGGCTGTCAATCAACACCCCCAGGGCCCTTTCTGCTGAGCAGCTTTCCAGCCACTCCTCCCCAGGCCTGCAGCGTTGCTGGGGGTTGTTGTGGCCCAAGTGCAGAACCTGGTGTTTGGCCTTATTGAAACTCATACAATTGGTCTTGGCCCATTGATCTGGTCTGGCAGGGCAGAAACGTGTGGGATGTGGGGGACGAGGGAAAAAGAGGTCATTACTTAAACTGGACCTGCCACCAGACTAAATATTTGTTGAACGGCCTCCCCAGGAAGTCAGGGTGTTGTGTCTTTTTGCACTTCATGGGTTTAGTGAGGTGCTTGACACAGGGTTGCCTGATGTTTTTGTAAGCAAGCTGGGACAATCCGAAGCTGTGTGTGCAGCTGGTGAGAGAACAGGACTGGAATAAAGGCTTTGTGTCAGACTGGGAGGATGTGTTGAGCAGGGCTTTTGGGTGGGAAGGGAGAAGGCCAGTGTCTGATACTCTTTGGTATTTTCAATAATCTGACATAAGCAAAGGAACAATTACGTATTTAGTAAGCTTGCAGGTTAGTAGGCTGGGAGTAGGACAGGATTGGGACTCTCAATATTTGTAGAAGCTGAGAAGTACAGAACAAAACCAAAGAAAAGTGGAAAGTTTCTAAGTTTTGGTATGTCTAGACAGTGACTTGAATAGAGGATGGATAATGGCTGGCTAGCTATCAGCTCTATAGAAGAGAATTGGAGACCTTTTGTGGTTTGTGAGCCAGGCACAAGTGAGCATGTTAAGCATCTTATGTACATAAAAAAGAAAAACTGGCTGGGGTAAGTAACTGAGAAGTGTTATTTAATAATCATTTTGTTCTATAAAAGTTGATAAAGTTTAGGCTGGAATACGTACCCAATTTTGGACACTGTACTTCAAGAAAAATGCAGGTCAAATGGAAGGAGTCCAAAAGACAGTAAGCAAGCAAAGGTCTGGAAAATGTTATCTTTAAGGGAAAGTTGAAAAAACTGGCTTTGGTCATTTTATATAACAGAAAGCTGTTGGAAAACCAAAGTTTTCAAATACATAGGGATAGGTGCAAAGAGGAAGAGATTGTTCTCCTTAATGATTGCAGGTAAGGCGGGGAATAATGAATATAAATTGTAGGAGAGGAAACGTAACTTAGACATTCAGAAAGGTTTTTAAGTAGTAAGGACACCTATGCACTGGAATAATTTCTTTGCAGCAATATTGCACTTTTTCATGAGAGTTCTTCAAGGACAGGTTAAACAAACTACTATAAGGAATAGTTTGGTGTCTTGTATCGCCCCTGAGCAGTCAGAAAGCATTAGGTGATTGGAGTTTCTTCACCCCTATTTTCTGTGGTTATAGCTGCTGCTTCAGGTACCAAGGGCTGTGGACATGAGTCCTGTGTCAGTGTTAGAAGTGCTGCCCCTTGCCTACCTGGTTACCTGCTTCTGCTCCACCAGCCAAGCTGCTTGTTTACATACACTGTCAGAATGAGCCAGAACAGCTGATATGGCTGAGAAAGATAGAGATTTGCCAATATGGATAATTTGGAATGGAATGGGTAAAGCAGCACTCAGGTGAGCAAGGCAGAAGGGCATGAGGGGGAGGAATAGTTTTGCAGAGATCAGTGCCAAGTGGCCAGGAAGGGCAGTGGTAGGAGCAGGAGAAGGGGCATATCTGCCTTGTGGGTCTCCTGTAGAGCTTACTCAGAGCCTTACTGCTTCAGATTTCTTCGTAGGATTTTTTTTTTTTTTTCATTTCCTGTAGTGAAGTTAACAGAGTTTTGCTCCACAGCTCTGGGCTATGCAGTCATTTCAACACCAGAAAAATGTGCAAGGCTTAGTTGACTTCGAATGGAGTATGATTTTACAATAGGCACCCTCTTCTGACATGCCAGCCCCATCCTAGATTGCTGAGGGAAGCAGTGAAGGATTTGTGCCCTCCTGACATTTTCAGAAGTTGAATATGAAGTCCTCTGTCGTGTTGCCAGCCCAGAGAGCTACAACCCAGTGCTTGTTTCCAGAGACCTAGTCAGGAGAGACAGAAGTTGTTCTTCACAGGATTCTTCCTGTAGCAGTTTTGATTACTTACTTCTTAATGTGTACATGTTTTGGGGAGGGCTTTTCTTTTTCTTTTTTTTTTTTTTTTACTCAGGGATTCTTTTCTTCTTGCTTTGTTCTTCTGTATGCAAGAATTGCCCTGGACTACCTGTGACATCAGCTGAACTCCTGCAGTTGACTTTCCTGACCATTTGCTATGATCAGGGAAATGTCACTTAAAGTTCATGTGCTGCCTCTTACTGACAGCAGAGGTGGTGGGCAGGAGGGGAAGAGTAAAGAATTACTGCCATGCTTGCACATTCTGATGGTAGAGAGCTTTTGAAGACTCAAGATGAGGCCTGCTTCACTTGTCTTCAGGGTAGATTTTTATACCAGTTTATATATTGCATGGTATCTTTTCCCAGGTGTACCTGAACTTTTGTTTCTGTGGTATGTTCTTTTTTCTGTGATATGCATACAATGAAAGAAACACAGGTTTTAAGTTCAAGCATGTGCATATTCATAAGCAGTTCATGCAGCTTGAAAAGAATATTTCCCAATATCGTTTATTACTTGTTCTTCATCAAAGTGTGATAGTGAGACTGGTCAGGAGTTGATGTCTCAGCTACCCGGTGAAATTTTTGGTAAAATTTTTGCAGTTACTGCAAAACCATACCTCTACCCTTACTTTTATTTATCCCACAGTGCAATCAGTGCACTCCCATTTCAGCCTGCATAACTTTGTCGGGTGATTTCTTTCCATAACCAGATTGTATGAAACTATCTTTAATCTGAACAGGAACTATTTGCCCTGTCATTGTAGGGGTCTGTATACTCACTTGCTATGGTTAATTTTCAGTTATTGTTCATTTACTCAACAAAGTTTTCTTCATTCACTTCTGTAGTCTGAGTCCTGTGCCCTGATGTGTGCAGAATTCCTGGCACATAGACTATTTCTACTTTTTACCCCACTGATGTGAACCTAGAGGAACTTTGTCTATATTTCACAGAACGTGTGTCTTAACACTTTGTATTTGATTACTCCATTTTATTATGTAGGAAAGAGCTTAGAAGTCTACACTACTGATGAAGTATTTTCTTACACTGTATTTATGCAAGGGCTTTTATTTTTCAATAGTATTTTGAGATTTCATTATGAAGTAACATTTGAGAAATACTTAATCATTGGTCTTAAGTGAAAAATAATACGAGTAGACTGTTTCACAGGACCTAGATGCAATGCTTTGGAATTACTAACTGTTCAGTTTTAGATTTCTGTCTTCAGAAGACTTGCAGCTTTAAAGCTGAAGCTTTTAGACTTTGCTGTTTAGCTTGATGGTAATTTAAAAACTTCACCAGGCAGTTTTAAATATGAGTCTTTCAGAAATATGAAAATAAATTATTATATTCCCTTCAGCTAGTTCTCAAGCCACAATGTGATTGTTTTAAAAAACAAGCTACTTGCAGGTTTGTGAAAGGTGTGAGGAGCTAGTGACACTTACCGTTGTCACCCTCTTTCTCTGGTTTTACTGTGGGACGTGAGCTTTGTGTGCTCCAGAGGAGCCAGGCAGAGTGAGAGATTCCTCCAGGGTTAGTAGGGTCCTGGACAGCAGAGGATCAGTTTCTTAAAACATGATCCGTTTTGGCTCTGCTTTTATACTGAGCCCAAGGGGGCAAGAAGGTCCATTATATGGAGAGCTGCTGTTTATTCCTCAAGTCTTGATTTTCTGTCAACAGACAGATGTACTTTCCTGTCCAAGTGTTCCTGTTCTCATGATAGTTTCTCTTACATGGCGCATTATATATGTTCTGTGGACCTGGAGAATTTGCAACCAGCCCTTGCATGTACACAAAACACAGGTGCAGATAAAGGAAAGACTTGCAGCTTCCTTTGACATTAAAAGGTAGTAAAGAGGATTTGCAGTTCATTAGGGGCCTCCCCCATCCTTCCAACCATTTCATGTATCTCTTCAATGTTTCAGTGCCATTCCCTTGCTTAAGGGTCCTGGATATCTTACTCTATGTTGAAGCTTGTGAAAGACATTTGCTGGGGGGCTGGTTTTGACTCATGTTCTTGGACCCTGCTTTGTGAACGGTGGTTAGTTCAACTAGAAGTATACCTATATTAGTCCCTTCAGTGGCCCGTAAAAAGTCCAGGTGAGTTCCTGTAGCTCCTGTGCTGTCAAATGGAGTATATCAATTCATGTTGCTTTATACCAGCTGAAAAACAGGTCCAGTGCATTGAAAGATGCAGGAGGCAATTGCTGCGGTGTATTTGTAACTTAGTTGGCCTGAAGGGACGTGCAGTGAGAGAACCTCCATGATTCTAATTCATTCCCTAAATGTTTTCTTCTCAACAGCTCTGAAAAGTCCAGCTGCATTTCATGAACAAAGAAGGAGTTTGGAACGGGCCAGGGTAAGATGCAATATTGTCTTGAATGTTTGAGGAAGTCAGGAGTAGTATGTCTTACATCTTGGGCATCCTGTGCTGTTAATGAGATGCAGAAGGGAATCATTCATATTCTGAATACAATACAGCACTATGTAGTAAGAGATGTATTGCATGGGGTGTCCTTTAGCTTATGTGTGGTGGTGGTTAACCCCCTCAGTGAACTCAGTGTGTCTGAAAATTATTGAATATAGTGCCTGGATTTCCCTGGAGTCTTCTTTCTGAAAATCACTAATATTCTTCCTCCCCAGTGTCCATATACTTTACATTTTTATGGTATCTATTTTACCCTTAAATGTTGCTGTCATGTGGAACTCAGTTCCACCTTTGAAGAAAGTGTGTGGTTTCCCTACTACCTGCACATGCACTTATTTATCTAGAACATCACAGATTGAAAATTTAATGGAGAGGACACCTACCACCCCCAACCCCCCATCCTGCCCCGATCTTGTAACACTGAGATCATACAGACTTCTGGCTCTATAGAAAGAGGAAGCCAGGCGTCACACTTCATGTGGCACCTTTGCTAACTGAGGGGTTTCTTGATGATTTCTCTTCCTCAAAAGACCTCTGAGGATAGGTTGGGTTTTTTTCTGATTGGCTTACAGAGGAATAAATCCTGTTGTGACTGCTGGGCTAAGTTTTGTTTTAAAAGTGAAAACAATCTAAGCAAAAAATAACAGCTGTGATTAAAACCTGTGAGGGAGTGTTAGCACTTTAAACTGTGGAAGGATTGGAACGGTGGGCCTTAAGACCAATGTCCCAAAGGCTTTTGCTTCCTCCTCTTTTTTCCTAAAACCCTCTTATAAGTTAATATTTTGGTGGGGGCAATTGAGCCAGTATGGTGCAGTTTTCTGACTGACTTTGATATGTATTTTCTCTGAAGGACCACCCTGATGGCCAGTACTTACCAGTCCATTTCCCACTGCTCCCAGATTCCCATTCCTGTGTAAAGGGTAACGTGCTCAGCCCAGACAGGGTCATCTCTGTACATTGCCCTGTAGTGCATTCTCCAAAGCCAGAGCTAAAAGCGGCTCTGGAAAGTAAATGAGTCTTGCTATAGCATTTAGATTCTGCCTGCCAAGGGACTGCACAGGGTCTTCAGCTTAACAAGTAACATGTCTTTAAAGAAATAAAAGAGTATGCCCGAACCACAAGTCAGCCCTGAATGCCAGCAATATATGAAAGTATTTGCTGTGAACAATGGAACCAGGGTATTTATCTTTAATGTAAAAAGAAATGTCTTGAATTTCGCCCTGACACAAGTTAGTGGTGTTACATAAAAGGGGAAAAGAGAGTTTCAGCTCTTGAGGAAGTCCTTTCCAGTTTCTGTTCTGCCGCACAGCAGAGTGCAGTTAGACTGAGGCGATTACAGGAGAAGTTTATCTTTAGAATAAGCTCATTCTCTGGACAGAAGATGTGTCCCTTCTCTGTTCTGTGTTTATTTAGATCTCAGTAACAACTAAAGATGGTTGTTTCTCTTGTTTGTGCTGTCCAAGATTACCTCATTCCTGTGTCTGATCAACTGAAATTGGTTTTTGCTTGTCTATTTTTGCTGTAGACAGAGGACTATCTGAAACGGAAAATCCGATCCCGGCCAGAGAGATCAGAGCTGGTTAGGATGCACATTCTGGAAGGTATGGCACATGCTAAACAAGAAAACGTCAACAATAAACTTTATTGTAATTAATTATTTAACAGCTTTCTATTTTGCCTCTGACTCCCAAGTCTGTCTTTCAGTTGGGAGTGGGCAGAAGATCATGCCTGTTGCATGATTTCTTGGGAGGGATTGAACTCCACTTGTGTGCAGATTCTCAGAAGAACCTGTCACGTGAACTCGTGTAGCTGAGCAACAATGAAATTGAATGACCATGGATTGCTCTTCTACTGAGGGAAGACACTGTAAAATATTCAAGAGGGAGTGAGGCAGATTTGATCTAATTTAGTAAGCACCTCAGTTTCCAAGAGGGAGCACTGTTGCTCCTGAGCACCACATCTTTGGACACAACTGAAAGGGAAATGATAAACGAGAATTGGGTGACATCAGTTTGAGAACAGTGAATGTATCCTGTTTGAGAGTCCCAAGGGCTACTGTAGTTACCTTATAACTTAAATATACATAATATCTGCAATATCTTTATAGTGCATAGTTACCTATTGTTATCTGCAACCATTTTCCTGTGCCGTTATGTATTGTTATTTACAGTTACCTTTCTGAATAGGGGTAAAATGCTGCCGAAGTGGTAAAATACTGCTGAAGTGCATAGATTGACCATTGCTGGATTTATGCCATTTTATTTACTTTCCCCTGAACAGAGACCTCAGCTGAACCCTCCTTGCAGGCCAAGCAGCTGAAGCTAAAGAGGGCCAGACTGGCGGATGACCTCAATGAGAAGATAGCACAAAGGCCAGGTCCCATGGAGCTGGTGGAGAAGAATATCTTGCCTGTGGAATCAAGCCTAAAGGAAGCCATTATCGGTAAGGCCAGAGGAGGATCAGTATTGAGGGCATTTCCCACATGTGACTGTGACTTCCTATCAGTTCATCTGCCTGTCTAAGAGAGTGCAATCCCATGGTTGGTCTTGTTTTCCTGTCTCAGAATCACAGGCTTTCAGCCCCAAGGATTCTGAAAGCAGAACTTGCTCTGACTCAGATAGTGCTATGGAGACATTAAGTTGTAGGGAGTATGGACATCCTAGAATAACATGAAAGCAATTGCATACCCTAAAGACTTGAAAGACTGTTAGAGATTGCATTCCCTAGATTCTCTCCTTAAAAGTCCCTCTCTCAGTATAACATGTCAGCAGCCTTGGTCAGGGAGAACCCACTGACTAACTCAGATTAGTGAGAGGAGACTGAACATAAACAGGTGTGATGAAACAAAAGCTGTCTGTGAACTTAAAAACTTCAGAGGATTCAACCTCTTTAAAAATAAACCAGAACAGATGTAAATCATGCCAGTGCAATTCCAAGGGCTGAAAGGAATGCTGAGGAATAGCCTTCCCACTGCCTCAGCAGTGCTCTTTCCCATCTCCCCAGACTGAGCAGGCTGTGTGTGTCTGTGGTTATTCATCCCCTCAAACATGCACAGCCACTTTAAAGACAAATGGGACACAACTGTGAGCAAAATGGAATACTTTTCATGAAAGAGGAAAAGGACAGTGTTGTGGGAGAGCCTGGCTTCACTATTGCACAAGAAGTACTTGAGGAAAAGAAAGAGTAAACTTGTCAATTGGAACATTAGAGATGTGGCTTCCTTCTGATTGAGCAAAGTACATCTCTCTGGATTTCTGCTGCTTTTGCGTTAGGTGCAAATGACAGTATATTCCTGCTTACCAGGATTAATTTGAGGTAAGGTAATCTAAAAAAACATTAGTGCCTTACAAATGCACGCTCACATGAATTTATCTGCTGGACATGTAGATATACAGAAATGCTAACAGCAGTCAGGGCCATCACTAAATCCATAGCCCTTGTTGCTTGTAAGACTAGAAGATGGTTTGGGATTCTGTCTTGAA
Source organism: Brachypteracias leptosomus (assembly GCA_013401335.1). Classification (NCBI taxonomy): domain Eukaryota; kingdom Metazoa; phylum Chordata; class Aves; order Coraciiformes; family Brachypteraciidae; genus Brachypteracias; species Brachypteracias leptosomus. Next base: position 164,312 of record VYZX01006054.1, on the reverse strand, counting down.
GAAGGATTCTACCTTCCACTGCATAGGATAAACACCAAAGAAATCATGACTCAACGTTGCACTGTCTAACTTTCCTCCTCTTTGGTGCCCCATGATAATCAAGCCATGTGACACAACTGGGTTTGGGCAAAGTAGCTCTTGTTACACTTCCTGATCCTGTCTTGCTAAGGAGCAAGGGAAATGGTTCACCCCATTCTGCATCATTTTCTACTGATAGCAGAAACGAATGTAAACACTTAGAACTGACCCTGTTTGGGCTCTGTTGTCTCATTTTTAGATGGTACTTTTAAGTACAACTTGGACTCAGCTCTCTCCATGCCGTTATTCTTTGTCAAACATCCATTGTCAAGTGAAAAAATCTCTCATTCCACTTTAAAGACCACAGTTGGTGTTTGTGTTCTTAGTTGGACAGGTGAACTACCCAAAGGTTGCAGACAATTCCTCCTTTGATGAGGACAGCAGTGATGCCCTCTCCCCAGAGCAGCCAGCCAGCCATGAGTCCCAGGGGTCTGTCCCATCACCAATGGATTCCCGGATTTGTGAGCCTCTCCCTAGCACCACTGGCACATCACTAGCTCAGGTGAGAATGTGGTGGCCTCCTGCTGTGCCCTGGAGCTTCACTTCTACTGCTGATTTGTGGCAGAGGACTCTAAAAAGTGAGACCGAGCGATCATTAAAAGGTATAGTCTGTGAGGTTTCACAAGGGGTCTTAGCTCTGGGTTGTGTTGGTGAAGTCCTCTGGTCATTCAGCAGTTGTGCTGCTTCTTAGGGGCAATTGAAATAGCAGGTTGAGGTAGTCTGATTAATGACTTGAAACCTGTGTTGCCTCCCTGTAAGCGGACACCTCCTGCACTCTTTTAAACTGTTTCTCTCCTCATATGTATATTCATTATGCCTTTTTCTGTTCCTGCAGGGTACATCCCAACTGCAGATTAGTGCCGACTCCAGTGAAACGCTTTTCCTGCCTGAGCAGCCACCCCCGCCCCTGCCACCTCCACCACTTCTGCCCCCTAGTCTTACCAATGGAGCAGCTCTACCTGCTGCCAAGCCCCCACCAACACTCATTAAGGTACTATTTTGGCTGATTTCTTCATTGTTGTTGTGGTCTAGAAGAAGGTAAGATGTTTACTCTGAAGAAAGTTTGGAGTTGGAAGTATTGTGTTAATAGATGCAAAGGAAGGAAAGCTTCTTTCTCACTAGTGTCTTCCTCTGACTCTAGTTGTAATGTATATAATGGTGTATTCACCTTCTGTAAAATGGGTCCTAAATGTGGAATGTTTTGAAACAATCACTGTTACCCATAATTAGAGTCAGTGAATCTGCACTGGATGAGCAAGTGATCTGGTGTGCTGGGAAAAGTGACCTGCATTATGATGCAGTGTAAGCTGCTGCGGGGACTGTGACTATACTGTTGCCTGAGTTAGAGAAGCATGGAAAGACCCTGAGGTCAAATCTGGAGAATTTTGAAATGAAAATCCCAGTGTGTGTTCTGATTTACATGGGGTGTTACGTTATTTCAGTGTTTCCATTCTTATTTGCTTCCTCCTTTTCTTCTAAATAGCAAAGCCAGCCCAAGTCTGCTAGTGAGAAGTCTCAGCGCAGTAAAAAAGCCAAGGAGTTGAAGCCGAAAGTCAAGAAGCTTAAATATCATCAGTATATTCCCCCGGACCAAAAGCAGGACAAGGGAGCTCCTCCCATGGATTCATCCTATGCCAAAATACTGCAGCAGCAGCAGCTCTTTCTCCAGCTTCAGATCCTCAACCAGCAGCAGCAGCACTACAACTATCAGACCATCCTGCCAGCCCCACCAAAGTATGGCTCTTAATGGCAGCTCTCTCTTAGGAAGCACTTGCTTCCCCAGTATCACAGATGTGTTCTGGGTGTGAGGCGTGGTGACGGGATGTAACACATTCACTCTTGCTAGGTTACAGCAGGCCTCAGAAGGGGCCAGTGTCAGATGAATCAGACAACAATAGCTGAAGCGAGTCGGTTGGCAGAGTAAAGGGCACGGATATAGTCAAAGGCATTAGTGTGCTCTAATGTCTAGGGTGGTACTAGTGACCCAGATGTTTCTGAACATGTATGATTGTTGACACTGGGGACCTCCAGTGCCTTTCCAACTTTGGTTTTGATGCCTGTGATTTTTCTTTCCCTGCAGACCTCCAGGAGAGCAGCAGGGTGGTGCCAGTGCCCCTGCTGTACGCAATCTCTCTGCTGCAGTCAGCAGCACATCTGCAGTAACCTCTGGTTCCAGTGGGCTGATGCGACAAAACAGTAGTGCTGCAGTGGGCAAACCTGGTCCTCTCCCTGCCAACCTAGATGAGATGAAGGTAAATGTCCTGTGAAGCTGCATAGTCCCCTTTTTGCCATTGTAGGAGGACAGTACTGAGCGATGATGTTGCCTCAGAGAAGGGCTGAGGTGGACTGACAGGAGTTAGTAATAGCAGCTGGTATTGCTGCCCTGCAGTCTGTACCTGAGGTGCAGGTTTGCTGCCCTGCAGGAGGGTCAATTTAGTCCTTTGCCCCATGGCTCTGCTAGCTGTTAATAGTTGTTCTGCTTAGAGTGTATATTCTCTTAATGTTGCCTTCATTTTTCCCCTGTATCAGGTAGCAGAGCTGAAGCAAGAGCTGAAATTGAGGGCCTTGCCTGTCTCAGGCACGAAGACGGACCTGATTGAGCGTCTCAGAGCTTACCAAGAGCAGAATGGTGCAGCCGGCCAAACAACCCCCACTCCCAAGCCCAGCACAGCAGCTGTCCTCCCAAAAGCTGCTGAAGTGGTGGTAGCCTTCCCAGCTGCCAGGCTGAGCACAGGGCCAGCCCTGGTCACCACAGGCATTGCACCAGCAGAAGTAGTTGTGGCCACAGTCACCAGTGGTGGCGTGATGAAGTTTGGCAGCACAGGCTCGACTCCTCCTGTTTCGCCAACTCCTTCTGAGCGCTCGCAGATGAGCACAGGGGATGAGAACTCGGCCACCGGAGACACCTTTGGAGAGATGGTGACTTCACCCCTGACCCAGCTCACCTTGCAGGCATCTCCAGTGCAGTTCCTGGTGAAGGAAGAAAGCTCCAAGTCTGCTTCCTGCAGTGTAAATGCAACACCCAGGTCGGAGCGGTGTAGCACTGGTAACAGCAGAGATGCAGAAGTTAGGGACAAAGACCAGATGCTTCAGGAGAAGGACAAGCAGATCGAGGAACTCACCCGCATGCTGAAGCAGAAGCAGCAGCTGGTTGAGATGCTGAGACTACAGCTAGAGCAGGAGAAGCGCTCTCAGCAGTCATTACCAGCCCCAGCAGCTGCAGGAGAAGGAACAGCCCTTGCTTCCAACCCAGTAGTATGTGGCACCCAGGTCAAGAGTGAAAACGGTTTCCTGAGTTGCCAGTCTGCAAAGCAATCCAGTGGCCAAACTGACCAATTCAGCCCTGCACCAACCGCTAGCCAAATGGACACTTCGAATCCAAGCCCAGTGCCAAAGAAAGCCGTGATGGTGAAGCAGGAGGTGCCAGCTGCGGAAGCAGAGCCGCCGTGCCAGTCCCACAGCCCCCGGCTTTTCCTTGGCCAGCAGGGGAGTGCCCTGAGCGATCTCATCAAGGGCACCCCTCCCCCCACCCTCATCACAGACTCCACAGGGACCCACATCGTCCTCACCGTGACCAAGCAGAGCACTGAGAGGCAGGGCCTCTCACCCCACGGGAAGGCAGGGAGCAGCTGCCCGGCCTCGCAGGTAGGTGAGGGGTAGATCACGTCCCTGCTGCAGGCAGGTGGGTTCCGCGCTCCCTCCACCTGCTCCTGTGGTTCAGGTTACCATAGGATGACTTAACGCAGTGGAAATTCAATGCAGTAAATACTAAAATGGCTGAGTTGGTTGCTACGATGGCTGGTAGATCATGGCTTTGTAAAACAGAGCCGTGTAAGCAGTTCTTCAGCAAAAAGACTGGAATTTGACAATGATGAACTGTGTACAGCAATGCACGATCGACCATGTGCGTCACAGGCTGCTCAGCATTCTTCCAAACACATGGTTCTGCCTTTTGTCAGGCAGGATCTCGGGCTTGGAGGCCAAGGGTTTGCTGCCACATTTCACTACCTTTTGAAAGAACAGCTATGCCTGTGGTAGTAAAAAAAGCAGGGTGTATTTCACCTCTTGTCCTTTACAGGAGAGATGGTAGTCACAGTGATAGATAGGTCACCTTATCTACTGAGAGCTGAAATCAGACCCTGGGAGCAGACTTTTTGCTTTTTTGACTGCTCTCTGTTTTAGTGCATGCCAGTATTTCAGTGTTAACAGAGTCTTTCATCACAGATGATCTACTGCTCCCCTGTTGGCATGAGCTCAGCACTTAACAGAAGTGTTCCGAGTGTTTCTTCCAGGAAGGGATAAATATGCCCAGGTTTATGGTGTAAGTCAAACCCCAGCATGTTCCACGGCATCAGAGAAGATATTCATTCTCTGCTGCTACATTTCTTGTGCCTTCTGCAGAGCAAGTGGCGGTGTCCACTGTTGGGGACAGGCACTGAGCAGGTGGCATTTGCTGTGTAGCAGGTGAGATGCCAGGCAGCTGTCTAAATATCAGCATCTAGTGTCACCCTTGATAACCCTGGGGTATCTCACCTGAACTCCAGCCACTGCTCCAGAAGGGCACAGGTCATGTGTCAGGTCTGCCAGCCCTTGAGGGATGTAATGGATAGCCCAGGGATTGAGACTGGTGCTACCACCTCTTTTAGTATTCTGAATCCCACCACAATCTGATTTCTCTGCTTGGTGAAACAGAATGATTGTCTGAAGTTCCTAAAGGATAAAGAATAGGGGAAAATGAACTTCATAAATCCCTTAAGAAGCACAAGCCTTGCTCCATGTCATGTGTGGGGAATAACTTCTCACAGATACCCTTTTCTTTCCAGAGAGTACAATCATCGCCCGCTAAAACTTCCAGCCAACCGCTGTGTCAGTTACCCGCAAGCACCCCTCAGCAGCCCACACAGCAGCAGCAGCCGTCCACGCAGCAGCCCCTGCAGCAGCAGAAGCAGCAGCAGCCCAGAGGATTAAACCAATCTGTCAGAAAGGTAGCTTGCTGCCTGCTCACTTTTCTTCCTTGTTTTTCTTTGCCAGCTGTTGGGGTTTATAGCAGTGGTGGGAAGGGGACACACATGCACAGTCCTGGTCAGAGACCATCATCACAGCAGGTCTTACAGCAGCTTCTGTCACAGCTTGCAGATGCACAGAGTGTGTGGTTTTCAGCTTGAGTGTGGCAGCAGAAGGAGTGCCTGGAATAGTCTCCCCAGTCCCCTGCCTCCTGCTGAACTAGCTGTGATGGAGAGCCCATCAGGCAGGAGGTTTCAAGAGTGCTCAGCGGCCATGAGGTCTTCCACTATGGGCACACTTGGAAGTGATGTGGAGGCTTTACAGCAAAGGGCTCTGGATTAAATCCTGTCGATTTACTGGTTTCTGCCCTCTGGTCCTGCATCTGGCAGAATACCAACTGGTGTTTTAAACAAGCATTGTCTTATCAGTTAAAAATGGTGAGCGGCAAGAGTGGGCAGCCTTGGTTCACCGTGGTGTCCCTGATTCTTGAAGGAGTGCTGCTGAAATGAAAAGGTAGCCTATTGCATGGAGAGAGGGTGGTGTGAACAGTGTGTCTGCTGCTGGAGGTGGCGTACGAGCTCTGAGAGGGGCAAAGGGATGTGACTTTTTACTCTCTGGTACTGATGAATTTGCTGTGATTTCCGTTCCCATACCTTGAACTTATCTGTTAATCATCTCTTTGGGAAGGGCAATGCCAGTTCAGGAAAGAGAGGACCTCTGGCTTTACCCCTTCTCCAGGCGATGGCTGTAGAGAGGCCCTGCTGTTCATTTCCTGTTCTAGCACGCTTAGTTCTCCCTTGAACATATAATTAAGAGAAGATACAGAACGATTATGAAGAGTTTTTAGAACTTAGAGGATCACTTCTGAGTCGGATCCTGGAGAGATATGAAGACAGGAGTCATTTCTAGTGTAGTCAGAGTGGGAGTCAGTGTCTTGGTTTGTTTTGAGACCTTTGAGGAATTGCAGAAGGTAAATGAAGGCATCTTTTCTCTCAGACTCCCTTAGCTTGTGTGCAGTGGAGGCATTTGCAGTGACTCTCCTAATCCTTTTGCTTCCCTGTAGGGTCAGAAGCCCGGTGTGGGGGTGGTCCTGGGGCAGCTGCCCCACACCATACTGTCTTTCTGAGCACCTCCAAACCTGCAGCCCTTCTTTCCCATCAGCTTGCACAGTCATAGAATCGTAGAGCAGTTTGGGTTGGAAGGGACCTCAAAGATCATCTATTTCCAACCCCCATGTCCCTGAAAATCCATGCTCGTGACAAAGCCAGCCACACCCAGTGTGTCGAAAAAGGTACCCTCCCAGCACATCCCAGTAGCCTGTACCACAATACCAATTTCCAACCCCTCTCAGAAAGAGAGTGGACCCCAGAGCAACTCTGCTGGCCAGGGCCTGGGGTTGCTCCTCTACCTGTAGGTCACAGAACAGACTAACAGCTTTCCAGGGAAAACAGGATGGGAAAGAGCATCAACAGGTACAAGTGTTGGAGCTGGCATTCAGCTACCGCCTGGGGAGCACTGCTCTGGGAAGCGAGCTTTGATGTGGATCACACAGACCTGCTGTAGGGACAAAGGCCTGATCCATGTTTGAACTTTTCTTATGGGCAGTTGTGTGCTGATTCATCTGGTAAAGCTGAGTCACCAGCACCACTTCCTGCAACACTTGGGGTTTCCTTTGGATATCTCTGGGGCTGCCAGTGCTCTGGTGCTCTCCACCCACCATCAGGTTGTGACACTTGCTGCTTGTGAAGCTTGATTGTGTCCCCAAAGCAGGCACTGCAGAGGGAGGTGGGTAAAAGATCCTGAATATAGTGCAACAAGGGAAGTGCCCTCTCTCTCCAAAGTGCTAGAGGAATCCCCCACATGGACAGAGGAGGCTCTCCCCGTCCAGGAGCAGCCCAGTGGTAGTTTGTGGCATGGTTGCTTTAGCATTAGAAGAATCTGCAAAAGATTTCCAGCTGTGAGTTGGAGGGAAAATCTGTCTTCCATCCCTGCAGCCAGGGCATCATGCACAGCATACATGAAGCCAGGCTGCTGGGAGCAGAGCAGTGCAGACCTCTGTGCAGTGCTTGCCAAGAGAGCGGGTGGTGTTCTCTCAGAGCAGCTGTGAGGCAGGAGTTAATGTGGACTTTCCCCTGATTGCCCCTTCTGCCTTCATTCTAAACAGCCCTCATCGCAGCCTGGCTCTCCTGCTGCCCCTTCCCCATCCCAGATGGACCTGGAGCAGCAGCAGCACACATTGCTTTTTGGAACTCCTTCGCCTCCTGTCCCTGTTCCCTCAGTCCCAATGAAAGAGCCACCAGGCTATGAAGAGGCCATGAAGCAACAGCCAAAGGCCCGGGTGAGAGCAGTTCTTCATGCTTTCCTCGGAGAGCAAGTGGAAAGTTGTTGTTGTAAATCTGTTTAGATTCCTGATCTGGGCCAGTAATAGAGAATGGAGACACAACAGTGCCTTTGTAGCCAAATTCCTTCGTGGAGGTTTGGGACAGACCCTAAACCCCAGGTGGTGATCCCAAGCCACTCGCTGCCAGTTGTTGACCACAGCTTCCCATCCAGTAACAGCCTGGGCTTATGGGGTATTCTGGTACCAGGTCTCTGAGTGCTGATCCTTGCTAGTTAACAGCCTCATCCCTGAGGTGAGAGAGGAGAGCCAGCAGCCAAGGGTGTTGCTGGAGGTGGAAGCTCCCCTGGTAAATAGAAAACTGACCCTGTGCTTGCTGTCCCCAGGAGAATGGGTGTTCCAGCCAGCAGATGGATGACCTGTTCGACATTCTCATCGAAAGTGGAGGTAAGGAGACAAAGCCAACATTTCCCATCATCTTTGGGTTTGAGCCTGGGGATTACAGAGCACTGAGGGGAGAGTCTGTCGTGGCCCAGGTCTTTGCTCCTGTGTTCCTGATGGTGCCTTTAGCATTGGCAGTAGTCATTAAGGCACCGAGGGAAAAGTCAGTCAGGCATTAGTATGATACAAAACTTTTCGGTGGTTCTGCTGCATCAGATCTGGGCACATCTCTTCTGCAATACTGGACAGAGCTTGAATTCCCCGGAGGTGAGCTGAAAACCCCGTAGCAAGCCACACGTGTGCACAGGATGAGTTTCTTTATCCCAGTTGGTGGTCAGTGATGGCTCAGTCTGGGGAGGTCCCTGTTGCCCTGGTGGGTGGGAGTGATCCTTCTGGTGTTCAGCCAAGCTCTTCCTCACCCTGGGCCTGCCTGTTTGTTCGCTGTACAGAGATTTCTGCTGACTTCAAGGATCAGTCGTCTCCAACTGGGAAAGAACCACCCGTGGCCCCAGCCTGCTCCCCACCACCCAGCAGCCACCAATCCTCAGAGCTGGCGGTGCCAGTGTCCTTGGGACAGACAGTTCCCGTGGGCCGGCTGGAGGACTTTCTGGAGAGCAGCACCGGCCTCCCACTGCTGACAGCAGGTCACGATGGGCCAGAGCCCCTCTCCCTGATTGATGACCTTCACAGTGAGATGCTGAGCAGCTCGGCCATCCTGGACCACCCGCCTTCACCTATGGACACCTCGGAATTGCACTTTGCTCATGAGCCATCTGGGGGCATAGCCCTGGATCTGGCTGAGGCTAACTTGGATAGCATGGACTGGCTGGAGCTGCCGGGGGGTCCCGTCATGAGCCTGGCTCCCCTGAGCACTGCGGCTCCCAGCCTCTTTTCCACAGACTTCCTTGATGGACATGATCTGCAGCTGCACTGGGATTCTTGCTTGTAACTTTGTGAGCAGAGACTGAAGGGAATGGGAGTGGGAGGGCACAGGCATGCAGGGGGGGAAGAGGCCAGTCAACCAAAAAAAGAAAAAAAAAAAGAAGAAACAAGCTCCTAGTATTTGTACTCCTCCCCTAACAGTGTCCTTCCTGCACGAAGCCAGTGGTGCTGGCGAAGGCCGACCTGCTGCTTGAGTCTCTCCTGCCTGGGCAGCAGGGCCAAGGCCAGGGCAGGGAGAACAGCTGCTGGGGGGAAGAGGAGGCTGCAGGAGCTCTGGGGTTGGTGACTTCCTGCCCCCTGGGTGCAGCCTCCCCCAGCTCTGGGGAGGAGGGACCCGGCAGATTCTTCCTCCAGGCAGGAGCAGCAATGGCAGCGCATGGGGTGCAGAACTGCCAGGTGCAGGGTCCCTCAGGCCAGGCAGTGGGGATAGCATGACTGGGCCTGAGCCACTTCCAGAAGCAGCAGCACCTTGGCCCATGCTGGGATTGGCAAAGAGAGGGGGTTGTGGTACCCCCAGCACGGTCAGTTTGATGGTTGTAGAAGGGGTTCTACCTCCAGAGCAGGACACAAAGGTGGGAGTGCTGGTGGGAACCCAGCACGGCTGCCCTCTGCTGCTCCTGCCCTCTGCCAGAGGAGGGCCTGATCTGCTGAGAAGCTGGACAGAACAGACACCTGTTCCAAAGGTAGCTAAAGGGAACCAGGGCTTCCCACCAACCTGGTAATGTCTAAGCTGGTGTCCCAAATATTGCTGAGCTTGGCAGAGGCCCACCTGCTTGCTTCACTCGCTTCGGGCTGCAGAACAGATTTTTAAGGTGCTAAAATCCAGGTCCTTATATGTTAACTCTGTCTTTCACTGCCCAAGCCCTCTGGCTGTGCCTGGAGTTTAGGCTTCAGGCACGGCCCCGTCCCCCAGCTTCCACAGCACTCATGCCCTCCCAGGCGAGCAGGTCTGTCAGCCTGGGGTGGGGGTTAGGGCCAAAAGTGTCCGTGTGTCCTGGGGAGCATGTGAGGGGCTCAGGTAGCAATGAGCAACATATCATTGGGGCCATGTGCAATCTCACCAGCCCTCAGCTGTGCTGGTGCCTCCCTGTAGCAGGTGCCACAGCAGAAAGCAGCAGCTGGAGGGGGTAGGACCCACTGGGCAAGGAAGGGGAAGCAGCCCTGCAAAAGGGGCCTTGTGTGGCACAACACAGGGCCCAGCTCAGCAGCTCATGCTGTTGCTCCTGTCACTTTGAGATGTCTGTGTTTGTTGGTACTAACTCGCTGCCATGTTGAGCAGGTGCGACAGGGCCCGGCCCTGCCCTGCCCCATGCAGCCACCCCGCAGCTCTCCCGCTCTGGCTCTGAGTGGGTCTGGGCTGCAGGATTGGGGGGGGGGGCAGCGCTTTTTGCAGTCAGCCTTTTGAAATCAGAGACTGAGGTGCTGACCCCCTCAGGCAATGGAAGGATAAACTGCCAGCCGTTTTTGGTATCTCCTTGAGGATGCTATCCCCCTTTCCCCAGCACCAGGCCGCAGTGCTGCCTGCTGGGGAGGGGGTGTGGGTGTGCACATGCTGCTCCCCTGCCCCTTTGGTACCTGGCGCTCTTCTCAGGGGGAGGCCTTGCTGCCTCTGCTCTGTGGTGGGGCAGGTGAATGCCAGCCTGTTTTGCAGCTGGGAGAAACTCCTGCTTTCCTGAGCCCTATTTGCTTGTTAACTGCATGGGGAGCCACTTTCTTAATCATTTGCAGAGGGAGCCTGCTGGCAGCTTCCTTCCTTTCTGCTCCTTCTCTCCCTTCTCCCATCCAGCTTTCAGCAACTCAGAGCCTCTTATCTGCCTCCCTCAGTGTCCACCCCTCCTCCCCTGCCTGCTTTCTGTTGCTCAAACCACAGTGTCATATCCTAAAAATCAGAATACCTGGGACTGATGGACACCCCCTGAGTCCTCCCTCACTTCTGGGGCAGGCCTGCATTAGCAATTGCCTTACAGAGCTCCCACCAGGGCAGCTGGACCAGGTGGGCTCTGACAGCAAGTGGTTTCTTAGGAGGAAAGCGGGGGGGGTGTAAGAGGAGCTTTAAAATGCTAAGGGGGGAAAAAAAAAACCAAACCTGCCTGTTTGTCATGCTCAAGCAAAATCAGCTGCTTCTACCCACAGTGAGCGGTAGCCCCACAAAAACCAGCTGTGTGATTTCTTTTGTTATCAATAATTACAAAGCTGCAACCAGTAAATAATGAAATTATCAAAGTTGAATGAACTCCTAGAGGAAGGTGGGAGTGCTCCACCTGCCATCCTGGCCTGACCCATGGTTCTTCACACTGGGACAGGCACCTCCCCCCAGTTTTTTTGGCAATGAGGTGCCAATGCCTGTTACTGCTTTAGCCCTTCCCCAGGGCTGATGGTGAAAGGCTGAGCTCACAGCTGCTCCCTTTCACCTGCACCCACTCACCTTCCTTTTGTGAAACGTAGGAACTTGGTTACATTAAAATTTGCCCAACATACTTGAAAGCCGCTTATGGGCTCGCGAGCCCTCAAGGAGCCCAGATGATACAGAACCATGAGCCTCACCCTCCTGAGGAACCCAGCTAACCTGCCAGAGCTCCTCTGCACAAGGGGCTTCTGCCAGGAGAGCGAGTGGCAACGCTGTGCCTGGGGGCAGAGGGGAAGATCGTGCCTCATCCCAGGAACTATTAGCAGGTCTTCCCCAGCAGTGCCCAGAGCAGGCCAGCCCAGTTCTCTGCTTTCTTACTATTATTTGTTTGAATAATAGTTCAATAGTTCTTTGTCGGAAGAGGTATTCCCCTGGACATACATTTTTGCACCCATTGGGACAAAAAAAAAAAAAAAAAAAAAAAAAAAAAGTCTGATGATGTTCTGCCTCTACCTTGAATGTAATCCTGAATCTTTCTGCTGTAACCACTACTTGTTTGTAACGTGTATTTGACTAGCACGCACTCTCCCTCCCACTATGCAGCGAGGGGCGATCGCACCATCAGAGACAGATGGTGTTGGGGCATCGGATCCAGAGCGAGTATTCAACTGGAAAAGGATAAAAGTGACAAGTGAACAGGGGAGAGAATGGATCTTTAAATTGAATTATTTTTTCAGTTACAAATATTTGAAAAGAAAAAAATCCATTTTATTAAAAAAATTCCAAACAGTCATGTGGTCTAAAACTTCTCTGCTCTGCTGGTGGGAGGGCTTGGGGCCACTCTGCATTTTCCAGCTAAGGGTGGATGAGCCCTCTGGGTCTTTCTCAAACCTGTAAAAAAAGATGCTTGCGTGGTGGTGCCTCATCCCTCCTGGGCTACAGGGAGATTCCCTCTGTGTATGGAAACTACCTACCCTGCCACCAGAAGCAGGTCTTATGGTAGGCAAAGCATGGGCAGCTTTTACAGCCTCCCCCAGCCCAGTAGGCTGGTCTGGACCCCAGCTGTTAACGGTGGTCAGGTGACACTGCTGCCTTCTGCAGCCAGATGCCCAATTGGACTTATTTTGATTTAAACATCAGTAAATATGCTGCAACTTCCACCCTTCCATGAGCCTGGGCTTCTGAACACAGTCCTCCTGTGTCCTATTACTGTCTCACTTTGCAGATGAGACTCCACCTGCTTTTTTGTAAAGAAGTTTCTTGTACAGCCACCACTGCCACCCACCACCACCCTGCCCTCCTTTCTGCCAGCCCCTCTGCCTTTCCTAAGGGCCCTCCTCTGGCAGCGTCCCTACAGCCCCCAGTTTTGAGTATTTCTTGCTTTTCTGGGGCTCTGCTTCAGACCTGTGCTTCAGGGAGGGCTGGAGGGGGAGAGGCAAAGCAGAGCCACCCCTGCTGGCTACACAACCGCTCCTGCCCTGGCCACTACCTGCCCTTGAGCCTGGTGAGGAACCCCCACGATGCTGGCACAGGTTGATCAGAGATCTCACCTTGACACTATCACAAGCCAGTGTGGAAATGGGTCAGAATTATCAAATGGCAGAAACTGCTCCTGGCCCTCTGTCAAAAAAATAAAGCCAAAGCCCAGCGCGCTCCCAAGATGCAGTTTATTTACAAACCCACCAAATAAAGGAAAGTAAGAATCTAGTGTCATTTCAAGAGTAGTTTGTGCTCACAGACAAGCGCTTTCAGTAGAAAGTCACAGACTCCATATCCAGAGCCACCACCACAAAGCAGCAATTCTCCACTCCTGACCCACGTCCCTGCTGAGGAGGACGCGTTGGTCTCCCTGAGCCAGCTCCAACCTGAAACCCGTCCTGAGCTACAGCAGTGCCAAAATATACACATTCCTGGAGTTAATTTACAGCTTTTTGGTTAACAGTAAAAATTATCTAAAGACTAAAATGACAGCATGAAACACTTGTTTAGAGGAGAGGTGTTTTTTGTCTGCTCGTAGAGGAGACAAGGCCCATCCCCAAAGGTTGTTACAGTGTTAACAGGCCAGTGCAGTTGGACACCTCTTGTCAGCACCCCACAAACCAGTGCAAGGAAAGTGGGATGAGACTGATGCCAGACACCCACTCTCAGCCCTAGCTCCAGGTCAGAGGAACTTGTCCAAGTGCTTCAGGTTTTGCCATCCCTCACCCTGGCAGAGGCAAGCCCCTTGCCTGGCACAGGGTGGGAATGTGCCACAGCTCTGGTACAGCGGTAAGAATGTGCCACCCCTGCTCTGGTACAGCAGCGAGTCTCTCACCAGCCTCACTCCACTTGTACCCATAGTGCCCATGGCACCAGCTCTCACAGATCACAGCCACCCCCCAAGGGCTGCCTCCTCCCCACACTCAGACACCCAGGCAGCTGCTGGCCCATGGGGCAGCACAGGAGGGGCTGTGGGCCAGGCTGCTCCCCCAGGCACTGGGAGGGAGGCAGGGCTGAGGCAAGCCTGAGATTAGGGCGGCAGAGATGGGGAAGGCTGGAAGGGGGCACTTGTTTTTGTGGCCAGAACACACTTGTCCCTTTGCAGCATCACCCTTGACCATCACCTCCCCTCAGGTCTGCAGGTCAGCCTCTCGGTGCTGCTGCTGTCTGTCCCAGGTGGCCTGGCAGCCCCCACTGAGGGGGACTCCGTCACAGATACAAGTGGGTAGGGTGGGGGAGGGCGGGAGGTGAGACATGATGGGGGTAGGGGACAGGAGTGTGCGCCATTGAGAAGGTTCCCCAGGATGGGACAGGGTGAGGGTCACCCATCTATGTCCCAGCTGAAGAGATGGTGCTTCACGAGCATGTCCTGCACCCCTTCCTTCAGTGGCTTCTTCTCCTTCTCCTGTAGGATGACACAGAGACCTGGGTCAGTGCACTGCACCCAGAAAAGGGGAGGTTGTGTCTCCGGGCAGAGTCCCAGCATGCCGAGGTCTCCGGCACCCAGACAGAGCAGCCTTCCACACTTCCCGCCTCCATGCAGCTGAAACAGGGAGAGGCCCTGTGGTTTGGAGAGCCCCCGGGAAGGGAGGGCCCTGCCATTTCCCCCTGCCCCAGCTGGGCAGGGCAGGCAGCATCCTCCGTCAGCCCTGCCTGCCACACAGCTGCCATGCACAGCCTGCCCTGGCAGGCAAAGCAGCCCCATCCACAGCCTCTGGTGCCGGCTCAAGAGGAGGCAGAGGATGGGCTGGAGCACAACGCTGGAAGTGGGAGGTGGTAAGCGAAGTCCACGGCTGAGGAAGAGAATTAAAGATGCCATCTACTCACCTCCCTCTTTATTGGCAGCTCCCAGTCCTGAGAGAGGCTGAAGGCAAATTTGCAGAGGACTCTGCAACGGAAGAGAGCGATGGTAACACCCCCACATCCAGATCACACTCAGCCTGGGCCCACAACTGCTGCCCCCAAGCACACAATTGCACCAGCTCCTCAGCTTGCTCTGGCACAACACTAAGCTTACAAGGATGAAATAACTTGTTTGTTGGTGTTGAAAGGGCAGCACCAACCATTCATCCCGTTTCCCCCTCCTGTGGGCTTCACATCCTGTCAGGCCCAGGCTGAAAAGAGAAGCTTGAAGATGTGACTCGACTGCAACCCCTACAGCGCCCGACAGGGCAGCGCAGGGAGGCCCAGGCAGCCCCAGGCTCTGCCAGACCATAGAAATGTGGCTGAGAACTGCAGGCTTAGGACTGGGATGCACAGCCCAGACCTCCTGGCAACAAGCTCCTCAGGGTCAGGGGAGATTCCTATGTTGGGGTCTCCTCCAACTCCCACTGCAGTGAGGGAGCTGAGGCCCTCCACAGGAAGCTGACTGGGAGAAACATGGCGTAAGCCTCCACTCCTGCTCCACTCAAACCTGGGCCCAGCCACGAACCAGTTCCACTTGGTCTTTCAGCTGTGCTGAACTAGCACTGTCCCCATGCTTTGAGACAGCAGCCATGGGACACAGCAGCACAGAGCTGGAGGGGACTCCCCTCAGCAGCACAAGGAGAACAGGGCACCCCAAGGTGTGCACATGGGCCTGCTCCTGGCTACAGATGCTCCTACTGGGGCCAGGAGCAACTGGATGGTGCAGGGAGAAGGCAATTCCTGCAGGACAGCAGCAGGGCTGGAGTGGTGGCAGGGGTTTGGTCTGTGGCTCCCTGGGACGGGACGTGGCTTTGCCGAGTGCAGGAGGGCCAGGAGCACACTGCAGGATGTGAGATCTGGCTCCAAGTGACATGCTCTGTGCAAGCTCAGGCACCAAGGCCATGTTTGGCTGCTGTCTCACTTCACCAAGGGTCAGCTGGCGAATGACTCCTTCCCAGCTACCAACAGCCAGACTTGTCTCACTAGCACATTCCCTGCTCCCTGCTTGAGCTGCCTGCTGCCTGCTTGTCACAACAGCTCCCCAGGAGCCAAGCTCTGCTCTTGATCAGGCAGGCACAGCGCACTGCATTAAACTGTCTAGACAATTGCTGCTGCCTCAGCACACAGAAGGAAATCTCTGCAGTGGGGATGTCTGGGCAGCCCACACTGCTGCTCTCTGGAGAGGGCCCAAAGCCAGCCATAGTGAGGGCCACCTCCAGCAGAGGAGGAAGAAATCCATTCCAGACCCTGGCGAGGCCCATGGGGCCACTCACCTCAGCTCACATTTGATCTGCACCCAGCCAGGACTGCGCAGGAACGACCAGGGATGGAACCACTTCTCCACAGTCTGCAGGCTTGAGCAAAGCACCTCCAGCCACAAATGCAGCACCTGCTCGCTGCAGTGATGGGGTAGAGGCACGTTAGTTGGCTGAAGCCAGGGAAAGAAGCCCCATCCCTCTGGGATAGTCCATGTTCAGCCCAAGTCTTAATCCCACCCCACAGTCCTGTCCCCAGTGGTTACAAGATAACCCAGTGAACTTGGGTGAGCCACTCCATTCAGTAAGAACTATTTCTTCCAGCCAGGAGTCAGGCCAGCATGATGAACAGGAGCAGGTCCCACTAGTGACTGGGGTGACAGAGGAAGAAGACCCTGTGGCCTATGGCAGGTAGAAACAACTGTCCTTGAGCTTGTTCTGCCCCCTCCCAAGCTCTTTGCACCACCTCTCCTCTACCTGGAGATATCAGGACTGGATGACTCACTTGAGCCCAACGCAGATGAGGGAACGAAGCTTCACATCCATCTGTGCATGTGCAGCATCATGTGTCATGTTCACAGCCTGAACTGCCTGCAGGGAGGGAAGATGTGGTTATCTCCTCCTCAGCTTAGCCATCACCTTAGGCTGGGCAGCCATCTTGACAACACAGCCAAATGCTCCCCTCCCCAGAGCTTCCCACTCTCACCCAGTGCCACCTGCCAACTCTTCCTGATGGCTTTGCATTCTGCTTTTCCCCTGGTGCCTCTACTGCTTCCCATCAGGGAAGGGCTGGGAGACTCTCTAACATCTCCCTAGAGATGGGCATCACACTCCAGCAGCCTTCATGGGAAACCTCCCCACATCAGGAGCTGGGCTCTGGCTGTGCTGGGGGCAGCACTCACCCGGTAAAGCAGCTCCTCTGGAGTGAGGACTTTGCCATCTTCATCAAGCCTGCAAAGATCACAGCAGAGACCTAGCTAGCTCCACAGCCACTCCAGACACACGAGGCCTTTTCCCCATCCATACCACAACTGATGTCTTGCTGTTGCTGAGGCCACAGGCAGCCATGAAAGAGCAAGACACAGCGCCAGAAGGAGCCATGGGAGCCCAGGGAAGGGGATAAGAGCCACTGTCAGTCCCAAGTCAGCAAGGCACAGCACCCTGCTGACAACACATCCACAGGAGGATGGGGCAGACCATGACCCTTCCCAAGGTGGAGAGCACCACCAGTTTGATGAGCATGCAGGAGCAGGGCACAGTTTTGTGAACAAGGTGGCCTTACCTGTAAGTCTTGCAGAGCACAAGGCGAGAATACACAGAGTCAAAGTCCCGTTCCACTTCCCGGCTTGCAGCCTAGGAGAGCAGAGGGACAGTCAGTATCCTCTGCCCTACAGCCCCCTCACCCCAGCCCTCTGACAACACTGCCCCGCAAAGGGAACTGAGACATCTCACCTCTTCAATGAACAGCCAGGGATGGCAGGCCCCCCCCAGCAGAGATGGCTTCTTCAATCCATGTTCAAATATGGACTTCAGGGCTGGACACAGCGTCCCTCGCACCAAGTCCGTCACCCCTTCTGTGACTGAGTCATCTCCAGCGATGGAATACTGAGGAACACAAAGAGCCATCTCTCAGCATACTGGTGAGGGGGCAGAATGCAGAGGTGGTCCACTCACCTACAGCTTTGTGCACACCTCTTCCACCCCCAGGTGCCCACTAGCACCTCCCTCCCTTATCCCCTTATGCCCTTGCTGGCTGTTGTGTAAGGCACCATGTTCAGTGCTACTCCCCAAGGATTTGCTGGGGCACCAGGACCTTTGTGTTTAGGTGCTGCCCAGGAGACCACACAGGTGACTCCAGCACTATCCTGGCAGTGTTCACTGTGTAGGAACTGTTGCAGTTTGGTGTGATGCTGACTGAGGTAAGGTAAGGAGAAGGACTTGCACTGAGGGTCTTTCGGACTCTTTAAGCTGCTGAAAGTCAAGGCACATGGGGATAGGTGGGAATTCCCAGGTCAGCTGGTACACCCCTCTGAGACATCACCCTGACACGCTGTTAGCATGAAGGATATTCCAAAATTATGATGAGTGGGATCCTCTCTATTTCCACAGTTGGGAGGAGGACTGCTCAGCAGTACAGGGTGTCTTTATACACAGACAGGTGATCTGCATCTAAAGAACCAGCCCTGGGAAGGTGGTGAGGAAGCAAGTGAGATGTCAATAGTGACACGTCTCTAGGGGCTTCTCTTGAGGGTCTCAGGTCAGTCTTTTAGCCCTTCCTCACTCTCCAAATGCTGAGGAGGAAAGGGAGAACAGAGTCTTCTCCACTTCCCCTGAATATTGCCTAGGCCAACATATGATGACATTTGTCTCCTATCCTTACCCCAGCCTTGGGGCCATATTGAGGTATCTGCTCTAAATAGGTGGCATCTCACCACTGCCGGTTGCAAGATGCACTGAAACTGAGTGCACCCTTGGGCACAGCTGCTTGGGGAGAATCCACTGCAGTGACTGCAAAGCATGAGTGGGGCCTCAGAGGAGGAAGAGAGCACAGGCAGCAGGGAGCAGGCAGGGCACTGCCCACAGGATCCTCTTGAGTACCTGCCTGCTGCTTTCTCAGCTTTCCCCAAGTTCATCTCCAGGGTCCTTGCAAGCCCTCACTCAGCTGCCCCCTGCAGCCCTCTGGGGCCCTTGTTCTCCCCTCGGTCAGCATGAGGAAGTTGAGCAAGCAGGCTTAGGAAGATAAGCTGCCTGATCATATCACTAAGTGCTCAATAGTCAGAGAGAGCAAACAGACTGAAGGAGGGGTAAATACAGCTCTTTTTAACTATGTGTTTTTGGTTATTACATGACTGGGGTTTTTTTTATGTTGGGTTTTTTTGTTGTTGTGGGTTTTTTTTAATTACCTCTTTACTCCGCTCATCCAAGATCTCCACAAATTTTGCAGGAAACCAACCTACAAAGAGTGGACAAGGAGGTGAGCCTGACACAGACACTGAGAAACCTCTAACACAGACAAGACCAGAGCCCAGTGGAAGCTGAGAGTAGATCAGAGTTCACAGGGTCCAACCCCAAGAAGGAAGTGAGCAGCCTCAAAATCACAAGAATTAAGGCAATTGCAAGAGGAAGCCAATTCCAGGACACTGTCCACAAGAAGCAGAGATGACATGCACCCCAACACCCTGTGCCAGGAGGAGGGAGCCCAAACTTGCTGTTTGCAAGAAGTAAGCAGGCAGCTGCACTACTGCTCTCACACCCTGCTTTAACATCTCCCTTGTCCCTGGCAGAGGCTTCAGGTAACCAGCAGAGCTTTTGCTGCAAATGTGCCAGAGCAGTCACTGTGGATGACGAAAGGATGCTCTGCACCTGGCCCCACCCTCCCCAGTGTAACCCACCACACTCTCACCTCTCAGTCCATTCAGCTCTCCCACCCAACAGTGCTCATCCTTCTGAGAAATGATCTGAAAAACAGGGAGTAGGAAACATGGGTTGGACAGGGTGCAGCGCCAGGAGGGCTACAGCTGCCCTGCTGTGCAGGCACAATGAGCAACTGCCTTCTTCACAACTCTTTTGCCAATGTTTTCTTCTCACATGGCCCACAGCCTTTGAAGGCAAAAGCTACCGCAAACACAATGCTGCCCCTGATCTCCCCAAATTCTGATGGGACGCCCACAGCTAAAATGCAAATGGATGCTTTTATAGTCTTACAACAGCTCAGTGTGCAGTGTTAAACCGGGGCCTAGGCTGGAGCAACCTGATCTGCTCAGCTGTAGGGCAGCCAGGAAAGGGACTTGGTGGTGCTGTTGGGAATGACACACAAGCCAACACTCACAGCAACATAGCCCCTAGAAACACCAACTGCTTCCCTTAGACTCCTAACCAGGCTCTGAGCTGATCTCCTTCCTTCTTTCCCTGCAGAAGAGGCAGTGCAGCTTCCCAAACAAGTTGGGTCTGCACGGTCTTGACCCTGGTCCCTGTCTCACAGGCAGACACACCGTAATGATGTCATTCTTGCGGAAGCCCAGCTCGTCGTCATCGTGGCGCTCAAAGTCCAGCAGTGCCTTGGCTCGTCGTCGGCGGTTGCGGGAACAGGCCACATAGTTCTCATGGTCCCGCTGGTGGCTCTCCATGCTGTAGTCTGGAGTCAGATCCTAGCACGCACATGGATGAAGAGCAATGAGGAGTGAAAAGCAACAGATGACTCCCAGCTATCTGCCAAAGTTTGCATGCCCCTTTCACAAACCTTTTACTGTTCCCAGCAGGCAGACAATCTCCCAGCACAGCCCTCCTCCACCAGGCATGCATTGAGCAATCCCTCATCTTTCATCCATTACACTTGGCATGTTCTTCCCCAAGCCCACACTCCAGGAGCATTTGAACAGCCCTATCCTGTGGTGGACACTCAACACTCATGCCTGGAACACACAACAGTGCACATCCTGTTGTTCCCACTCACAATGCTGCAGTTCTTGGGATCCACACACTGGAAGTGCCGTGCCACCTGGAGAATGGCCTCACGCAGGTCAGCCACCAGCTCCGTCTGCTTGATGTTCTTGGCTTTCAGGGCCTCCAGATCATCGTCCCCTGGGGAAGCCCAACACAGCCAGAGGCAAGGCAAGGGAAGGAAAACGAGTATAAGGTATTTATTCTTTTGTTAACATTAGAAATCATTGATTCTGCAGAAATCAAAAAATGCCTGACAATACAAGCGCCTACACTACTTGCTGCCAACCTATTCAATAATGTAAACAGTCAATACCAATTTGACTGTCACAAGTTTTAAGGAGCTGCTATTTCAAACCACATAGGGAAGTGGAAGATGCCACCTTTGGACCTGTCTGGACCACTCAGTGTACCAAGGTGCCCTGTACTGCTCTAGAGAAGTGTTGATGCAGTTTATCGATGGCTGAATCGTGAGACACAAAAACTGGGAAACTTTCAAAAATTCAACTGAAATTCTCTGGAAACTGACTCAGCTTTTGGTTGAACTACTTCTGATTTTTGCATACCTCACAGGCTGAGGGCACCTTCACTGAGTCTTGAAAAAGATTTGAAAAGCCAGGACAGTGCACTTCTCTGTGTCAGTCTAGAAGTCAGAGCCACAACACAAAAGCTGCCATCTACTTAAGACATCAACTTCCCTATGAACCAGATTTCAAAGGTTTTGGGTGCATAGAAATGGTCACAGGTACAAAGTAAAAGTTACCAAAGCATTTTTCAATTGTCACTAATTACCCCAGGAGTTTTGACAGCCTATCTCTATTAATTTATGCAGAAAGATACCTTAACAAGATGGATTCTTTACACAGTTAATGTATCTCAATGCCTTAAAAAATAGGCCCATGATGTTTGGGAACAATGAACCATTTGATGCTTTTTCTAAAAAAATTCAGTTTGCTTTAAATTCAAAGCATATTTTCATACATCTATTTTTGCTCTCTCTATAATATACTGAAGATGTGGGAGCTTGATTAATAAAATCAACATTTAAAACAACATGTTTTACACTGAACTCCGATTTTTGTATAAACGCAGCTTTTATACAAGGCCCAAGTAAACGAATGGCTAGCAAATTAGTACTCTGCTTATCTAACAGCACTATAGAAACCAATCTGAATAAAGTGTGGCACCAAACTATGCATCTGCTGCAACAGCTATGTACACATCAAGCTTCTGCTTACTGAAAAGTGATTAACAGTATCTTTTAATCACAAATGATCCCAATTAAAAAGACTAAAACATTGAAAACATAAATAGAAGCAAAAAATTAGATTTAAATTTATTTTTAGAACCGTTTTCTATTTACTAAATTAAGTGATTAGAGAATCAGACACACGGAGCTTAAGAGAAAGCTGAAGTTTGCTTCTGGTCTAGAAAAATTGTAGGCCATACTTAGTCTCAGTGCAAGCAATGAAAATTAACAAAACCTCCTCCTACAGAGCATGTTAAGAAGTCTCACTACAGATTCAGAGGTACAAAGATTGTAAATAGATAGGTGACCACGCAGACGGTGGGGATTCCCAGAAAATGCATGTTGCTAAAAAAGAATGTGACTAAAGAAGAAACTACTCAACCAGAGCCACACCAGCTCCGTGGGCTGCCCTCATTTACACAGATCACTGATTCTTCCTCTCACCATTCAGTTCCTTCTGGCCAGAATACTACACTCCACCCTCTGCATTCAGACCAATCCAACTAAAACACAAGCAGGAGATGTGGGAAGCAAGTTCCACATCCTTCCACCATAGAACATACATGATATGGAGGAAAGCAATGGGGGTTTTCACCTGACTCACCTCACTGCACCCGGCGCCTTCATGTACACTTCCAAAACAGGAAACCAGTGCAGAACCAGCCACATGTGAGGAGGTCTCTATTTTGAGCCTGCAGAGACTGACTAGCTGCACAGCTGTGCAAAGGAGGACTGGCTCTCCTGCATTTCCTTACTGTGGATGCCCATCCAGCAGGAAAAGGGCAACATGCACATCTTGTTCTCTGCCAAACTACCTTCCACTGTTTTTTCTTTCTATCCCTTCATCAGAAATCTGGTCCCACTCCTTGAATCTCTGCTAGAGAAAGCTCTGGCTGACCTGACCTAGTATTAGCAAGAGTCTGGCTTTGACCAGGAGAGGCTGGACTACAGATACCTACAGGTCTCTTCCAAACAGTGCTCCTGTGATTCCATGACTTCTGTCCAAGTCACTACTAAATCTGCACTCACTCTAAGGAAGAAGAACTAAGTTCTGGCTAAATTCTTATTCCCATCCAGACAAGGGCTATGCACCAGCTATACATAGGAGCTATCATGGGCAGCAGACTTCACACTTAAGGTCGACTGACAGTTCCCAGTATAAGGTGAATTCATCACATCCAAGCTTTCCTTCCCCTCACTTAGGCTGAAGTTTTCCATTCTGGTCATCTTCTGCAGGATGACAACTTTTCTATTTTAACCAACATTTTAAATACTAAGAATAATATTAGTAAAAACCATGACAGTCACTGTACAGAAACCCCACTACAATAAGAAAACACTATTGATCATCTCATTTCTACCACGGTTACACTTTGAAGCTTGAACTTAAATTTTATCTTTGTGCATGGGTATAACTCACTATCACCTTCATAAAGCTACTCAAACTTGGCCAAGGAGACTATGTAAGACACAAGAAAGATGCATCTGGCAGCTAAGTTCCCTGCCAGCTCATCTGTACTGACTGTATGATAACACTACGCACAAGAGGTCTAGGTTTAGGTTGCACAAGCAACTTTGCTGCATTTCTTCTCTTCTGCATGCTTGACTTCACAGCTTCATTGGTATTCTACCATAACTTTTATATGTAATGCTGTATGTGCTTGTAGTAAGCCTGTGACAATACATCAGCTTCCTGGAGAATATCAGAAAAGCTCTTCTCTGAAAAGACCAGTAAAACCCAGTTTTAGGTTTATTCAAGCCATTCCAACCACAACAGGAACACTATTTGAACCTTGTAAATTCAGTATGTTGTCTTCCTCTGGAAAAACAATTTCTGTGGTGAGATGAGGCAATTTCAAGAAAGCTAACCAGTTGCAAGGATGGTGATGACAGCAAGGCTTACAATAGAAAGGCTACTACGGAGTCACAGAAACAAGCTACTGTTAAACTCATGCAAAACCTATTCTGGCTGTGCGCTTTCTGGATGCATGCTGGCTTAGGTTACAAGTCAAGAAAATTAAGACTCAAAAGCGTTCACAACATTGAACTCTCAGAGTAAAGGAGAACATCAATGCTGTTAGTATTCATACATTTTGATGGGTGACACACTGGACCATCCCGCCCTATCTCAGAGATGTTCCTAACTAAGCAGGGTAAGATCAGGAGAGTACAACATCCAGCCTGTGGACTGCATATGGTATGCCAGAAAATGTGTTTGACCTGTTGTCTGGGAGGACATCACAGATGGGCTGAGCTGCAGCCTGCTGCTAGTCACCATTTAAGTAACCACCTGACACTTTATGAGCTCAGGCCAAAGCAAGCCAATAGAAAACTGCCCTTCTTCCTGCTCATCCTTCAGTTCTGGCTCCATTCTTCCCTCTTCCTCTGTTCCAGTGTTTCCCTGCTTTGCTCACTCCCCCCCTCCTAGGCCGCTCTATCCATCAACACCACATGAAGGCCAAAGGCTTGTCCTTACCAAAAAGCAGAGAGGTGATGCCGGATTTCCTGCGCTGAGTCCTGCGCCGCACAATCTGAGGGAGAGGGACGAGAGAGAACAAAGTGCAGACATTAGGACAGATTTCAGAAATAAAACAAGGTGATCCTCCCCAGGTCTGGGCAAGGGGTGCTGACAGCTACCACTGGAAGGGGCAGGCATCTGAACTGGCAATTTTAGACAGGAGTTGTTCTAGTTCCGATGCGGTGAATCAGCTCTACTGCTTGATCTACTCCATGTGCAACGGGTTATTTATAGCTCAATTATTACGAAAGCGTAATTGAAGTTCAGGAATCAACCATGATTTGAGAGAATAATTTTAGCTCTAACTCTACTTGTTGCCAAAAGCAGTTCTACACGTAAATATATATAAATTTCTAAGTGGATGCCTATTACATTTTAGAATTGCAGCAGCATCTTGTGATTAGCACAAAGACAAGCATCAAGAATAAATCTTCCACGTGGCCTTGACAAACAGGAGCTACTACATCTGCAACTGCAGCCCAAGATTAAACACAGGTGCACTTTTCATTCAGCTTCTCAAAGGCTGCTGCTGTTTTCTGACTCTATCTTCCAGGGTTAGTGTATCAGCTTCTTACTAATGGATTAATTCCAGTTCCTATTCTGCATGCTCCAAGCAAATTCTGCCAAAAGCATATGTTGTTTCTTTCAGTTTCCATTAATAAAATGCATCACTTTCCATCATAATTTCCATTAATGATAATTACAATCAATGTCAATATCAATATCCCTTTCACCTACAGATTTATCAACCAGGACAAATCCAGCAGCATTTCATTAGTACAGACCTCCTCCTCAGGTCCCAGGATGTTTTCTCCACTAGATGACACAGTCATCCTGGAGCCAAAATCCGCTCAGACAGGAGGACCTCTTGCTCACAAAGAGCAATTGGGAGGGAATGTGTAAAAGAAAGGTAAAACCAGAGCAGCAGAGGCGGATGGGACTCTGTGCACTCACTTTGGATAAATTGTTGACAGTGGTGCTGGAGTTGAGCAGCTGTCCTTGGTCAGCAATGAGGTAGGCCAAGTGTTTGCGACGCTGGGTCTCCACTGCCACGTCTGTCAGTGAGCCAGCCACGCGCATGGCCTCCCGCAGCAGCACGTCTGCGTCTTCAATCTGGCTTGGGATGTCCGAGAGCGTGTTGAAGATCGAGGCAGAGTTCTCGGACTGGATCAGCTCATCCTCCTGCAATGATGCAGTTGGTTTGCCACATAGAACAGTGAGCATGACAGCTAAGTTCCTGGGGCTGCTAGATGCAATTTTACATTCAGTGTACAACCTGGGCTAGAAACAATGCAAGTACAACTAGATAATTCCATTAAAATTTCAGTAGGAAGAGTCCAAGCTACCTATGGGAGGAGAATAAGATCTTTTACTCCTCCACTGCACTGAGATCTGACCCCAGAATTCTACCTGGCATGTTTTTGAAACACAGCATCCATCACTGAAATGAAGTCATATCAAGAAGGAAAGACAAACCAGAAGCTATCCTGTACCCGCTGCCAGGACTGGGCACAGCAGGGATCTTGCTGGGGACAAGGGACTGGAAGCTGCTCAGTCTCACGCACTACAGAGTGCCTACCATGTCAAACTGTGCTCCACCTTCCCCCTACTCCCAGCAGGCTCACCCTTGCCCTTCACAACACAACCTGAACCATAAAATTATTTTTTACATAAAAAGGAAGAGATCAGGCCAATGTGAGCCAGCCAAAACAAATGTAGTCAGAACAACGCTAATTTCTTGGAGCATTCAACAGTGCCATCAAAAGCTTCCCAGATGACCACAACCTTGGCTTTATATCTCTGCTCGGAGATGGTGCAAAATCAAGAAGTAACTCGGTTTAGGTATGATGGACCCTCAAGCTGGGATCTAGACTGAATAGAGGGGGGCAGATGATGGGGTTTAATCATGAAGGAACAAATGAGGTAGGCAGGAGAAACAGGAATCCCTAAATTCTCTGAAGTGTCTTGGAAGTTCTTCACAACCCCTAGTTATGAGGAAGGCAGGAAGCTGTATTTCCAAGCACGTTGCCAAACCACACACAAGAAGTGGATACAAAACTGTCTTGCTGCTAAAACTCAGAATTAAAACACCAAAGTACTATAAAGGAGGAAGAGATGGTGGGAATTACCTTCATACTGAGCATGCCCAGGGTGAGCTGAAACAGCACCAGAGAGCCCTCGTAGAAGAAAAGATCCCAAATACGTAGCAGAAGCTTGATGTGGACAACACTCGCAAAAGAGGTGAGGAACCAATGCAAGGTGATCAAGGAGAGTTCTGTGAATAAAGACACATGACAAGGGAAGTCAACCAACCAGTGAAGATGAACTCTCCTAAGTGCTCTCCTCCCAGCTCAAAGATGACTATGCACTGCCTCCAGGGCCAGGAGGTTTGCTCCTAGCCCAGCTGCTCTCCCTTTGTGAAGCCAAAACAGTAATTTTTGTCTGTACGTAACCCTGGCAAGAAAAGCTATGGTTTCTAGGGCACACTTTTACCAATGTCATGCTCCTGGAGCAGCTTGTCCAGGCGGGGCAAGTACTGCACAATGAGCTGTCGCAGGACACGTTGGTCAGTCTGCACGCCCATCAGAGTGGTGCTGAAGTAGGAGGCAGGAACCAGTTCCTCGATGATAGCACACATCATCCAGAAGGCATCTTCCTCCTCCAAGAAGAGCAGCAGAGAGGCAGCCACCTAGGATTTTGAAGGAAGAAGAACAGCATGTCCGAGGAGGTTCAGAACTCTTTCCCCACTTCCTCCCATTGAGAGATGGACCAGTATCTAAGTGACCAACATCTTCCTTCCTCCACAGCAGCTCTCCTGCAGTCTCCCACTGAAGTGATTTCCCCTCAGTGTAATGCCTGCCCCTCCCCAACAGATGGACTGAGTTCTTCCACCTCTTTGGACACATGGTTTTACTCTGCTCTCCCTTCTCTAGGAAAAACATTCCATACGGAAGGGATTTCCCTTCAGCTCATCTGAAGGCCATAGTGTCCGGCAGTACTGCCTCAAATCACTTGCCCTAGCATAGTGACCCCTGTCCCAAGGACACTCAGGAAGCAGGTTACCATGCCAGTGCCTTGGCAGTATCCGATCTCTGGGTAGAGCCAAGCAAGCCCCCGCAGTATCCTGCGCAAGCGCGGCACCCCGATGCTGTTCATGTTGGAGAAGCAGGCGTTGCTGGGCATCGTGCGGAGCAAGTCCTTTTCAATCTGTTCGACACCAATAAGCAAGGACAGGGTCAGCTAGCAGCATCTGAACAATTGCCTTCTGCCCTCTGCACTTCCCCATGACCTCTTGCCTCAGGGAACTCTGCCTCCCCATGCTCACCCGTAAATCCTTAGGCACCAAAGAAGATGGCCCTGTCCAAGCACCTGGGGTCAGTTTAACAGCCTTGACTAACATGTGGGAAAAAGCCAGTGCAGACAGTGACTTGGTGTCTCCCAAGAAATACTTGCCTAAGCTCAGTCCCTAGCTTCACCACTGCAAACAGTAGGCATACTGGTGGGGAATTTCATCTGCTTGGGTTTCAGGCAAGGCTTCCCAACAAACTTATCCCAGAAGAAACCAACAACCTGGTCACATCTGTGACAGGGGACTTGGAGGCGAACAGCCGACAGATCTCCCTTGGGCAGTGTTGTTCCTCCTTCCAACCATTTTGAATCTAACCTTGCAGCAAGAGGTGAACATGTGTAGAGCTCAGTTTCTTTTGCCATGGCCTTTGTCTCCTCCCACAAAAGGAGAGGTCAGAGGAAGAGGGAACACATCCTGTAACAGTCTTGATGGTGTTCAGAGACTTTGTATTTGAGGAGAAAAACACAGTCCCTGGAAGCAGCTGCCACTACCTCAACAGAGGTGCACCTTTCAGGATGTTTGCTGTTTTCTAGCCTGCAGGGAGCATGGGTCCAACCCCTTCCCAGCTGTCCCAGGAAATATGCCCAACAGGATTAAGCTTTAGCAGGATTCAACCATACATGTCCTCTCAACTGTCCCTGCTGCAGGTGTCAGGCAGACACCCCTTACTCCTCACACAGCAAATCTTGCCCTTCTCCCCACTCCCCTGTGTCCACTCAGCACTAGGCAGCATCTCCTACCTGTTTGGCAGCAATGGTTTCATCATTAGAGCTGTTTTTCACAATATCCCGATACGACATCTCTGAATTCCTCTTCTTCTGCAAGGCCCCCGACAGGCGCATCCACAGCTGGGGGGACAGGGTGAACAGAGATGGGAAGAGTCATTAAAACAGTCACAGAAGCCCTGATCTGGCACACTCTCAACCAGGAGAATGTTGTCTCTCTCCATTGTCTCTTGTTCCAGGCAGGAGAGCCTGCCCAGAACAGGCAGCACTCTCACCTGTGGCCTCATGCTGTGCGGGATGCCAGCTAGCACCAGGGAGCGTAGCTTGTCTGAATGTGGTAGGGTGACCTCAATTTTGTCCCAGGTGAGGTCACCCACGTCATGGTTGTGGGTGAATTCCAGATGAGCTTGCCACTTGAGCCTCTGCTGTGGCTCCTCTGTCAGCGGGACCCCCAGAAGCTTGCTGGAGTTTGGCTCAGCACCATCTGTCTCAGCAAAGGGAAGAGAATGAAATGGAGACAAGTGAGAGAGGGAACAGGAGAGGGAACAAATGTAGGGCAGGGTGGGGAGAAGGAAGGGTGAGGAGTAGGGAGGCCATTTGAAGAAAGAACATCAAAAACATTCACATCTTCCAGACGAAGCATGGAAAAGCAAAGCTTGGTTTCTAACTGTCTTCTCCATGCAGCAAATTTTATGCTCATAAGCAAAAGGCACTGGAGCCTTGAGAACTAAGAAGCTGTCAGCAGGCTTCTAGTCTCTACTTACTCATGATTTAGAGCAGAGTGTGGCTGGAATCAAACAAGACCCCGGCAGCAGTCATCCTGCTGGGTTTTGTAAGGATCTGTAAATCAGGCTGACAAAAGCATAGCCAAGCCTCAGAAGTGGCAAGCAGAAGCTGTGTGCTCGTGCAACTAACGAGGTGCAAAATGTTAGCTTTGGGGATATTCACCAAAAAAGCTTTAGTAAGGACACTTCCAAATTCACGAGAGAGCACCTTAACCTGAGGCTGGCTTTCTAAAATAGATACTTTAGCACAAGTACAGGTTTGACGTAAGGTGCTCTGTCCTTCACCATGTAACACCTCCCAATAATGCTGTCCAAATCTTTCTGCTGATTTTATAATGCATTAGTCTATCAAATGTTCTGGCTGAAGAAAATTGCTGTGTCCTGTCCTGATCTCCAGGTCACTGCTTCAAAGAGGATCCTCTATGACTCAAGGTGCCTCAGCGCTCACACAAACAACTTCTGCCCTTGCACTGTATGGCCTGAGTCCTGGAAACGTCCTCTCAGAGCACATAAAGTAGCTCCTATGTCCTCCACTCCTTTCTTTTCCTCTTTGCAAAGGCAGGCAGTTCTTGTAGTTCAATGCCACATCTTCTGTTCAGTCGCCTGCCTCCCCATCTTGCAGAAAAAATGGGATGTGAGCTCTGCCTCTACAATTTGCCCTACACTTTGCCAAGCTGCTGGGATGGGTAGAACACATACTGCTGCCACTCACCTTGGTCATGCGTTTTTCAACAGCCAGCACATGTCACTGTGCCTGCTATCAGTGCTCACAGTGCTGCTGAATATGATGGAGATCCCAGTGTGAACTGGGAAAGCTGTCCTTCCCCAGCATGCAGCTGCTAATGGGAATGGTAACTTCCTCTTTAACTTTTCTCTCTCTTACCCACGGCACAAGCATAAGGGGATGGAAATGATTCCACTGCATAGTCTGGTCTACTCCTGTAAGGCCAGCACATCCAATGTACTTGATTACAATGGTAGGATACAGAAAGATAATGACAGGAGGGCAGATGAGACCTAGCACAGAATGGTTGCAAAATCACCTGGCCATACTCATAAGCATGGGAAGGGCTGGAGGCAGGAAATGATTGAAGAGGGAGGGACAGGACTGGCTTTACCTTCCTTATCAACTCGGAAACCGAATTCGTCGTAGTGGAACTCTGGCTGCTCGATGGATTCTTCTTTCTGGGAGACATGAGGAAGAAGAACAGACACTTTCACCAGTTTAGCACTGAACAACTGAACAGAGACATGTGGATATCCCCCCAGCCTACCACTGTCTGCACTGCTCCCTCTGAGCAACTAGACTCCTTGCCCTTTTATTTTCAATGCCTCCCATCACAATTCCCAGCTGGGGAGATGCTGCATGCCATTCCCATTTTGACTTCTTCATGGAAGTTGTGAAGCTCTGCCTTCACACCTCCACAGATTTTTCCAGCAATCCTTTTTCCAGCAGAGCTTGAGCACAGCATCATATCACTATCAGAACTTCCTACTTGGAGGGGCACACAGCCCTCCTCATGGATTGAGGAATCCACACACAGCAGCTGAAGATGTCTCTACTGTCTGCATCTCTAATGCACAGCAGTCCTGTCACCTCTGCTCATACACTGAAAATTTAGCTCCCTACACTGCTCCATCTCCTGCCTGTTGCTTTCAGATTTTCTCTGAAAGCCAGCAGGCAAAACTGGCATTTGCATATGTGAAACAAGGCCAAAGGAAATTAAGGCCCATGACCCAAATCTCAACTTTCCTCATCTGTGCTCATGGTTGGCATTGGGGGATACAGAGTGGAGGTTACAACCAGGCTTTTTTAAGGAGTGAAAACCTACAGATACCTCTCCTTTCCTGCAAGCCCACCTGCCCCTCCTGTGGGGTCTTTCACAATCAGTGCACCCAGGCAGCACCCAAGAAGCGTGCTTCTAGCAAAGCTCCACAATAAGCTTTAATCTGCTTCACTGGACTCAACTGCCTTCAGCAAATACTGCAAGTAAGTTACGAAATTCCATGGCTGCTTCCTTCCTTCCTGCTCTGCCCACCTGGTGACAAGTCTTGAGGCGAGCCTTTCCTGTCATGCACAAGACACCCAGAGAAGCTCGATGGTGACAGAGACTCCCTGAGGATGTCAACATTTTTACAGTGGGGCAATAGTTGCAAAACAGTGGGGCAATAATTCACACAAGTTTCTCTGTGCTCTGCAAGATCCTCTTGCAGGAGCCAGGACGCAGCCATCAAACACATGTAGGTTTAAGTAGCAAACAAGTGTCCACAACCAAACCATCAGAGGAAAAATGCATCTCTCCCTCCTTTTCCTTGTGGCTTTCAGAGACCACCAAAAACCTCCAGGGTCCCTTTATTTCTGTACAGAGACAGAGAACACCCTCTCCCTGCCCCACACCATACCTGTGTGTATTTTGCCAGGATTTCCTGAGGCCAAATGCTGGGAGTGAGGGCTGAGAAGGGACCCCCAGCAGAGGGAGTGTGATGGCCTAAACAGAAAGAGATCAACATATATCAATGAGAACCTGGAAGAGCTCCTTTGGAAGACACAGACTCAATACAGACTGCTCCAGCAAGAGAAGGACTCTCTCAGCTGTTTTTCACTGCTGCCACTCTAGACATTGAGACAGCTCCCACTTCACCAAAAAAGCGAGTAGTTTCAGATGGTTTTGTCCTGTATCATCAAGCAAAAGAAACAGAAAGGTCAAAAAGAGTCCCCTCTAAGAAAGGGACATTTAGGGAAAAGAAATAGTTCCATGGCATCATGTGATCTTTCTTCTGCATGGAAAAGCTGTGAGATTAGTGCCAAGCCAGAGGAACCATTACAAAAAAAATTATCCTGGAGAAGTAAACTCCTCCTACAGGGTCACTAACCCCAGCACAAGCAGCACTCCAGAGTTCCCTGAACTTTGTTGCCCAAGCACCAAAATGGGAAATCAGAGCCCTCAGCAAGATGCTCCCCTTGCTGCAGCAGGCCTGGGACACTTCTGCCACTCCCTGCAAGGTTGTCAGACCGTGCACAAAGAGCTGCAGCAACAGCAGTGTGCCTTTCATCATGGTCTCGTGTGTTCAGCGTAAGTGTGTTCCCTGTCCCAGGCAGCATCACTGAACAGCTTCCTTTGTACTAACAGCAGATGTCAAGTTTTGCAGCTGAAGCAGGTAAGCTTGTCCCAGGCCTTCTGTTGCACACACCAGCAACAAAAGGGTTTATTTAGCTTTGAAGCACAGTCTCCCTCAGAGTTATATGCCCTGAAATAACTAGCAGGATTGGGAAGGAATATGTAAAAAAAAAATACGGGGTGTGAGAGTGGGCCACTGTAAGAGGGACATGCTGGAAGGGATCTAGTTTTAGTAAAGCTTGTATCTCAGCAGCTCACAGTTGAACTTCAGCAATTCTTCAGCCTTCTGCCTGCCTTAGAGCTACCATTTTACAGCAAAAATTTCTCAGAGCATAAGCAAGCCACCTACTTTGGGGCAAGTCTTGGGAGAGGAACTAAACTGAGCAAATCTTAAGAAAACTGAGGAAGGCAGACTACATTTCAACCTCCTTCCTCCTCTGTGTTCAATGGCTGAAGCAGCTTCTGCAGGTTTCAGCACTGAATAAAAGAAGGAACTAAGTTCACCCTGAGTGAAAAGGCAGCTGGGTCACAAAGAGGGCGGTGGTCTTTTCTCCCCGAGTTTGACCAGACAGCATGTTAATGTTAACTTCCTTTTACTGTTGCAGGTGAAGAAAGAACAAGCAACCAAATTAGAAGGTAATGTGTCCATCGTGTGCTCACCTGACATTGCACTAGGTAAGGCTGAGTAGCAGAGGCTGTCAGCAGGTCCAGAGATGCTGTTCTCAGAGGTGAGAAGTCACTATCCTATCATAAAAAGAAAAAAAGCAAACCAAACCAAAATATTGGTGATGAGAGAATTCAATTTGCATCTAAGAACATGGTGGGAGACAGAAAAACCTGTCACACACAACCTCCCCACAGAAAAAATAAATTCCAGAGACTGGAATTTCCTCTTGGTTTTATACCTACCCATCAGCTAAAAAGAGCATATTGTCATTAACCAAATTCCTTGTGACAGTAACAGCACTGCTGATTGAAAAAATGTCAAACATCACATCACCTTTTCCATCACATATTGTGAGTCCCACATTTCACAGAATCATAGAATGGTTAGACCTCAAAGATTATCAAGTCCAACTGTAAACCAAACACTCCCAAGTCCATCACCAAATCATGCCCTTAAGCACCACATCTACTTGTCTCTTAAATACCTCCAGGGATGGTGATTCAACCACTTCCCTGGGCAGCCCGTTCTTATTTAATTATGAAAGCGCACCATACCTCATCATTCTTTGAATACACTGCCCATGGAGAAGGGACTGGAATGGTGAAAAGGCTGTATCATTAGATGCAAAATGTCTGAAAGAGATTTTAGAGGTAGCATTACAGGAGCAAAGTGTATTATGCTGTGGAATACAAAGTGTATTATGCTGGGAAAACTTCTGACAAGAATTTTCTGTGAGAAACCAGACTAAGATACGGACAACATGCAATTGAGTACTTCTGCAATGAGCCAGGAGCCAGGCTCTTCTAAACTGAATCTGGTGATAGAGCTCAGATGATGGAACAGCCCACACAGTTCCTCTCCTTACTTTCCTGGTATTGGTTCACAGCAGATTTTTACAGGGGTTTTCTGGGACAACAATGGAACAGGTCAGTAATCAGACAGATACATTTTGGACTTTAAGATCAACTTTGTAACCTTGTGTGGGAGACAGAAAGAGTCACCTCTACCAAGCAGATAAAGTCAGTGCTGGGATGTATCAGTCACTTGGGAAAGAACCTGGGAGAAACTAACATTTGCAGTCTGGGATGGGTTTTCCAGCTTCTCTTTTCCAGTAAAGCTACTTATGACTGCAAACCACTAAAAGAAGGAACCCCAGGGATTCATTCAGCAGGCCCCGTCCAAGTTGTTTTATAGTGCTCCACAGTACAAGGTTATATTGCTTTTGCACCTCAGTGAGCACTTGCAGCCTGGAAGTGGCTTGCTACAGTGCTCCAAGATAAGCAGCTGCAGAACACTGCAAAAGCATAAAAAGCATCTGTGCCTGAGAACACAAATGATAAGGCTTCTCCTCCCAGATTTAAACAGTTCCCTGCATGAGAAAGGCTGGCATGGATGAACAGACACTCTGGTCTTCTGACACCAACTCTCAGGGCAAAAAGAAAATAAAAAACAAACAAAAAATAAAAAGTTTGAGTTTTGTTTCCAAGAAGTAACATTGTCCACGCAATGGCCAGTTGCTTACTGATAAGTTCTACAAACTTTTTTCTATTCTTACCATCACTCTAGCCCTTGTTCTCTTAGCACCCTTTTCCCTCAGCAGTTGAAGACATAACAAGAATTACAAAACGAGCACCTGCACACTCACTCGACATGGGAACGCACACAGCACGCACACCAAGCTGGTAAATCTGCTGACAATACTCACTCTCCTTTCAACATCTCTGTGAATGTATTTTGATGCTTTTTTTTTCTTATCGCTTACCACAGCTACTCTGTTCCTGAGCCTGCAATATGTCATTCTCCCTGCCTTTTCTCAGCCCAGTTAGCCCTGTTTCCAATGACTTTTATTAGGAATGCAATTACTGTTTCAGCCACGTGGTGCTTCTGCCACGCTTTTTGTTACCTGTGCCCTGCTCAGGGCCTCAAGCACATTAGCAGGGATCCCCCCAGGTTGTTATTAACCTCCACTGCATGCACAGTCACTGCTGAACCAATCTGCCATGGAAGAGCTGGGCCAGTGCATTAGGAACATAGGTGAGAAAAGACCCCGTAACAAGGGAATTAAACATGGTGCTCGGGAAACAGAGCAGGAGAGTGCTGGGGCCAAAAGCCCTTCCTCGACCCAGGACAGGTGTAGCAGAGGACAACACCTTCCCTTGTCCACGTCATTGCACACTGGCCCCCACCTTGCTGCAGTCTCCCCTGCCTGATGCCTGCCCTCCTGTCCCTGCCATTAAAGCTCTGAACTTGGTGGGCAGGTTTTTCCTGCTCCTGGTTCCTATAGAAACCTTCTTGAAAGCACCCATCTGGGATGGGGCCCACAGAGAGCGTGACAGGCTCACCTTGATGCTGGCAGGGTGGGGAGTGTGAATCACATCAAGAGAAGGCTCCTGCTACAACACAGGCAGACCGTGCCCTGGGGACTGCCTATAAGGAGTGAGGTGTCTCCAAGAGAAGACGCTGAGGCCACTACACCAGTCCTGCAGGTGCCCATCATCCTGCTTTCTGCCCCCTCCCATTCTGCCTCCAGTAAAGCATCACAGGAATTGGAAGGAAGGTTCCCTGACACAGCCAGGCACCACCCAGTGCAAGCCAGGAGGACAAAGTTACCTGGCATATGTGATTGATATAGTAAATTATTTCCTTTGACTGAGGGACATAAACCTAAAGCAACTCCCAAACTCTCCTAGACAGGTGACAGCAAGTGGCAAAAGGGGCTCCCATGAAGCCTGGGAAATTGCAGGCACGAAATTGGTAGAGCTGGCTTAGCTGGGCTACTTGCATAGTATACACTTCTGAAAATGAGTAACAGTAAGGGATGCAAAGGAAAAAAACCATCAGATGCCACAAACGTTTATGGCAACTCCCAAATCCTCAGAACCAGTTTTCACCCATGTATTAAGAAGTATCTCCCATATTTAGAGGCAATTTAAGTTTTCTACACAAAGCAATTTTGGTCACACCACAGGTAGTCTTCACACTTTGAAACAAACCATAACTTTTGTTAAAACACAAAAGTTATCTGTTATTTGCAGCTTTACTTTTTGAGTTCAGATTCTAAAACAAATCACACCACCATTGATTCCAGCTTGCTAAAAGACAGATACAATGATAATTTCTGTACCTGAAAAAGAAGGCTGCAAGGGAAACACGCAGTCAGCATGAGGCACAGCTACCTGAAGCACTCCAGCTGCAACACCTTTGTCAGAGTTGCAAATACACACCACGCAGGTTTATAACCAATTAAGTTTCTTTTCCAGTGTAGGTGTCCTTTAGAAATTGACTTTTGCAAAGGAGACCTGCAAATTTACTTCCACTTGGCAGTATCAAACCTCCTCTGGACACAGTTGCTCCTCTATACAGCTATGATATGGGAGGCTTCAATTACCTGGCTTCTTGCAAACATCAGATAACAATCTCCTGCTGCCTGTGTTTTACTTGCTTGGCCTTTTTTGCCATGTGACCTCCACTTAAGCCTGCTGTGGCAGTGCCTGGATGTGCTAGTCATGAAATGACGCTCTCTGGAGCCTTTCAGTAGCATCTTTATCATGGGACAGAAACTCCTTCTCAGGAGTGCTCTTCCCTTGCTGATTTTAGCAACAAAAAAAAAGAATCCATCTAAAAGCCACCAAAAAAGCAACATACTTCTAGCAGACGGACTGTGCAGAAATGAACCTTTTACAAAGCATGTTTTTGTATGCTGAAAACATTACAACCAGTAACTATGCAGGAGCTGTCAGTGAACAACATCAGAAGGACCACAACAAGCATAACAATTCTTTCTAGAATTATTTTCATCCACTGTCACAGGAACAGCATACACAACACTTCCTCTGACAGTAAGCTGGCACGGGGAAAAACTCTTCCTTCCATTATGCTTAATTTTAACATGGAAGAGCATGGCACGCAGTAAATCCCACTGCCACCTCTGGACTGTCAGCTGGTTTCCACTGCTCTCTATTCTCTTCCTGTATTAAAAACAAAAAGTATGTTTTGGAAGAGAAGAGCGATTGCAAAGGCACAGTGCTCATCCAGAGGCCATGCACTTAGTTGTAGTTCTAGAAGCCTCTTCCAACTCAGCTTTTAAGATCCCAAGTAGATTGCATTCAATTTAACATTTAGACTGACTCTTCCTTTCTCAAATCAGGCAAAAATCAGACTCTGCACTTAATCAGTTCAGTTCTGTCTTCTCACACTCAGAAAGCTTTGCTGTCCTAATTAAAATCCTGACTTGCCCAATGAAACATGTGAGGGGAGCCTTCAGCAGGCAGCCCTTCACCTTCCCTTCCCCCATGGGTTTCTCCCTGAGGTCAGGCAAAGGCATATCCTGGAGGTGCAAATGCCATCAGTCCCATGAGTCAATATTTGCTTTGCACTTACACAGTCAGAAGAAAACTCCGACTTCACAAACAAGTACCTACCTGAGCAAGGGAGGAACAAGATGCAGGTAATTTCTGCCCCTTGCATCCTGGCTTTTTCAGTGATGCAGAATCCCACACCGACACACACCAGCTCCTGGTTAAGGAGTCAGCATGGTCTTGGTGAACCAGGGTCATTCTGCGAACAAACTGTTTAAGGCTTACTACCTTAACTACCACCAGCCTCACGCTGCTCTGGGTGTCGCACAACATGCTACAAATGCAGGAGGGAGGTGCTGAGGTGTAGCCTTCATCCTTGCTTTCTACCACATGACTTGGAATGAAAAGCTGGGGGATTTTAACTGCCCTCAGCCCACCTTCTAGTAGCAGAGAAAGTGCGTCAGA
This sequence comes from Brachypteracias leptosomus, assembly GCA_013401335.1. NCBI lineage: Eukaryota > Metazoa > Chordata > Aves > Coraciiformes > Brachypteraciidae > Brachypteracias > Brachypteracias leptosomus. Next base: position 126,907 of record VYZX01006054.1, on the reverse strand, counting down.
GATAAAAGCCTACGGCAGGTCTAGAAAGGGGTGCCTGAGACCGGGAAAGCAGCAGAGGTGGGGGCCTTGCAGAGCCAGGTGGGCAGGCAGGCAGGATGGCAAGCTGCTGACAGCTGCAGAGGCATCACTCAGGACTCCAGTGCTGCCCAGTCACCAACTGGGATCACATACCGACTGCAAGAGTGTGGCAGGGCAAAGCGCCTCCTCCCAGCTGCCCTGGGGCATTATTAGAGCATCACATAAAAGAGGCAACAAAAAGTAAACTGAACTCTGTGTCTCCTGCCATAAAGCACCTTGTAGACTCCTGGCCACACTGGAAAAGTAATTCCCTGCAGAAATGTAACTAAAAGGTATTTCCACACAACAGATCTTCTACCTGCACGGATCAGTGTCCAACAAGTGTGCCTGCTGCAAGGACAGAGAGAGCCCCAGAGGATCTCAAGGTGCTGAGCCATTTTCAGTTTATACAAAAGGAATAGAACAAGTAACTTCCAATTTTGTATCCATTTCATCTCCATTTTCAAAATAAGGACGTGAAAAAGCAGAATCCTGTTTCCTACCAATTACACATTGGACAGACAGATGGACCTCCTAATCATAGTTCAACATGCCAGGTCTGCCCCTAAAAAAACCCCTATGCAACCCGTACTTATTTAGAATGTAGATATCCTACATATCAACATGTATTTTATTTTCAGGGCAGAACTGCCTTTTACTTATCTGGCTCCAAAGCAGGCAGCTAATCCTTTAACCCAGGACGCAGCTTGAAAAGGTTGAAGCTCTTACTTCTACAATCTGAAGATAAAGGCTTCCCCCATGCGACCCATGAAAAAACCAAAACAAAACAGAAACAAACTTACTTATGGCTGTACTGATTCCCTGTATTGCCAACACAAGCTACCACACTTTTAGCCCTGGAAAGCAGAGGGAGTCCATCCTTACATAGCAGACAGTTGGTGCCTGCTAAGCATGAACCGCACTGCTGTGGAGAACCTCTTGTTTGCCAAGATCAGAGGAGGAGGAGTCTTCCCTTTCCTGCTCCCATTATTTGAGTGGTGAGAGGATATGTGATGGGAATACAGCGCCCTTCCCATCTCACACAGGAGGGTGGCAACAGGTCAAGCACTGGAACAACAGTTTGTCTTTTTTTTTTTAAATCTACATTGAATGAGGATGGAAAAAAAGGCCAGGACAGAAACTAGCAAGATGTCCACTCTCACCATACAGCAAAATTCTCCTTGCTTCCAATGAAGAGGGAAGAAAACCCACGCGTGCCAAAAGGCAGGTCTGCAATCGCCCTAATCTTCAAGGCTTAGGGTAAAGGCGATTCCACATTAAACACCACTATGCAAAGACAATCCAAAGGTTTCTGATTAGTGTCTGAGGGGGCCCCAAATGTCTCTTGCATTAGAGTCAATTTCTGCACAGAAAATGGATGGTGCAGGACCAGGGAAGTTCTGCAAAACTTGTCAGGAACTAATTTTCCCCAAAACTCCCCAGAACTCTTTTTTACCTTCTGGTCCATGAACTTCTGCAAGTCTGCAAACTATTTATAAGATGTCTGCGGAAGGTAATGGCAACTGCCCAGTTTCATTTGCTGTACAGAAGTTTGAAAGAAAATATTTCTGTTAAGAGATGAAGGGTTATACCAAACAAATAAAAGTTATCTAAAGTTATTTAACAGTATTTGACAGTTATTTAAAGACAGATATTATGAAGTCATAACTTTATATGGCACTCACAGCCTGAGCAGTGAGAAGCAATGCCATCCAAGGCTCTCTCCATCACCTCCAGAACCAGCCCTCTAGGCTCACCCCCAGGAAAGTTTGATTCTCAAGCTGGTCTCATCCTACTGTTCCCAGTGACAAAGGAACAACAGCCTGAAGAATGGCTCTTCCTTGATATGGCCTCTGATGGATCTGCAAAGTTTTAGCTGTCAGTGCTTGCCATTTTCTTGGTGAGGCACAAGAAAGGCTAGATTCAGGTCACTCTCCTGTAGCTCTGTTGTATTACTATTTGCTCCAGTAATAGTAAAAAGCCATCAGATTCACCTAGCAGGCCTCTAAGCAGGTCTCACTTCACCTGGCTCCGGAAAAAGGCTTTTTAAGACAAGTATATTGCACAGCACTCAAGATTTTTCTCCTTCAGGGCTGTCTTTCCAAAGCTCAACTCTCTGAAGAGGCTAGTAACATAAGAAACACCTCTCAGGACTGTTTGCAAAGCTCTTATTTAGCATGTTGTGCTAGACTACTTAAATCTTGCTCCTGCAGAAATTTATAGGCACAGATAACTCAGAGGAAAAAAAGAGCAACAAATACAATGATCACTACCATCTGTAACAAAAACCTTGATTTTTCCTGTTTCTGGGATCAGGAAGATGTCTCCTCCAGGAAAAACGGGCTGTCGGGACATGGACATTTTCTCTCATTACTCATTATCAGGCACTTCCTAGCCAAGAAATACTGCACAGACTGGGCAGTGACAACAGTTCTCGTAGTCATACTAATACCAACATGCTATCTACTTTTCTCTTATCTCATAAAACAAATGTGCTTTCATTTCACTGAGGGTTTTGTTTTTTTTCTTTCTTAAGCCAGAAACAGAATTGCTCTGTTACCAGTATAACTTGTTGCACTCCAGTTTATAAAAAGCTGAGACTTCCTCGGAGACAAAACAAATGTGGCAGGACAACATCCTCCTCTTCCCTACCTGGGGTCAACAGTAACGAGTGAGATTTATTCAATGCTCCCAGATACATATTCTGTATAAGCTTTATGTATCTAAAATCTGGACCGTGTGATGAAAAGTGGCATAGAAAGAAGCTTAAACAAATCTTTTTGTTGTTGAGCAAGGGCCAACGCCTTTCCATCTCTTGAGGGGCATTTAGGACACCGTGCTTGTGACATACAATAAAGATATTTGTCTGCCTTGCAAAATCTCTATATCCTATCCATTTGGGCTAGGATAGGACTGAGGATCACCAGTGTGACCCAGATCACCAACTAGGATCACCACCAATTTAGCTAGAAGAGCTGTAGGATCATGTACACTAAAGTATCAGGTGCCTTACCTTTATCACTGAAGATAAAGTTGCAATACTCCTCAGGATTTGTTTTTCTAAAGTTTTCTTTCCTTTACATGTTTTGGTAAGAAGTTTGCAATTAACAGTCAGGAAGACAGGCATCATCCCAATAATTTCCAAAGCAGTGATAACCTCAACTGCAGCATCACATGGGAGGGGTGGATTGCTGATTCCTTTGTTGAAGCATCCCAAATACCAAATGTGGTCAGCAATTTTGCAACACAAATGAATTTACTAAGAATGGGACTAAGACTGGCAGCTCATTTCATACAGATCCCTTAACCAATACCCTCTACTGTTACCACCCCAGGTAAAAGATGTTGAGTTTTAAAAGCTAAATATATTTTGACTATTGCCTTTTAAGATTGCCAAGGTCCTTTAGAACACTGATATTTACAAAAGATATCATCCTGGAGGGAAGCAAGCAACAGGTTAAAAATACAGCAAAGAAGAAAAACCTAAACGACATTAGCAGAGATCCCAAAATTGGAGAACTATTTCAGTCCTGAGCAGATCTGCAGTACCTCCCTCACCTCATTAGCTGATGTTGACTCTATCATCCTCTGACCAGTGCACTTCCTTTAGAAATATGCCCCTCCTTTTTCCTGCCCCTCATGGATTCCCTTCACCCTTCTTCTGAGGAAGAGTCACTATGAATGGCATCTCCCTGAGATTATAAGGTACATTATCAAAACATTATCCAAAACAGAAATTAAGAAAAGTGGCACTTGTTATTTTAATCTGTTAAATACAGAATTAACATAACTTTATATTAATATGACACAACCAGTCCCTACCCTGACATCTTTAATTACATGTCATGCTTCTTCTCACAACCTTCCTTCCTTTTGCCATGAATTCTCCAGGGTAGGAATCTAACCTTTGTTTCTGCATAAGGAAAGCCACACACAGCATGTGGATCTGGAAATACAGAATGAAATAGATCTTCATTCCAGTGACTGTTTCTTTCCAGCCTCTGGAGCAGCTGAAAAACTACTCTAGAATTCAGATTATCCAGCAAGCAACCGTATTCCGATCAACATCTCAGCAAAAGCACAGCAGTGCCTCACTCCTAGGTTGGTGCTTCCCTCCTGAGTGATTTTAAGATCCAGCCTCTTGCTACGGAACATCTACTGCTCTTAATTCCATCAAGACTGCTTCTCTCTCCCTTCTGTTGGCACCAAAGGATCCTCTATTTCCTCAAAGCACTTTTACTACTTTATTCCCACCACTCCCACCCTCAAACATCACAGCAAACCATACAGAGTAAGGCTGAGACATCATAAAGCAGGAAGCTATGACACCACAAAAAAACCCACACACCAATGCTGAGATCTACCTGTTTAGAAGGAAAGTACTTGCTTTAATTCAGACATCACTCAAAAAATTAGGAAGGAAAAAAAGCAGACAAAAACAAGACAATTTCCCTGTCCCACCCTTACCAGCTCTATGAAGAGACACCAGCTGTCCTGGAGCCCACAGCCACCGCCTGCCAAGAGATTTAAATCCGTGTCGTGGCAGTTCTTCACTCCCTTGAATTTACATCACCAGGTACAAGGAACTACGTTTGTCCCCCAACTTCCTTCTAGCATTTATTGCAGCTGACAATCACAGGGCCTGCAGCGGGTCTATTTATGCCCACTGCCTAGAGGATACTGCCATATTTCCATCTCTGTTTCGTGACTGTTCCTTCCCCCTTGCCAGACAGGAGACAGACTGGCTCTCCTCTGGGGCACCTCCGAAAAGACGTAGGCGTGGAAGGCAGAGTGAAGCTGGCAGAGCTGGATGGACGAGACCACCTGAGAGTCAGAGCCACGGGGAGGAGAAAAGGCAGGTTACGGGAGGGACAAAGCCCAGGGAGCAGGAGGGAGTAGGGGCGGCTGGGGGAGGTGAGGGGGGGAAAGGGAAGAGCAAAGCCTGGGGGAGCAGGCGGAGGGAGCCCACAGCCAGTGTGCGCCCCAGGCAAGCCCGGGAGCCTGACGGAGAAGCCATGCACAGCATGAGTCACTCGCCCGAGCCCAGACCCTGCGTCAGCGCAGCAGGTGAGCAGGAGCCAGCCCAGGGGCTGGGGAGGAGGGCCCCTCCCTTCCCCCCTGCCCGGGAAGGGGCCGGGGAGCGGAGGCGCGGCCCCACATCCAGCCCCAGCAGCGGGGCGGCCCCAGCGGCTTTAGTCCCCCCAGCCCGAGAGGCAGCGCAGGGGAGCAGGAGAGGGGTGGGCTGCCAGGAGGAGTTGGAGAGATGTATGCGGGTCGCCTCATGGGCGGCGCGACCATTACCGGGGACGAGCAGGGCTG
>VYZX01006054.1:88145-121506 GCA_013401335.1 Brachypteracias leptosomus | reverse complement strand
CGGCACTCACCTGCTCCCGTCAGCCGCGGCCCCGCCTCCCGCCCTCCCGCCGCGCTGTCCCCACAGGGCGGGCGCCGACCCCGACCCGGCGGCCCCACACGTTGCTCCGGAGGGCGGTGCGGCGCGCGTGCGCGGCATCCGGGAGGCGGCGCGGGGCGCTGTGGGGGCTGTAGGCCGCTGTGGGCCGCGGCCACAGCTCGGCACACGGAGCGCCGGGGCCGCGTAAGGGGGTCCCTTGGGCACGGTGGCACCCGCTAAGCCGTACCGGCGGCTCCCCCACCCAGGAGAGGGGACACGGTACCGTGAGAAGTGTCGCTGGGGCAGGCGGCGCTCAGCCCCCGTGGCGTCCTCAGAGGCAGCGGCAGTAGAAGCTGCTCGGTTCTTTCCCATCATTCTAGATTAATTTATTGTCCAAGCAGGGCACAGACCCACTGCCACTTTACTATCATGGGCACAGGCCACAGGGCTCCATGACCTGGAACAGGGGTCTGGCCTCACGAATTAGTGAAGAACAGTTTCTCAGGCACTTCTTGGTGACCTAATCCAACAGCCAAGGAGAAGGGGAACTGCATCTCTGGCTGGCGCCTCCACCAGCTCCAGTGGAAAAGACAGAGAGGTCCCAAACCAAACTCTACTGAAGAGTAGATGCCTCCCAAAGCATTTTTGTATCATTCCGCAGTTTTCTAGGAGGGTGAAATTTTCCCCGTGTCATTGTTTTTAAACTTTCCAGGAAAACAAGTCCACCTTGCACAAAGATTTATTCCCAGATGATGAGAAAAGATACATTAGCTGTTCCTCTTCTCTGCACAAGTTTGTGTGGTTTTTTATCTCACAAAGGAGGAAAGAGGACCAAAAAGGGAGGACTTCCATGCCTGTTTTCTTCCTTGGGTATCCATTTGAGGAATAGTTTGAAAGTACCAGTGTTCAATTAGCTATCCTTTTCAAACAGATGACTAATTAAATGTTAATAGCACAAGCAGACAAAATGTTTTTTAAACACCATAAAACTCACAGCTGTTTGAGACATTTTGAATGCTACAGTCTAGAGGCAAGGTAAAGCCAGAGCAATCTAGGTGAGGGGAGATCATGGCCTGGAGCTTCCCTCTTCCCTGACTACTTACTACAGAGAAGCCTCGTTAAAACACACCGTATTTTGAAATCCTCTTTAAACAATGATGGCCTCGAGGAGAGCAGGGAGCTTCTTTCAACCAGTTCTGCTTTTCTCAATTCTCTCCAGCAATCACACTTGAAAAAAGAATCATGTAATTCTGATCATGTCATCTCTGAGAGTCTGAATAAATAACAGAGTTAAGAAGCTTTTTATTGCACTCAAGCAGAAGTAGTGGGCTGTAATGTAACAACACTGGAAGAGGTAAGGGAATAATTTCAGTTTAAGTCAAAGGGGGAAGATTCCAGTACTGAATGTCCAGTAAAGTACTGATATTACAAAAAGAACATTCAAGGGTCAGAAATAAGAACAAAAGCTCTTGAATTTCTCTGGCATTCAATGAATTCCAACAGCTTTTTTCTTTCCTTATCAGACAAAACTTACTCGCTATAGAGAATGACTTTCACATGCCAGTCCACCCACCATTCAGTATCAAGCACCTACAGCAAAGGAGCTGGAAAAGTAAGCCACAATGGCTGCTTCCTAATCCACACCTGTAAATATAATTGTCAGAAGCTACAGAGCCACAGGTACAGTATTAAACCAGCAAGGGAGCACTGAAGGACCACCAGTTTGATGAGCCAAGAAGTTCCATGGCCTCTCCCTTTTATTATTCCTCATGTTTTGGCTTATTTGCTCCCCAAATCACAGTACTCTGAAAGCCAGGACAACCTTTTACCATCTTTTGAGACACCTGTGGAGAAAGTTGAAGAGGAGAAGAGTAAGATGGAAATGGCAGTGAGTTCAGTTGCTCTTCAACAAGTGAGATGTGAACTTCAGGCAGCACCTGGCTTTGCCCTACAAACAGCTGTCAGTGCTCTATAAGGGGCCAATGAAAGGTGCCCTGATAAAGTTACCTTGTCACAATCAAGTGTTTGTTGGTAACTCAGCACGCAATAGATGGAAGCTTGATTAAACAGCAAACAAAGAGAAAAGCCCATCTGGAATTAAGGTGGCTGTAAGCTCTGGGGGCTAAATGTACTGTAGAGAACCAAAATAAGGTGACACGGTAAACAGACCTGTTCACTAAGGCTTTTATTATCTTCCTGTACCCACACACCTTTGCAGAATACACCTAAAGTGCCAGCTCAATTTTCCCACCCATCTTGCTTTGGTATGGAATCAGCACTGGTCGAACCTCCTCCTTCAGAAACTTTGCCACCTGTTCATGAGAGATGGGAAAGAAAGTCAGCAAAAGAAAGGGTTCCCTTCTCCTCCCCCTTCAGACCTGCTTGTCTCATTGAGGTCTCTGTTTGACAGAGACACCGAGCAGTCTGATATGTACAGGGTCAAAAATGTGAAGCCCACAAAGAAAGACAAGGAAGCCAAGGACAACAACGAAGAGAAACGTGTCTGCCTTAGTAGCATGGGTGGGGTTACATAATATGTGCACTCTCTGGCACACAAGAGGATGCAGGATTAAACAGCACACTGCATTGCAAACTGTAACACCTGTAGTCTCTTTCCACTACTTTACCTGCTGAGGAGCACGTCCAGTGAAGGAGGAGGGATCCAAAAGGCTTTCAAGTTGTTTATGGATAGGGCTGAAGTAAGGATCAGCACGGACACGGTCGATGAAGTCATTATCACCCCCTTCCTGTTTCACAACAGCAGCTGCTTGCTGGGAGAGAACACGAATCTTCTCGTGGCAATCCTGCAGGAGAGGGGGAAGAGGAGGGGAAAAAGAAAAGTCATTCCACTGCCACTGACAGCACATGTTCATTACACTAACTTGTGCGGCAGGGAGAAACATCAAAGTGTACAGCACTGGATAGTGTACCAGTGAAGCACAGCTGGGACTGCAGGCTCTCATGTATCACTGTATTAAACCAAGATTTTCCTCATCCTTCCACATCTGCCCTTTGAGGCTAAAACAGTCTGAATGACACATATGTTCCCTATTCAATTATACCACAAACTTACGACACTGGAATCCTTTACACTTCCTCCAACTCCCCAGATACTCTCAGGAGTCATTACAGGATTTTTTTCTTAAGTTGTTCTATTCACTGCTTGCTTGATTTTTCCGAAGAGAGACTAGAGTAGCAGACTAGAAAGCAGCTCGACGGAGGATCTTGGAGTCCTGGTAGACAAGTTATCCATGAGCCAGCAACGTGCCCTTGTGGCCAAGAAGGCCAATGGTATCCTGGGGTGCATTAAGAGGAGTATGGCTAGCAGGTTGAGGGAGGTTCTCCTTCCCCTCTGCTCTGCCCTGGTGAGGCCTCATCTGGAGTATTGTGTCCAGTTCTGGGCTCCCCAATTTTAAGAGAGAGAGGGAACTACGGGAGACATCTACAAGGATGATTAAGGGACTGGAGAATCTCTGTGACAAGGAAAGGCTGAGACACCTGGGATTGTTTAGCCTGGAGAAGAGAAGGTTGAGAGGGAATCTGATCAATGTTTATAAATATCTAAAGGATTGGTGTCAAGAGGATGGGACCAGTCTCTTTTCTGTGGTGCCATGATAGGACGAGGGGCAACGGGCACAAACTAGAACACAGGAGGTTCCACCTCAGCATGAGAAAAAACTTTACTGTGAGGGTGACAGAGCACTGGAACAGGCTGCCTAGAGAGCTTGTGAAGTCTCCTTCTCTGGAGACTTTCAAACCCCACCTGGACGTGATCTTATGCAGAGGTCACTTCCAACCCCTACCATTCTGTGATTCTGTGAATATTCTATGATTTTTCCTGACTATCATCATGAGTGAGTTGCCAGAAGTGTTTGAGAGAACTAGAACCACATATCCTACTCAAAGCTTCTAGCAAACCCCTCTGCTATTACTATCTTGCAAGTTTAACTTCTGTCCCTGATGTGAAAACGGAAGGACAAATTACGCCCTAAAAGTAAATGAAAATAAGCTAGTTTATTAACATCTAAGTTTGATTATCAGTCTTAAACTGAATTGCAAGTTTAAATGATAAGGAAATATAATCATAGAATCATAGAATGTTTTGGGTTGGAAGGGACATCTGAAGGTCACCTAGTCCAACCCCTCTACAATAAGCAGGGACATCTCTAACTAGGTCAGGTTGCTCAGAGCCCCATCAAGCCTGACCTTGAATGTTTCCAGGGATGGGGCCTCCACCACCTCTCTGGGCAACCTGTTCCAGTGTTCCACCGCCCTCATATTAAAGAACTTTTTCCCAATGTCCAACCTAAATCTACCCTTTTCTATCTTAAAACCATTACCCCTCGTCCTGTCGCTACAAACCCCTGAGAACAGATCCTCCCCTGCCTTCCTATAGGCCCCTTTCAGGTATTGGAAGGTCACTATAAGGTCCCCCCTGAGCCTTCTCTTCTCCAGGCAGAACAACCCCAACTCTCTCAGCCTGTCTTCATAGGATAGGTGTTCCAGCCCTCTGATCATTTTCGTGGCCCTGCTCTGGACAAGCTCCAACAGGTCCACGTCCTTCTTGTGTTAGGAGCTCCGGAGCTGGACACAGTATCCAATCTGTGTCTGGATTTACTATGGAAAATGTTTAATTTCAACTTGCTTGAACACAGAAAACTGAATAAAGAACCATAAACAAAGTTAATGATAAAAAGCACTATACTGAATTAGAGAAGAGTGACACATGAATGAATGGTTCAGAATAGCCTTACTTGCTCTTTCATTAGCAGCACAGATTCATTCTTTTAATTTATAAGGTAGCCAACTGCCAACATGTTCCATTTAAAGAAGCCTGGCCCGTGTTCCAAGTTCTTTCAAACATTTACAAAAGGAAAACGCCTACTAGTATCTAATATAAAAATAGGTCTCCCTCTTCTCCAGCACAGAGAGCCAGATCAGCTCAAACACAGTGTTCCCAACAGTAAATATGGATCTCCACAACTGCTCTCTGCTCAGAGAGCACAGTCTGGCTTTGCAGCACCAGTGTAATATTAATAACTCCGTGGGAGTAGGTAGAGAACAAGGAAAGGTGAGATGGTCAGGACAAAAGCCCAGGTACTTTGGTTTCTCAGGAGTGAGAAGCCAGGCAGTGAGCAAAGGTATTTTTGACTGTGTTTGTACCTGACGATTGCCCCCTGCTTTCACCATAGCCATGATTATATTCTCTGTGGCCATGAATGGCAGCTCCTGACGGATCCTCCTCTCAATCACCTTAAACAAAACAAAACAGAAAAAAGAAATACTATTATAGCAACTCTGTAGACAACTGAGGCTCCCAGTGAAGTTTTCCTCTCCCTTTGAATCTCCAGGGCTAGAAAACGATGCAAAGATAATTTCTCTTTTTGAACTTGGCTATGGAGACCCAGGTATTGAAGCTGATAATACCTGGAATCTGTATCTTGTAAAGGACATTACTGTGTAAAAGATCTACAAAGTTTGGGGTTTTTTTAATCTGTAGATAAGTTACAGGACTGTACAAGATCTGCCTTGACAGTGTCTTTTGGCAGTAAGTTCCACAGATCTGTTGTGTAGTTCAGGGAAAAATATCCTTTCTGAGAAATTTTTTAATTTGCTACCTTTTTGCTTCAAAAAGTTTGTCCTGCAAACAGTGAGAATATAGTAAGAATGGAGAGCAAAATTCAGAACCTGTCTGATCTAACAGATAAAAATGTAATCCTTTGAGTGGGAGGATTTTTATACACCCTGGCATAGCTGCAGCATTTTCCCGAATGCAACACTGCACACATTATCTCCTGCTTTACCTTTGGATATACCACAAGTCCCTCGGAGATATTCTGCAGTGTACTCAGAATGATGTCAGCTGTGAGGAAAGCCTCAGCCAGACACACGCGCCTATGAAACACACACATACCCAGGGCCCCAGTTAGCAATAAAGGCCACGTTCCAGCCTACCTCAGATCCAGCTCTTTAGTTTCTGTGAATAATTCTGTAAATAGCATTACTGTGGCCCTAAAGCTGGAACTGTTCTCCTTAGAGGTGCTTCTTGTTGCTTAAAGGTCACAACCAGAAAAGGTAAAGAACACCTTATAGCAGTAGCTCTCAAGGTGAGGAGAAGGGAGGGGGTTTTGGGTTTGGGTTGGGTTTTTTTCTGTTAGAAGGGAGTGGGAGAGAGGGGAAGAGAAAGGGTGAAAGTGCACACAGAAAGCTGCAGGATAATTAAATGGTTACACAGCTAGGAAAGAGAGCAGCAACTTACAGAGCTAGCAAACACATGAGTATCTACCTCTGTGTGTTCTATGTTGTCCTGCCTACTGATCCTACTCTCCAGGAGTGCTGCACACTCATGCTGTGTCTGGCTGTGACTTGCTAAGTGATCCATGCATTTGGTGGGGGCTTCCTCCAAGAGACCAGCTCCTGGTCACAAAGGAGACTCCCAACAAAAAAAAGAATGACAAAAAGGAATGGAGGGAAAGCAGAAGAGTGGTGAGGACTGGTCTGTATCAGGCAAAAGGCTCTGTGTCACAGTGCAGCAATTACAGCATCATCCATCTTCTAAAATATATTAGTACTTGAACCTTATGCTACACTTAAAGCCCCCAATTCTATCACACAGACTTGAAAAAGACTTCACTGTTTTGTAGGTTGATTGCATTTTTCTTGGCTTACTCTCCTTTCAAAACACTATAGCTTTAACAAGAAAAATCAAAAGCACGGAATTTTTGAATTGGATTATGAAGTGGACAAAAGACCCTTTCTATTAGATGAGGTGAAAATAAAATTTGAAACGTTCCCAGTACATCTCTCAACACTTGGTAGCTACTGGGAAATAAACACACCATATTAATCAGTCTTCAATTTCTTAAATTTACATTGTTTTCTGCTGCCCGTGCAGCAGATTCTTAACAAGACTAGCAGCTGTGGAGTAAAGTCCTTTTGGGAAAAGATCTTCTATGCTTTCATGAAATTTTATGCAGACATTTTGTTTGTGGAAACATTTTTAAAATATTCTCATCAACTATCTGAACACTAATCTATAGTCAAAAGTGCTGCTATTCATTGTTCCACAAACTCTGTATCTTAGAAATCTAAAGATCTAAAGATTTCTAAGATTCTAATAGATCAAATTCAGCAACAGAAGACTACTTTGAAATGAAAACATTTCAAAGGTAAACATGAGCTTTATGCAAACTTAGTACTAACTGGAAGATAGAAGCATTTAATTTAATTGCTATAATTTACTTGAAAATAATTATAGATAACTTTTGCATTTCAAAATAGTCATAATGAAGAATCAGAAAACAAAGCAAAGTTTTTTGAGCAATATCTAAAAGACCTGCACAGGTTTTAATGAAACATTACTTAAAAAAAAAAAGAAAAATTTGTGATCTTCCTTTAGAACCTGAACTACTTTTGTAAAGAACAGCACTTTACAAAGAGATGAAAATAAGTTTCTTCGGGTTATTTGGAGGGTGAAGGGATTACAGATAAAATGTTGAATTATTCTTTAAGAAGTGAAGAGGAGCAGCATCAAAAACAACATTCAAAACAGGGAGGAAAATGTGAGAACTGCTACAGTATGGTGTTGAAACAGGAAGACTATGAGAGCAATTTATTACCATGGCTCCTGCACCCCTCCCTCTCTCTGTTGGTTTACTTTGCAGAAGGTTTTGACGTTAAAAAACCCTAACGGATTTCATCTGATCTTAGAGGAAACCAGTTTGTAGTCTCTAGGTTCTATTGAGACGGCCTGTCATCAAGGTGCTAACTTGTGGTTTTAGTTTAAAAATCCTCTAAATACATGAAAAGACCTTCCTGCACAAGACCTTCTGAAACTGCTGCATTGCGCGATCTACACAGACCTGTTGGCGCTGTCATCCAACGTTCGCTCAAACCACTGCACAGAGGCTGTTTGGAGGGGGTCCAGCACCAGAGTCATCAGGTGCCGAGCCAGGCTGCAGCAGCGCTCCGAACGCATGGGATTCCTCTTGTAAGGCATAGCACTTGAACCTGTGGAAGGAGAAAGAGTGATGGAAACAGGACACAGAAGTAGTGTCTTCAGGAAGAAGAGCTAAAGGTGTCAGAAATCATGTTTTTGACTAAAGCCTCAAACCGTGATGATTTTCTAAGGACAAAATGGAATAAAGAAAACGACACCACCACACTTCAGATTACAAACATCCAAATGTGAGGAGAAAAAAGTAAGGAGACACTTTGCAATTCTGCAAAACAGAAGAAGTGCTACCACATAAAAAGAACAAATGGACTTTCTTTTTAATGTGGTATTTAGCACCATCTCTCTAGGCTACCAATGGCAACTTTAGCAGTGTCCAAGAGCTCATCTGCTCAATTAAATTGTCCTTCAAATTAGATACTTATACTGCTGCCCATTGCTCTGCTGAACAGGTATCAAAACCAACCACAGAATGTAGAATGACTCAAGTAAATACAACTAAGAATTAATTTGCTGATTCAACCCTACAAAACTATTTGGGGTGCCTCCCTGAACTTTCTTCCAGCCAAGAGCCAAAGCTCTGTTTCCTTCTCCCCTTCTACCAACGTCAGAATCACATCATTGGTATTTTTCTGGCAAGGGTCCAGCTGAGTTTCATTGTTCCAAACTTGTCTGTTTATAAAGACCAAAATGCTGAGTCAAGCAGAAAGCCTACAGCTCTATTCAGCTTCGTAAGGAATGGAAAACACTAAGTACTCCTCAGATCCAAGTCTTCCTCTGTGGGGAATACACGACTGCTTCTGCTCTCCCCCCAGAACCCAGGAAGGAAGAAATACAAATCTGATTTTAATTACTTAATATCCAGAAACCTTTGGGTAAAGTGCATTTTTCCTCCCCAACCCTTTAAAAAGGACCTAAAACACTAACAATGTCAAACTTCAGTTAATTTAAAGCAGTGACATTTCTAAGTTTGCCTAAAAGGCTGCAACAACATAAATGAAAAGATATATACACTGGTCCAAGAAATGTCTCCCATCCCTTACCAATCTGGTCTTTCTCAAAAGGCTCCTCTATCTCCTTCAGGTTGGCCAAAAGTCGAATGTCAGTACAAATCTAGAGAAAAAGCCCAAGAAGTTAACAATCAGAATCAAACTAACACACACCAATATATACTCCCGTTAGTGTTCCCAGAGAAATGTTTGCATCTGTGTTTGAGAAGTAAACTGGGGACACAGTGAAAAATTTCATATGACATTGCAATCATACTTTCCAGCCTAGAAATCCCAGTCAAGAAAGCATAAGGAAAAAAAAGGTGTCCACTCTGTTAGAATAGAACAGGACTCCAAGAAGGGTAAATGTCTGCAGGGAATGGAAGAGATACCAGGAACGAACAGTGAAAATGCATAACAAAATTACACAGTGATTTGCAAACACAGATAATGTGTGCTCACTGAACCAGCCAGTCTACAAAAATAAACCAGAAGAAAATACCACAGATCACTTTAGATCAAGCAGAGGAGGGAGGGAACATAAATAAATCAATGAGAAGAATCCGCAAGGACAGAGAGAATAACACCATTATCGGAGAAGCAATTAACTAGGGCCAAATGGTGAAATTTAAAAACTCGTACACAACCAGGAAGGGCACTTACTGTAATTGGATCAATTTAGCATAGATTATACTAATATCTGGTGTGGGATTTGTTAACCCATTTTAGACTCTGCTCAGTAAACTTGCTTTATTTGCCACTGGTCTTAAGATCTTTGAGGCTGGATTACTAGGCATGTAGCCAGCAGTGAATTTACATGATCACAAAGAGAATGCTGAACAAGGAACACCTCTTCAAGATTTAAAATGTGTCCCCTTCTTCCCAACACAGACAAAGAGGGTGCTCACCTTGTGTATAGAGGCCCCCAGACTCGCCAGCACAGACAGGACTCCGATATCCACCTTGCGACTATAGGTCTGCCCTGTGACCATATAAGCCCTAAAAATAAGCAGAGAAGTTGAGTGCTCCATACAGATACAACTGTACTGTAAGACTGAGCAGGGAGTGACATGGCACTTAAAGTGGAGGGCTGTCATTCTGCCCTGACGAGAACAGCTTTGGATTCAGGCTGTCAGTTTTGGGCAGCATGCAGATGGGAGAAGAGCAGAGGGAAAACAGACAGCTGTGCTTTGACAGGGAGACAAGTAGATGTGGCCTGTTTAGGAGGAGGTTATGTTTCCTGCAGGAAGCTGCAACTGGAAATGGAAGACAGCAAAGGGGGGTAAGTCAACAGCAGCACAGGTGTCAATTTGGTGGCTAGGGGAACCTGGGCCAACACAGAAAGCAAGAATCACATTTTGTTAACACCAAATATAGGTGACTAAACATGCTTGTTACATACCGCTTAAATCCTGCCTTTGCAGTCACTAGTCTGTCCAGCTCTTCAACCTCAGGGTGAGGAAAAAAACAGAGCTCAGAATGCAACAACTCAGGAAGGTCAGCAACAGCAAAAAAGATCCACTGATTTTCTGTTTACTGGTCAGCAAATGTTATACTTGCTGGGAAGCACCCCCTCCCCAAATTTTGCTCACTTTCACACTGGCCTTGTCAGTGGGCCCCAGAGGGATTGCAGTGCCTTTGTGAATTTGATGCCAGAATCTCCATGTTGTCCCAAACAGAAGAGCATGCCAGAGAAGGTAATTCCAAAGACTATGGCTGCATCCTGGGCTGCCTGACTTACCTTACTATGGTCTCCCTCAAAGAGCTGCAAGAAGCTGGCTTGAGTGCCAGTGGTGCCTTTTACACCCCGAAAGCGCAGGTCATCCCGAGCCCGCTCCAGGTTCTGCAGGTCCATGCACAAGTCCTGAATCCACAAGCAGCAGCGTTTCCCCACAGTGGTGAGCTGTGCAGGTCTGAAAACAACCAAGAATAGCACGTGACCCGTTGACAATTTGCACAACTCCAAAAGGACCACACTTGGCTGCTGAGTCTACTGTTAAGACCTCCTTGCAGGCTGGTCTCTCAGACTCCTCTGAGAAGAAATTAAAAGCATCTGGCTTATGCAGGAAGATGTAACAGCACATATATATTGCCAGTAAATGGTACTGAAGATATGATCATTCTTCTCAGGAATTAGATGTAATTACCTCAAGAGAAAACTGTAATTGTAGCTTCTGCATGTGTTGGGAGATTGAGTGAGAATGGGCATCTGCAGGTGTTTCACTACCACAGCTTTTGAGAGTTTCTGAAACAGAAGTGACCAGAGGCCTACTAGTGAGAGTAGAACGGGTCTTGCCAGCGCTGTTTGGAACTCTGTCAAGCGGGAAAGCCTCGGTCAGCGAAAGTAACACCGCCCGGCTCCCCGGGCCCGGGCCCCGGCACCTCCCGCTCCCTCAGGGCTTCCCTCACGCTTCTCCGTCGGCGAAGGGCGCCCCCTGCCGGCCTGCGCGCCGCGCCGCGCCGCGCCGCGCCCAGGGCTCTGCCCATCAGTGGGAGAAACCAGAAGGGGCTGGGAAGGACGGGGGTGCATCTATCTCCCACCCCAATTCTGTTCGCCCAGGGCACACGGGAGCACCCTGGCTAACTCACAGCACTGGTGTTGAGTTTCTCAGTCCAGAAACATCATAGAATCATTTAGGTTGGAAAAGACCTCTAGGATCATCAAGTCCAACCTTCATCCCAACATCTCCCTGACCACTAGACTGTATCTTGAAGCACCAAATCTACTCGTTTTTTGAACACCCCCAGGGATGGTGACACCACCACTTCCCTGGGCAGTCTGTTCCAGTGCCTGACCACTCTTTCAGTAAAGAATTTCTTCCTAATATCCAATCTAAACCTCCCCAGTGCAACTTGAGACCATTACCTCTTGTCCTGTCATTAGTTACTTGGGAGAAGAGATTGACACCTGTCTCACTACAACCTCCTTTTAGGTAGTTGTAGAGAGCAATGAGGTCTCCTCTCAGCCTCTTCTCCAGGCTAAACAATCCCAGTTCCCTCAGCTGCTCCTCATAAGCCATGTTCTCCAGACCCCTCACCAGCTTCATTGCCCTTCTCTGGTCCCGCTCCAGCACCTCAATGTCCTTCTTATACTGTGGCACCCAAAACTGGACACAGTACTCAAAGTGCAGTCTCATGAGTGCCCAGTATAGGGGCACAATCAACTCCCTACTCCTGCTGGTCACACCATTTTTGATACAGGCCAGGATGCTGTTGGCCTTCCTGGCCACCTGGGCTCATGTTCAGCTGGCTGTCCACCAGCACCCCCAGGTCCTTTTCTGTCAGGCAGCTCTCCAGTCACACTTTTCCAAGCCTGTAGCGCTGCATGGGGTTGTGACCAAAGTGTGGGACCCAGCACTTGGCATTGTTAAACCTCATACAATTGACCTCATCAGTGTACACGTTGTGATTTTAAATGATTCCTCTAAGGGGATGTTCCTTTTTCTTTATAAAAGCATGTTTCTCAGTAAACATGCAATAATTAACAGCACCATTAGTTAACACTGTTTTTAAGACCTCCACCTTCAAATAAATATCTGCAAGCTTCAACCATGCTGTCCCCCTGCAAATGCATTAAGGAGAAAACAGGGATATTATACAGAGCCCTTCAAATTATCCACACACACTCCAAAGACAACCTCTCTATTGTTTCAAAAAAGCACATGCATGTGAAGAAGGTGCTCCTGATTCAGCTCAGGCATAAAAGAATCTCACAAGATGTCGAAGCAGGGACAGGTGACCCAGGAGGAATATAAAGAAACTGTCCAGCATTGCAGGGATGGGGCTTGGAAAGCCAAAGCCCACCTGGATGAATTTGGTGTGGGATGAGAAAGGCCTTTGCAAGTACGTAAACAGGAAAAGGGAAGGTTGGGAAAAAACATGGACCTATTCATAAATGGGGCAGAGGCCCTGCTGGCAAAGGACACAGAAAAGGCCAAGGTACCAATGCCTTCTTCATCTTAAGTTTTTTGACTTCACCTTGTGTACACTTCTTGAATACTCCTTTGTACTCTTTCTAGAAGCCAAGATAAAACTGAACCCAGAGAATATGCCTCTGAAAAAGTGTAGATGAAGAGGGACCTAAGACTAGAGCTGATTGAACTGACATGGCATATACAGGGACACAATTAATCAGAGACCCTGATGCTCTTACTTCCCTTCAGGAGAAATTTTAAAGTGCCAGACACTGAGCTTGACAAGACCTATGCTTGATTTCCCGGCCTCTGGTCGTCCTTATCACTGGGGTAGAAGATCTAGGCTTACCTCAAGGTGTACAGTTTAATACCTCTGAAAGCAAACTATGTTTATAAAATGGCAGATTAATCTACCCCAACAACAGACCTATCCTGATCTTGTTATCCTCTGCCTAAAAAGCCTCTCCTCTCCTTCTCCTCTTCCTCTCCTCTCAGCAGTAAATGTCAGAAGTGCTGCAAAAGAAGTGTAAGTTTCCTGAGACAGAAAACAGTATCATTCTGTTAAACAGAAGAAATTCTTCCTTATTCTTCCCAGGGATCCATACAGCAAAGTCTGAAAAGAGATGGATCCTGAACTGTCACACCAGAAGAAAACTGGAACACAAGAGGTTTCACCTCAACATCAGGAAAAGCTTCTTTATTTTGAGGGTGGAAGAGCACTGAACAGGCTGCCCAGACAAGGTGTGGAGTCTCTTTCTCTGGAGACTTTCAAAACCCACCTGGATGTGTACCTGTGCAACCTGATCTAAGGTGAATCTGCTTTGGCAGGGGGGTTGGACTAGATGATCTCCAGAGGTCCCTTCCAACGTCTAATGTTCTGTGATTCCGCTATAGGGACAGAGTAGCTGTAGTAACAAGTAGCCAGCAACAAACCTTTCTAAGCTGCAGTTGAAATTAACTTAACTAACAGAAAAAGAAACATAAAGAAAACGTGTCTGGAAGATGGGCTTACTGCAATTCCCAGTCATGCTTTTTGAAACAGCCCAGAAAACAGGCATCTATGTCTGCCAGGAAGTCGTTCCTTATGATGCTGTGTTAAAACAACTGCTGACAGCTAGTCAAAGCAACAGCTCAATTTCCTGAGGCAAGTCTGGAGCTAGGCACACACTCCTTTTCTAAACCACTAACAATGTCTTAATGATGTCCAGCAGCGCCCACTGCAACTGGTCAGAGATGGGAAAAAGGAGGATGAAAGAAAGCAGGAGCAGGTCAATTTAACCAAAGCACAGCCAACAAAATGAAAGCAAAGGCTGATGGCTACTTACTGGTAGTGAGTGAAGCCCAGAGCAGGCATGTCAGCATACTTCTCAGCAAAGTTGGCCAGCCGGCTGATCACCCTTGCGAGCTGGTGGATGCAGGATGGACAGGAGAGAGGTAGAATGAGAGAAAACAACAACCCACAGCAGAAGCTAGCATGCTTAAGCACACCAACACTGTGAGAAAAAGGGAAGGGAAACAACTGTGCAGTCACTGAATGCCCCCGTTCATTTGTAGAACTGGGTCTGTTTCATTCTTACAGGCCATGCACATAATTTTTGCTTGATACAGAAGTCAAGCAAGAGATGACGTAGGTGGTTGGACTTCAGCTCAAACTAGTCTAGTCCTTGTGCCCAACCCAATTCTGCAGTTGGTTTATCCCTGGGTATTTTTTTTATTCCTTGAACTGGACAGAAATAAAGCTGCTTTGGGTATAACTGACACATGTATAGTCCAGGGCAAACGGGGTGCCAGACTTTCAGGTCAGACAGACAACACTGCACTACACTCCTGCCATATTTGACCACAGAAAATTGTATTATATAGTGTCTTGAATGCTGACACACTCCTAGGAATATAGCTAAGGGGATGCCTAAGCTGCCCCTGAAAGCAACCCAGTTGTTTACTGAAACTAGTACCTGTGGCACAGAAACAAGGAGCTGCTTGCTTATAATTTCCATGGTAAGCAAAGAAGCTTTGGGGAAAGATTTGAGAAAGGAAAGGAAGGTAACTTGTTTGCTTTCTTGGGAACAACCCAGACAGAGAGCTCCTCCTAGCTCCCCAGCCAGGCTCAGGCAGCTCTGAGTTAAACACGGGCTATTCACAGGACATCAGCGCTGCCCGCTTCCGAGACACTGTGCACAGCCACCTTCTCACCTTGGGTAGCAGCAGGTTAAACCCATCACGGAGGACAATCAGATCCTGAAAGAAGCAAAGAAAGGAAGTTTGGGCCATATCTGAAGGATCAGACATAACGGTTTCTCTCAGAGAGGGCACAGATAATTAAAATACACTTTGTCTGCTCTAAGTCTCTTAAAACAAATCTTTGCTTTTCTTCTTGTATGAGTGGACTGCTTACGACAAAAGTACTGGAGCCATCATTGCTCCTTCTACAGTATCCACAGAAAGTCATACTGGACAGTAGAAGACCCATGTCCTCTGACTGGGTATGAATGATTATTCTGAGATACTCCCAATGCCCCCGGAACGACAGACTAATTATCCATCCCAAATGGAAATGCAGGCACCGCAGGCTAAAGACAGCTGGGAAAAAAGTGCACTGATCAGACAGCAATCATCTTTACTCCTTCTTTGAGACTGAGGTACAGCCAGGTGCAGGTGTCACAAGGGAAGGTGGTATTATGTAAAAGCCAAACAGGCTGGCAAAGGAGCAGGGTAAAAATAATCACGCAGCAGCTTCTCATACAACAAGCTGAAGTTGCAGTGACTTGGATGTGGGGGAACAGCAACATATACTGAGAAGTTGGGCTTTAGTTTGCACTCAGTTTTAGTCAGGTTTTTCACAAACACTTTACAGTTCTGTAGGACGGGGATACTTCCTTTTTCACCTAACACGCTTACCCAGAGTCAGTGAACTCTTGCCCTGTTGGCATAACTGACAGTTCACAGGTCTCTGTGTGCGTTTCCAATGTACCATCTCTTATCTCTAAATATCCAATATGCAAGCAGAGCTTAGGGAACAGTTAGTTTCCAAACAGATCTTGCTTCATTTCAAAAGAAAGGTAAGAGGAGCTTGCCTTGCTAGGGTAGCTAGGATAAAGGGGAATTAACTTCAACAGCAAAACTAACAAAAATATCTGAGAAATCTATCTCATATTATTTTATAAAGCAAAGTTAATAAGGAGCTATCAAGCAAGGAACAGTAGCTCTGTCTGGGCCAGCTCTGCAGGCTGGAAACTGAAAGCATTTTCTTACCGTATTATCCCCTACGTAACAGGAAGTTGCTCCAAGGTGAATGATGGCTGCAGCTTTTGGACAGCAGTGGGCAAAGGTGTGAACATGGGCCATCACGTCATGACGCAGCTTCTTCTCTTCCTCTGCTGCCATCTTGAAGTCAATGTTGTCCAGATTTGCCTCCATCTCTCGTATCTGCTCATCTGTGATAGGAAGCCCAAGTGACTGCAAAGGGAAAAGAACTTTCTATTTCTTTTTGTCTTTAATAGACAACCCAAATGGAGACAGAAGCTGCTTAGACAAGTTACTCCATATGACACGTCATGGAAGCATAGCAATTTGCCATAATCAAGAGCTGTAACAGCAAATGCTTTCATTCTAGGGCTGTCCAACTTTTTCCAATAGGATAGGACAGTGTTCATGCTTAGATGTTCTCTCAGATTTCATACTTTCCTCAATCATGTAATGTCCCTGTGACAACTACAAACATTAGACACATAGGGAAAAGTGATATAAAATTAGTATAGTTTTAACTCCTTTTAATGAACTTTACCCTTTGGGGGTTAAAATCCAGCTACCATGTGACAAGATAGCGTGTGTCAGGAAGAACTCTTTGGATCACAACTAGATCTACACAAGTGTAAACAGTAGGCTTAGAACATATGGAAAGGTACAAATATTTATACCTTTCTAAAAGTCATCTCAGCCTGAATCTGGAAGCTTGGGAAATCAGTTCCTTAATCTGGAAGCAGGAGATAAATTCTCCTGGTTCATGTTCAAAAAATTCTGCTAAGCTTTTTCAGCATGCTGACTTAAAACCAGAGCAAGATACCAAACCACAGAATTATACACTGGTGTAACTCTTGCACAGCTCTGCGTTTGCACAAGCTAACTAAGCTAAGAAAAATGTTTTTTTCCTGATACTGAAAGTTTAAAAGTCTCACAATGAACTCACATTACTGCCTTTCCCAAATAAAAATGCTATTCTCTTGTGCATTAGTAATTAGAAGTCACCAGCCAGGAGGCTGCAAGGACACAAAGTATTTAAAAAGCTGGTTCTGTTCCGAATCAAACTGACTGAAAAAATGTTTTGCTGATGTGGAAACTGGAACTAGAGAAGACGATGAGTGAGGCAAATGTGTCTTCAAGGTCCTCATCAGATAGTTATACCCACACAACTTAAAATATGATGCTGCAAGTGCATACACAACCATGTGTCCAGATAAATGAGGAAAAGCACCTGGCCCCAGACCAGTCTTTGAGGTGACTGATACCGACTGCAACTGCCTGAAACCACACAGGCAACTCAGCAGGCGACACGCTCTTGCGACAAGATGAAAAACTCATGTCTTGTCTAAACACCCATGATCTTCTGGGAAAAGCTGACCTCAATGTGCAGTCATTGACAGCCATACCAAGAGGAAAGAACTAATCCCCAAGAAAAGGGACTACTTCTCATAGGGATACATGCAAGTTAGATAGTGCCAGGGCAAATGCTGCTCTTGTGCATCCACAAGTATCATGTGAGGCCTCTTCCCTGTGAAATTTTGCTGATATTGATAGTACCTCAGGAAGAAAGCAATCAGATGTCCTTCAAACCTGTGTACCTATGAGAAACTATGCAGGAAAACTATCCGAGGAAGGACACAGGGTTTTCTTCAAAGCAACGCAGGTCAGTGATGCTCTCTCTGGATTATGTGTTTAAGGTGTCATTCCTCCAAGGCTGTTTCAATACTTTGATGTGCCACTGTAACAACTACGACTGTTCATTCATCCCTATTCCTAAAGGGCAGAGCAGGCAGGTGACATGGAATATCTCCTGCAAACAAAGTGAGAACACATATTGAGTAGAGAAGGCTGAGGGAAGACCTTATTACTCTCTACAACTGCCTGAAAGGAGGTTGTAAGTGTTCATCTCTTCTCAGAAGTAACTAGTGACAGGATGAGAGGAAATGGCTTCAAGTTGTACTAGGGGAAGTTTAGAATGGATATTAGGAAAAATGTCTTTACTGAAAGAGTGATTAAGCATTGGAACAGGCTGCCCAGGGAAGTGGTGGAGTCTCCATCCCTGAAGGTGGTAAAAAAATCAGTAGATGTGGCACTTCAGGACACAGCCTAGTGGTCATGGTAGTGTTACGCTGATGGTTGGACTTGATGATCTTATAGGTACTTTCCAACCTTAATGATTCTATGATTCTATAGGTTCTCTACTATTAAGAGAGAAAACATTCAGATTTCACATGTGCAAAACATTTCATTAGTCAGTTTGATGCTGCAGGATATCAAAGCTACTTCTACAAGAAGTAAGAAATTTGTACTTGACTTTCAAATAACATACTGTTAAGGTCAAGAGCTTAAGATCAGAAAAAAAGAATGAGGTGTTAATAGAAGTATCATAATACAAATGAATTTTTGCTAAAAGATAAACTAGAGTTTTGGAATGGGTATAAACTCAATGCTTCAACTCTTACCCAGACTTTAACTACTATCAGTTGGGAAAATATTAGTTTAAGGAGCTCTCTCTTACTCATCATCTGCTTTGCTGAGCCTCCTCTTTCAAACTCCTTGTACTGCCTGCTCTAAGGAACAGAACACCAACTGTAAACGTTTTGTCTAACCCAGTTTCCAATAAAATAATTTTTCAGTTCTCGCTTCACACATTTCAAGTGGACTACTCAAAAATTTCTCCCAGAAGAGAAACCACTTACCCAGCCCTGTACTTTACCTAAAACTTCATCACTAAATTGCATTTTACTACTTCCCTGCAACTTTCAAAAAACTTGTGATCTTAGATCTTCCTAATATTCTGATTTACTACAAGAGTATGTATTGCCCACAGTTCATTCATTACTTATTTTTTAATGTGCCCAAAAAGAAATATTATATATCTTTAATAAGGGTGATTACAGAAGCAACATACCTATGTCTTGAATGTGAGGATAAGTACCGGAGTAAATATTATCTATGGTTTATTTATTACTTCTTTTTTAAATGAAATGTACCCAAAAAGAAATACTATGTATCTTCAATAAGGAAGCCAAGGAAACTGCTTATATCTGTAACTGTCACTGACAGAGCTAACAGGTGCTGAAAGTAGCTGACTCTTACAGTCCAGAGCTGACATCTGAAGACAAACTCCTCTGGAATGAGGAGGCAGATAAAAATAGTAGTCTCCCTTGTCCCACTATGAAAAGGGTGCTCAAGAAATTACAAGATATGCCCCTAGTTTCTGGGAACAAAAGTCCATGGTGGCAATGAAAGAGAGGGTCAAAGAGAAAGGGGAACCCTAAGTTCAGGCCTTGGGAGTGGAAACCTAGAAGTCTCACACTGGTTCTTTCAGTAGCTTGCTTTCTCCTACAGGCAAGTCATGTAAAGTGTTTTGTTCTTCAACAGAAGCGATGGTTGATATGACAGTCTTTAAATTACTGTGCCTTGAACACGCATTCTTGGTATTGACACTTCCTATGCTACCTGAGATTTGCAGCCTGCTGAATCCATCTCCACTGTGCCAACTCCTGGCATGTGCTGTTTCAGGAGATTCCTATTTAGTGTGTCCAGCAGGACCAGAGAAGTGATTTTACCCCTGTACTCAGCGCTGGTGAGGCCATATCTCAAGTATTGTGTGCAGTTTTGGGTCCCTCACCACAAGGACATTGAGGCACTGGAGTGTGTCCAGAGAAGAGCAACAAAGCTGGTGAAGGGTCTAAAGCACAAGTCTTATGAGGAGCAGCTGAGGGAACTGGGCTTGCTTAGTCTGGAGAAAAGGAGACCTTATCACTCTCTACAACTACCTGAAAGAAGGCTGTGGAGAGGTGGGGGTTGGTCTGTTCAACTAAGTAACAGGTGATATGACAAGAAGAAATGGCCACAAGTTGCACCAAGGGAAGTTTAGATTGGCTATTAAGAAGAATGTCTTTACTGAAAGGGTTATCAGGCATTGGAATGTTTTGCCCAGGGCAGTGGTGGAGTCCCCATCCCTGGAGGTATTGAAAAGATGTATTGATGTAGTGCTTAGAGATATGGTTTACTTGACGACTTGTCAGTGTTAGGTTAATGATTGGACCTATGATTTTAAAGGTCTTTTTCAAACTAGACAATTCTGTGATTCTGTGAGTTAACACAGCTGTATGAAAGATCACCTTTGTTGCAGCATGCTATGGATGAGGCCGCTGCAGCAGTATGGTCCTTGAATGGAGATGAACATTAATGATGCTGCTAGTTTGCTCTCCAGCAAGGTGCTTCTCCACTTTACACTAATAGCAACAGCCAGACCTAGTGCTTGGGATTTCTTCCTAACAACTTTGAAAATGGAAATGGGACTCTCTGCAGAACAAACAGGCAACTACTGAGTGGGAAAGCTAAAGCTATCCTGTCAGAAGGCAGCGTGGTTTTGTGTGATTTTTGTTTATTGAGAATGTATGTCAAAAATCTGATACAAGTCTTCCTCTCAGTCACAAGGAATCAAGTTAGCGCATCTTAAAAATGAACTATGTCTCAGCTGAGAATAACGGGCTGTACACATACCCCTAATTGAGACCAAAATCAAAGTAAGAAAGTTTAGCTCAAAATCACATTTAAAAAATGTTAAGTCCATATACTCAACTAACACAATAGCTTGCAATCGTAGGAAATACTCAGTCGCTGCTTCCTAATAAGCTGATCTGATACCAATCTTTTATGCTATCACGGTTTTTTTGTAGCACTTGGACGGTCAGAAATGTCATAAACGTTTCTGTGGCGACTGTTCTGCTCGCTTCAGCTAAAAGTAAACTTATGTCAGAAATAAGGGCTATCTAAACAACTGGCTGCAGATGCGTGGGGTGGTCCAGCTGGCAGAGACTGACAGCGATCTGATTGAACAAGAGGGTATGTCTCATCAGTCACACCTCCTGAAAAGCAAACAGCCAAGCTCTAGAGAAGGACACTGATGTTTGCTCAAAAGGCAACCCCTCAAAAAACCCCAAACAACCGCAACCGCTTTGCAAATCTTTCAGAAAACTAATTTCACAAAGAAGGCAAAAGTGCAAGGGGGAGGGTATGAGATAAGAAGAGGTGGTTTGCTGGAGCACGACAGGTACAGTGGAGGATTGCGTGCAATGGGTTGTGTAAAACCGGGCTGCACTGCCCCCCCCCCTTCCCACCCCCCGAAACAGGCGAAGGGTGCTGCGGGTTGTCCTGGCCAGTTCTCTCCCCTTACCCGGGCAGACCCGGGCCGCCGCCTGGTCCCGTTTCCCAAGGACAGCTCCCGTCGGTTCCCGCGCCGGGGTCACCCAACGAGAGGCGCGAGGCAAACGGGCAGCGAGCTGCTCGCGCCGCCGGTAACCGGCCCTCCCCCGCTGGAGCCCTGAGCGGTCACTGGAGGGAAGCAGGTCGGCGGAGGTGTGGGGACGCACCACTACGCTTCTCCCGCCCTCCCCCGGGCCCAGCCCTCGTCCCTCGCTCCTCGCCCAGACACAGAGGTGGCCCCGTCCCGCCGTT
This sequence comes from Brachypteracias leptosomus, assembly GCA_013401335.1. Lineage (NCBI taxonomy): Eukaryota > Metazoa > Chordata > Aves > Coraciiformes > Brachypteraciidae > Brachypteracias > Brachypteracias leptosomus. The sequence continues at coordinate 99,922 of VYZX01006054.1, read as the reverse complement.
ACCTTCTCGGCCTGGGCGAGGTAGAGCCACAGGCGGCGCCAGGTGCCGAACTTCTTCCTCTCGCTGAAGTTGAAGCCCATCTCGGCGCTGGCGTATCGCGACACCAGCGGAGAGCGGTATCGCGCCAGCGGGTCCTCCTCGGCGCCGGGGCTCGCCATGGCAGCAGCAGCATGAGACGATGGAGCGCTGCGGGACGCGACGCCCTCCGGCAGCGCGGGATAAGGGCGTGCTGCGGCCCCGCCTCCGGTGGGGGGTGAGGGAGACAACGGCGCCCCCTGGCGGGGGGAGGCCGCGCGGGGCGGCAACGCCCAAGATGGCGGCGGAGCCTGGGGGGGCGGAACAAACGCGCAGGAACCACCAGTATTAAATGCTTAGCAGCCAAACACATTTATTAGTCTCTTTTTTTTTTTTTTCCAGGAACCCAAAAATATTTTGTAGTTATAATGTAAGCAACTGAGTTGCACATAATACAATCATATCTTTCAAAAAATAAAAATAAAATAAAAACAAAAAAGCTGTTTAAAAGCCCAAAAAAAACCTTCAGAAAACTTATATAAGTATTACACCATCTCTCAGTTTCAATGAAATGACGACGACTTAATTCCTTATTACTCTTAACTTGTCACACTCCAATAAAACATCACCCTTTTGTTTGTTTTCTTTTTTTTTTTTCCTTTTTTTCCTTTTTTTTCTAAATCCAGCATGAGAAATACAGTACCTGCTATGGCAAAAATACACATAAAATGCAACATTTCAGCTTATTTGTACATTAGTAGAGTTTAAACATTTTATTGTTGTTTTTTTTTTTTCTTTTTAAGTGAACCAGTGATTTTAAGTACCACTATACTAAAAGTAAAATAAAAATATAGAAAAGGAGGAGAATGGGGGGCAGCCAGTCATACGAGAGCACCTTCTCAAGTGCCGAGTTTCTGTGTCCATGGAAAACCCTTAGGAAGTTCAGACACGCGAGCGTATGGGATGGAAATTAAGACAAAACCTGGATATGCAAGACATCGTGTCATCATCTCCTCTACGTTCTCCCCCTTTGTCCTGTATCTTTCTCTACTGCAGGCTAGAGGAGGAGGGGAGGAACCAGAGCTAGGGTAAGAGTTTAGTCAAGGAAGCCATTTCAAGTATAAGAAAAAAAATAAACACTTATAGGTAACTTGCAAATAGCATCAATATACACACAGCCACTATTTTTATTATTACAATGTCTGCTTCTGGGGGACAGTGTTTCAGGCAAGAGGACTTGAGCTGTACCTTCCTGTTACCTATTTATGTGCAAAGTAGAAAAGCTGCCTTTTCTAATCCAGCCATTTTGGACATCGCTGATTTTCTGTTTTGCAGCCTCCCCTCCCTCCATTTCGTAAGGAGAGAGGAAGGTGGCATTATTTTACCAAGAAGACTAGATGAAATGAATCTATTTCTCCATTCCTCTTCCAGACACACCCTTCTCCCATTACTTGTTTGCAATGAAGAGAAACTCGCCAAAAATCTGATGCCCACCATTAGCCAGTTTCCTGAACAGGTAGAAGGCATTTACCTTTGTAAACATAATCCCTTGTTTGTGGAACTCAAAGCAGCATTTCGTGTCTCCATCCCAGCAGTGGAGATTAAAATAGATCAGAATGCTCCCCCGTCACTGCTTTTCCTCCTCCCTTTCTTTCCCCACGCCCCCAGAAAGATTACATTTGGTTACTTTTGTTAGAAGGTGGGGTTTTTTGATTCTTTGGGGAAAATACTTAGCATTTAATTCAGAGTAAACATTACAGAATTACCATCAGCAGAGTCATATTGCTGTTTGTTCTGCATTCTAGATGAGAAAGAAAAAGCATCGTGCATCAGATGCTCTGCACGTTTTAGACGTGGTGCAGCAGAAATCCAAGAGATCTCTGTGTGTAAATCCCACACTGCACATGCATCCTGACAGCTTCTTTCTCTGCAGAATCACTGTACATGCTTCACCTTGAGTACTGGCAGAGATGGAGAGGGTGGCACATGGCAACAGTGGAGAGATGTTCCTAAGGCCACGGGGAGCAATGCAGGACAGAGAGGACCAGGGACTGTCAGATCGGCAGGTTTCAGGTACAGAAACCATATTCTTGATATTTCAAAGGCCAAATTCCAAAAGGCATGGGCTCATATGCACATCCCTGAGACGCACATCCAAGAAAGAAGAAACGGCGACCATGTGATTGGAGAGGGGAGAAAGTAGCAGAGGTTCCCTGACAGCTGTGGGATTTACCCACTGAAGACCTCTTCCCCCACCACCCTCCCAGAGACATTCTGGGAGAGCTGTAAGGCATATACACAAGCAGCATCTACTACCATTCCCTCTGTTCCTACGTTTTATTGGCAGGTGATGGCTTCTGTACATCACGGACAAGAAGAGACACTGCATTTGAAGTGTGACTGGTAACACACTGAAATTAATTCAGGGAAGGAAACAGAAAGCTACTCTGCTCTTCATCCCTGGAGCAGCAGCATAAAGTGGCAAGGTTCTTCATATTACAGTCACCTTTCTGGAACTACACTCCACCACCTCCCCTTCCTGATGGCAGGAAAAGATGTGTCCACTTGAAGGATGACATTACCAAGAATGCTATTAAAGGCAGGGAAAAGTACACAAACTGATTCCAATCTGGTGATCTGGTAAGAGAAGCAGCAAGCTCGAAGTACTTCAGTCAAGTTCGAAGCTTATCTAGAAATACAACTAGAGATATGTGACCTGTAGCAACACTGGCATAACTATATCAGGAAAAGCAGAAGGACACTGGCATAAAGACAGAGGAGAAGTATGGGTAACTGAATCTCCACCAACTTCTGTTACTTAGAATCTGAGTGTATAATGGCTTTAATAACTGAAAAAAAAAAAAAAAAAAAAAAAAGGTTATCTCCCTCCACACAAGCAAACAAGGTAAAAAGAATGAGCAATCTTGCTGTAAAAACCTCATAATACTTCTATCATGCTTTTTATCTTTAAAAGCACTTTAGAAACATTTACTAGTTGATCCTCACAAAACCCCTGTGAGGTAGGTAAGTAGTATTATCACCCCCGCTTTACAGATGAAAAAACAAAGGCAAAGAAGTTAAATGACTTGCCCAAGGCAAGGGAAGAGTAAGGGCCAATGTTGAAATTCAGGAGTTCCAGGCTTCTCGTCCTGTGCTCAAAACCACTAGTTCTAACATCTTTTTAGAAAGGGAGATAACAGATGGAAATAAAAGCCCATTAAGTTTAGGAGAAAAGGTTAAGATTTTAAAGGTTACATCAGAAGGGGAAATGTACCACGAAGTATTTTTGTGAGCAAGTTTAAACTTCAGATTTTTTTTTTTTTTTTTTCCTTCTTTTTTTTTTTTTTTTTTTTTTTTTTAAAGGCAATCTGACAGAGTGGAACCCTGATAAGATCACATCTGCAAGGCAGGCACAGATGCGAGAGTGATCATCAAGTCTATTACTTATTACAGTACTGTGAACGTCAACAAAAATAAAACTGCTGCATGAAAACACTGAATACAGGCAGGATAATCTCTCAGTTTATAATATTACATCTAAGATAATGCCAAGGATAATGCAAGTACCATGGCAGACCATGGACAAAGGAAAAAGTCAAGTCAAAGGGTCCCTATTAAGATGATGAAGAGGGCAGTGAGATTTACATTTTTCTGAGGAGACTGCTCCTGGAAGCTCAGCAAGCTTCAAGGAACACACATAATTCACAATGACTGCATTTTGGAGAAGTGAGGAAGTGAATCCTTTTTTATGACCATTATGATACCACCTTACAGTAAAAAAGGATTATTTCTTTTCAATTGAGGGCCTTGCCTACACATCAGTCTACATTCCTGAAAATTTCACACACCGCCAGTATTAATGCTAAGTCACTGGCACTAACACCAGACAACAAAGCACTGGTAGCTGTTGCTGTTGAAAGAAAGCAGTCCTCAGTCGTGCTTTGATCAGCACTAGAAAGTAAGTACTACCTCCACTACCTTGTCCATAGCTGTGCTGCCAATATATGAGCTGTGCAGAAACAGCAGCAAAGAAAATTTTAGGGGTAAGAAAGTGTAGACATCAAGGACCAGCTGTGTTCCAATTCTCCTGGAAGAGCGCAAGGACTGCTGTAATGGAAAACGAGTAGTGAATCTAAAAGAAGGCAGTGCCTGTGGCACCATGTTTCCTGAGCTTGACAAGGGCCACAACACAGGAGGCAATAGATCATTTCCGAGGTGGAGCTGGTGTCCCATTCACCCCGCTGGCCCTGGGTTAACACTGCACGGCTAGAGTTCACAATCCTGCGCAAGGCTTAGAGCTCAGTTTGGTCTGCAGTCAATGTTAGTTTTCCAGATCTCTGCCCTGTTACCTATTGGCCAACTTATGAAAAAGGGAGGTTCTTATCAACTCCTTTTTATTTCCAAGTCATCACCTCCCCACTTCCCCAAACTATAAGGGATATACCATGGACACAGAAACTCCCAAACAGTTCAGAAAAGCCATCTTTGTCCCCTACACCCCCTTTGCAGAATGCATAGTTTACAATTCACTTACAAAATAAAGAAGCAATGCTGACCACATATGGGACCTTTTTTTTTTTTTGAAAAAAGAACAAACAACCTCTTCTTAAGTTCAGTATCAAAATTCACATTTGCATAATAATACATTTCAAGGCCATTAGAGAGGAATGAGAGCGAAGCAAAGAAAACTGCAGAGTCTCTCCTCTCTTTGTCTTCCTGAATAGAGCTGAGGGATCCCACTGGAGTTTCTTTTTAGGGTGGGAATTATGAAGGGCTACAGCTACAGCTCTTGATCTCGTACACCTCACATTTTGGGTGGGACGAAGAGGTGAATTATTAGAAAAAAAACCAAAAACAAATGGAAGGAGACACTGCAGATTCCCATGTTTAGCTACAAACAGCTTTGAAGAAACAAAAAAATTACTTCAGATTTTTTTTCCTTTTAAACACTTCTACCTCACCATTTCAAAAACTCTTGTTTTTCTTCTTGTGTAATACCCTGTTCATTTAAATGGCAACGTTAAGTGTGCTGGAAGTTGAAGGGTTGAAAAAAACCCAAAATAATAAGTTTTCCTGTTTCTCTTGACACAGACAGAGGGGGCAAAAGTGTGCCTGCACCCACTATTCAACAGAAGCTACAAAACATCTTCTCTACATGTATAAATTTGTCTCAAACATCACTGTGTTTCAATTCTCCAGTGCTTACAAAAAAAAGCCGCACGCACTCACACTCATGCACACAAACGTAAAGAGAAGCCACGTTAATACGTACACAAACTAAACCTGCAACAGCAGACTAGCCTAAAACTATCAACAGCTTCTGTGCATCACATGACATCCCTTCGCACCCCCCACCCTGATCTCTACCACATATGAATACGTATTGTGCAGTGTAGAGACCAGCCCAAAGATGCTGCTTGTCAGAAGGGACCAGTGGGCTGCAATCTCGATGTCTGACCTCTTGAAAGAATAATTGACCATTGTCTCCCCTCCAGCCCAAGTGGTCTCCTCAATTAGACAGTCACTATACTCACAAAGGCACATTCATAAATACCACATTTAACTTACTGCTTGTAAAAACATAGAAGGAGGAAAACGTTAAGCGCTTATACCCCAACCCATCCCTACTGACCCAGCAAGAAGTATCACAATAACGTATCACTTGGTGAGACCTTACTCGACCTTTAGAAGGTACATATTAAAGAAGTCTTCCAACACCTCTTTTTAAAATTTTTTTTTTGCATAAATGAATGCTTTTTTCATTTTTGGCTTACATATTTTGGAATACAGCACACTCACTATAAAGCTCTGTTGTAAGGCTACCCCCTAAAGTAAGGCTGTTCTACCTTGGCTTGCATTTTCACTTCATTTTGCTTCTTCTCCACACGTTCCCCAAACAAAACAAAAAAACCCACACAGCGCCTTATATAGAAAGGGTAAGCCATATCTGGCAGGGAGAGGGAGGGGAAAGAAAGCACATAATATCATAACCATGTCACTAAAATAGCTATTCTAACAAGCTGTGCAACCTGCTCTTACTGCTCAACAGTAAATGATGAAGAAAATGTTCACTTATGGTTGTGTTTCATCTGAAACAGGAGAAGCTCCCATTTTGTCTCAATCAAAAAAAGCCAAACATTAAAACAACACGAGGAAGTTAGTTCTGCGAATGCAACAACACACAGTAATACCCAAGAGGAGGCATTTAGTGCTCAAGGGAACATTTCTGGCTCAGCACTGCCTCCTTGTATTGCGCATCCACACAAACTTCTCCAGTCTCTTCTCTTCCCCTCTGCCCACCAGTCAAGAATGTTTGCTGCAGAAATACTTAACCCTGGCTGGCACAATGCATTCTTCCCACCCCTTTTTTTTTTCTTTTCCCCTGGAGTGCTCTGTATTCATTTACAGAAAGGCTGTCGGAGTCAAGACAAAAAAACTCCCTTTCTGACTACAAAGGTAACAGGAGCCCTAACACTGCTGAAAGTCACCAGTCCCAACTGTCACACACATACAGGGGGAAAATGGCTCTTTGCAGAGGGCACTTGATTTGCTAGAAGCTTGCTTGTATAGCACAGGACTCTGGGAGACTTTTAGAGAAAAACTGTCCTGCATAGCTCAATGAAAAGCAACACGCACGCAAACCGTGGATGCAAACGGACTTTGTCTGCTGCGTGCCACCGATGAGGCTGCATCTATCTTGGCCTGACAAGTTTTAAAAATAGGCTCCGAAACTGTGGTGCTTTTTGTAACACAGATGAAACCTTAACTCATTTTTCATATAAGGATTAGAAGCTATAGTCACTACATCACAAAGTTTGAAGTCTCACATAACACCACACAATAGAGCTATATTTTAAACAGGACCTTGACTCAGTTTTAACAGCAACATAGACAGATCCTTGAATTCTACTGTAGACAAAGCTCTGCTTCGTGAGTTGCTACAAAATGGACCTGGTTCCTAATATCTACTGCAGGGGAACTTTGGTAAAATTCAGCAACACTGGTATCTACAATGATAGGACTTCTGCAAAAACATTGAGAGGGATATGAACTAGCAAGGCTGCTAAAAATCTCCAGTTAGGCTCCTGTCATTTAGCCCAACCAACAACTCTGCTCCAGCATAATTTTTGCTTTGTGTTTTAGGTCTGGATGTGAATTCAGGACAACAGGGAAAAACTGCTCTGTCCACACTGGGAAACTTTACATATTTTTTCCCATTACTGTTAATACCTTTCTGCCACAGGTGGAAGCCTAGTACTGAAGGTGAAGGAAAAGCAAGAGAGTTTGGGTTTTAGACATCTGCATTTTTGATCGCTGCAGGAATGACTGATATGATCTAACTAACAGCATCAGTTCCTAACATTACAAAATAGTAGAAAAGAAACTAGAGAACTGAAATGGTATTTTGTGCAAAATTTAGACAAACCAACAGATTCTGCATATGTTGTTTCAGACTAAGGACCAAAGTTGCATTTTAACAGCATTTGTTTTTTGTTTGTTTTAAAATTCATTTCAACTTAGTTTTCTTGGCATTACTTTCCTGCTCACAAATACATGCATGCATATTTACAATTAAGACAGCCACTTCTGCTAGGGGAACCTTATCTCTTTAGAGAGAAGAAACTACCTTTTACTCAACCAGGACTTGTACCCTGAGATGCTAACCACCCACCACAAAACTAGCATTTCAATCAATTCTCTTGAGAAACCTGGAGACGAAGGTCACGTGATTTACAGTGAATGTGATATATGCAACACATTATTTGCTGCATTGGAAATACAACAGGTTCTCACCTGCTACTTTGGCCCTGATCCAGCTAAGGTTTACTTCCACAAAGAGCCCTTACCTGAGCAGTACTCACTCATTTAAGGTCAGTGGAACTAATTCACGTGAGGAACACTCCTGATATCCTGGACCTGACTGGGCCAAATTTGGGTATCTCAGATACACAAACAGTACTACTCTCAAAATCAACAGGAAAACAATATGCACAAACAAAATTAGAAGCCTAAAATATAAGCAGAATAAAAAATGAAGCAAAATCCCAACCAACCAAAAAGAAAAAGTCTACAGTACTGTTTGGATGCACTACTAAGACATTGTGGAAGATGTGGCAGCATTTTTAGGAAGAAAGAATAGAGGAAAAGTTCTAAGGAATAAATGTTTAGAAATTTCATGGCAAGAAAAAAATAAAATAGAGGCAAACTTAACATAAGAGTTCAATTGTTATTTAATCTTTGTGGTGATTATCCCAGCCATTTTGTTGAAAACATCCTGTTTATATTGCAGAGGAAAACCACACTTGGCTTAATATTCTCGCTCATTATACAAGCCTCTTAAAGTGAAGCAAAGAAAACCAACCCAAACTTGTCAGAAAAACCTGACACCCTGTGATTGGAGGAAAACCCCAAATCAACCAAAAACCCACTCTCAAATGCTGGACAAGAATCCAGGTGAAAGTATAAAAACACCTGGAAAAGATGGTAAGTCTTCCCAAGTACATGGTACTAAACTGGTTTCCAAAATATCACACGTCTCAGCACAGGTTTGAGCTGTACTCCACGTTTTTTTTAAATGGAGCAAAGAATTATCAAACCCATTAAACAACTCTCAGCTTGATACACACTGCAGGGTGGGGTAAGCAAAGTGGCTGGTAACAAATAGATACTTGCTTAGAAGACTGCTAAAATATTATTATTATGATTTTTAACAAATTAAGTACTGAAGGATTCAAAACCAGGATGTTGAAACCACTTGTATGCGTATGTTTAAACTGTGTAACCCAGAGAATCAAAACCATGAACAAAATGATAGAGTTCTGTTTGTCACTTGAGAAAGTAATTTTCAGCAGAAGATGTTACATCTGATTTTCATCTAGAAAGAGATGCCCATGATCTATTCCAAGCTGTGTTTTCCTCAGCCTCTTTTCCCTACCTTCCCTGTCAATTTGTTTAAACAAGATGCTCCCATCAACTCCCTCCCTGAAGAGTTTAGTAAAATCCCAGAAGTACCCTAACATTAATTCCTGCTGACTTTCTGCTGTTAGGGGCCCAAATGGTAGCAGAATATTTATAATATTAAGCAATGGTCGTCCCCAGCAGATGAGTCTGGTTAACACAATGCTCAGATATCACCTGCAATGGGTAGGAGTGCCATGAGTAAGCCATTCTAGCAACATCATGATGAGCTACATGTAACTTGGAGACTGTCAATTGTAGATGGAAAATAGTAAGATTAATGTTGCTTTAACAATTTCAGAAACTCTTACCAAGGTGATAGTCACTAATGTTTGCAGGGCTACACATTTAGAGAGAGGAGCAGACTGTTGTACTACAATTGGTTTGGACCCAGCAGACTGCTGAGGCTCCAGACTGCCAACCCTTCAGCAGTCACAACCCACTTCAAGCGACTGTCAAGTTCCTGGGCTCTTTTTTTACTAAATCCTACAATTTCCTCTCTTTCAGGACACTGCTGATTTCATGAAACACAGATTCTGGCAAAGCACTCAGAAATTCTCTCCGCAAAATAAAAAAATAAAATAAAATCCCAAACTCCCTAAAATAAACCCTCCTTCTACTGGCCCATGACAGGATTTTTTTTTTTTTTTAAAGCGCATTATTGATGCATTATTTTCAACACACACGTATACACCCAGATGTACACGCAGCACATCAGAACACTGGGCAACTGATACGAAAGGGACAGGAATTTGGCATCTGATTTTTTTTTTTTAATAATAAAAAGTTATCTCAACTACTATGTAACTCATTGCACAACATGCTTATGCAGCAAGCTTTTTCCTTGAACGGGTACATCTACTTCCATGAAGTGGCTACACTGCCTCTTCTTTGCCTTGTCTTCCCTCCCTTCCCCTACCATAGGGGGGCATGTGGGTGCATGTAAGAAGGCACTAGCGCGGTTTTTGTGGTTTGAGCCTAGCCATTCCAGGCTGAGCAAGCCCCTGACCCTTGGAGTTGGGAGACAGAAGTTGGCCATCCCAACATCGAACTCTGAAGTTCAAGACCGTAAGCCCTGACAGCCAGCAGCAATAAGGTGAACAGAAGAGTTTAAGAGATATTTCCCTCATATAAAATAAAACAGAAAGACTGGGAGGTGGGGTGGGTGAAAAGAAGCAAGCAGCAAATCTCCAAGTGGGGAATAAACTGACCAAATAGCTGAAAACAGGAAAGTTGATTTCTGATGTTTTACTGGAGTTTTTCCATATTCTCTCCTTTTTCTGTACTGAAAAAGGCATGTTAAGAAAACTGCTTCACTATTGGGTATTCTGTCAGCACTGGTTTTCTTTAGCACTACTTCAAAGTGGTTTAAAGAAGCACCATCATGTATTTCCTCCTACTCCTCCTAACTGAGGACTCTTTCAGTTAAACTATACCACGTTTTAATTAGGTTTATAGTTTCACTTTGCTTTTAAAAAGGTGCTTGAAGAGTATTTTTGTTTAGTTTCCATCGAGAGGGAACAAAGTGATAGATTTCCATTCACACATTTCTCCATGCACTGCACACATGTCTGCATGAGTTAAAGCACTATAAATGGTAACCCTTCTTCTCCCACAACTTGTTTAAGATTACAATGAATTTCTGTTGCTCATATTGAGAAGTTTTCTTAATGTATTTTAATTTATACAGTCTTTAAATTCTTGATCCCTCGCTTGACAGTAACATTTGTAGGCTCCGAAATTTTTTTTTTTCTTTTTTATTTTTTTTTTAGCATTTTTATTTTAAAGTAAAAACTTTCAAACATTTTGAGGATTCAGGAACTTGTAAAAGTTTATCAACAAGAAACAGCCATCTATCTAGGATAAGATAAGGTTAAATAAACCATCTTCAAAAAACTGGCTTCCTACCCTAGAATTCCTGAGAATGCTTGCAAATTTAAAGCAGGAAAATAAAATGTTAAAATAAAAACAAAAACACTGTTAAATGCTCCCAGAGTTAGTCTTCATCTAAAATATATATATGCACNCTCCTTTTCTGTTTTGCTCCCCACTTTTTTTTTTTTTTTTTTTTTTTTTTTGTACGTTTTAATTTTTTTCCCTTTAAACTTACAATGGAAGAACAATTTAGCTTTTCTTTTTAAATATTTCAAATCCCTCATTATGTCTTGTAAACAAGAGGGGCTCTAGCACCCGGCTTTCACCGTAGTATCGCAATGAACTCAACTAGCCCAAAGTTCAGGAAAAGGGACCTTAGGGCAGGTTGGGAGAGAGGTGAGGGTGGAACACAGCAATGAACCAGCACGTATAGCAAATCATGTGACAGAACAGATACTATCTTACTCGGGCCACAGGTGCGGTGCTTCACTAGGAAGTACTGCTGGCACAGGACTTTTAAGAACCTGCTCTGTGTGTCCAAGCATGGCTGGTCTTTGAGCAGAGACTGGCAGAAACAAAGCTTTATGGATGTGTGCACGCAAGGGGCACTAGCTAGGCAGGACTCGGAAGAGAGCATTTTGTTTATTTGTGCATGGTGGGATGGATGAAAAAGGAGACAATGATGGAAAAGTGTATTCAGAAGGGGCCAGAGTATGCTGCACACTCCAGTTTACTAAACAAATACAAACCTACTCCTACTTTTTGTCACATAACATTTTGCATACAAATCTACAGGCATGTGTATATGCAGCATTTCCCTCAGTCAGTCTTCCTTGTGACATTGGGTTTACATAGAAAGGGCCAATTAAAAAAAGCCACGTAACTCCCTAGCCCTTCCCTCCCACCCCAGCACACAGGCGTGTGCAGCC
>VYZX01006054.1:55062-86389 GCA_013401335.1 Brachypteracias leptosomus | reverse complement strand
CCACCTTTTTTCATTTGAACCCCTCCCCTACCCCAACCCAACATGGTAGACCTAAGGACGGAAACACACCCAGTGCAAACAAAGTTAAAAAGCTATTTTTTCAGTATATATGTTTCTTAGCAACAACTTCCGTATAACATGAAAAAGTGAAAAACTAGAAACTAATTTTTTTAATTTTTTGTGTTTAAATTTAAATGGTATGTGTACTTGCTTCACATTGTCTTTCTAGGTTGGCGTTCATGATTCAAGTATTTCAAGAGTGATATGTTCTCTTTTTGGATTCATATTCCAAACGAAAAAACTGAAGTTATATAAGGGAGGCAACTATGTGCTCAGACAGTCTGTCAATGACCCACCTTTTTTTCTCTCTCTGTTTTCTTTTTTCCTTTTATAAATGTATTTATTGCAAGTTGAAAAAAACGAGAAGGTCAAGTTAGTGCTGCTGCTGTTCCAAAAAAGGTCACGAGGTCAGAGTTGAAAGTTCTAAGTTCAGATTGAATCCGACCCTCCTCCCAGGAGGTCTCCAGGTAGTAAGGGAGCAGGGCTGCCCATTCTGTGTGGATCCTCTACGCTCGGGACGCCCCACAAGCTTGAAGAATAGCTTGGGGGCCCCCACAACGAAGGGCCAGTGAGATCACTCCCACTGCTGCCGCCGCTGCCACCACTGCTCCACTGCCCAAGCCCTGTTGACCCACCAAAGAGATTCAATGCAGGTCCAACTGGATCTGTCTGGTTCTGTCCTGTCTCCAGGGATTGCCAGCCTGCTGTGGGTGCACTTGGGGTTGCTGCAGGTGTAGGGGGCTGAGCTTGTGCCAGAAAGCGACTAACCTCTTCATCTGTGGCAAACTCAGCCAGGATGGTAGTGTTTCCCAACACACACCTAAACCACAAGAAACATGGAAGAAAAAAAAACATTAGAGCTGGAACGTAAGGGCAAGAGATTCAGAAGGCATGGAAACAACACTATTAGGTGCCCAAACCAAAGGAGAAAGCGACTTGCCATAATGGAACGAGCACAGAAAACTTCAGCTGTTCTTGCCAGGGAAACTGACTCAAAGGCACAAGAACTTCCATTTTATAAGAGGAAAAAAACTCAAAAAACCAAACCAACCAACCCTCTCCCACCACCATTCAGTTGTTATGCCTGCAACAAAACCTTCCTAAATTTAAAATAAGGTCCTGAATATTAACACCAAGAGCAATGAAAGCACCTATACAGTGTAGCTAAAATGGTAAATGCACATATGTCACCCTTCCAGCAAAACAGAGGAAGAACATGTTAAAAGCCTATGAAATTCAGGATGACATTAGTATAGTTCAAAAGTTTTCACTGAGGTTAAGGGCTTACACTACCACTCCCCCCCACCCCCCTCCCCAGTTCTTGTCTCAAAACCTCTCACATTTTCAAAACATACCAGAGTCACAGTCAGTTCCAAAAAGATTAAGACCAGGAAATCTAAGATCTACAGTATTTCAAGTAATTTTTTTCAGGTGTATCTCAAAACTAGCAGATTCCCACACATCTGGGTTACATATACAAGAAAGATTATCATCTGAAACAATTCACAAGCTTTTACAAAATGGCCAAAATTGTACAGTAATGTGCACACTGGTCACAATTCCAACCTGCGTGCACCTTCTTAGTTCTATATGTGCAAGTTTATGCCAGCAACTAAAGCAACACAATCAGAAGACATCTTTGCTTCTCCTCTTCCTCTGCCGATGAATGAAAGATTCTCTTCCAATCGTGACACTTGAAACGAGTTTCCAAAGCATAGCACTAGACAGACTAATGCAGTAACAAAGAATGGACACCAGGATTGCTTACATATGCAGTGCAGTCTGGGCCTTGGCCGCCTCCTGTTTGGTGTTGTATCGGATAAGGGCGGTGCCCTGGGTCAGGTTCAGATGGAATGTCAGCAGTGGGCCATGCTGCATGCAGATCGTCCTCAAGGTTGATCCATCGATCTGAGAAAGAACAAGCAGCGTAAAACAGATGTTTGTAACTATCTCTCCAAATGTACCTCAATCCTAACTTCATCTCAGCCATTAAGATAATCTGCTTTCGTAAAGTAAAACAGGTGAAAGCATTGGGAAGTAAGCAAAGGTGACAGAATTTAATTTTCAAACAGAACTGGTATGCCTTGACTTCTCACAACTACAATAACTTGACTTTATGGAATAACCTGACTTAACTTTCCTGCTCACTTGCAGCTTGAGTCCAGTTTTCCCCTTCTCACTGTGTTTCTTACACTGTCACTACCCTTATGTTGACAGGTTTTCCAGGAATTATACACAACTTGTACTTCTCACCATCTTCAGTCATCAGGATTTGTACCAAATGAACCAGAATATCTTAGTCTCCAGCACTCTGATTTCAGTAGAATTTAGTTCAACCAGTATTTAAAAGTTCTTTGCAAAACTGAAAATATCACCTCTACAATGAGGGGTTTTAAAAATTTATTTTGTTGCTTTTTTGTCTTTGTGGTTTATGGAACAGCAAGTCACAGAAAGTCAGTGATCTTTCTGCCAAACGTTCATTCCTCCTCAACTAATGTTTTCGCAGTGGTTGTTGTTGACATTCCTTCTGCAGCAGTAACAGCTTGTTACCTACCTCCAGTAAGTGCTGTTCTCCAAGGTGTTCTGTACAGACAGATTCCATTCCTGGTATGTCACAAGAACATGTACACACGAATGGGATCCACATGTGCAGATACTGAAAGGAAGTGGTACTTCCTTCTCCCTTTCCCCCCCATTATATAATACATCCTCAAATGAGGGAAAAAAGTTGTGTGTGGATACAAATATGGACAAAATTAAAATAGAGAAACTTTAAATGAAGATACTGTCCCTGAATCCCCCTTAATATTTACACTTCCTTCTCTCTAGTGTACTGACCCATAGCGAATAGAAGATCTGTTACGGAAAAGGCAATGATAATTTACTTCTTTCTATTAACTCAGATGCCTCCAAAATATATTCTTCTTCCATAAAAGATTCCTAAAGCAGTATTAAACTACCTTGCATAAGGGAGAGTTAGAACTGTGCCTCTTCATCACACCACTCCTGTTTCCTTCACATCAAGGAAAACAGTCTTTTCTATGAAAAGAGCACAGTTTGCCATTTTGGATGATTTGAAGGAGACCTTAGTTTTCCCTTTCACACTGCTGTTTTCTTAAGACTGTAGCAAAAGCATGGTAAATTACCCTGCTGAACAGGAGACTCTGTCTAGACCTCAAGGCACTGCTGATAATCATAGAGGCTTTTCCTAAGCCTTGAATACAGACTAATTGGACTGCTGAAACCTGGATCTCCACAGAATTCGTTCTGAATGGAGGCAAGCTCTAAGAATACTTGCAGGAATAACCTAATTAGATGGTTTTTGGCAGGAGTGCTGGAAACATTCTGTGGTTTCACTATAGGAACACCAAAGTGAAAACTGGCAGTTATACCAGCTCTCTTCCTAACATCATTCCAAAAGAACAGTCTCTCTAACAGCTACAAACCATTCCACATTATGGTCATGCAACTTATCCTAACTTCTAAGAAAAATCTTTCTGTTTCAGTATTTTTTTTTTAAACTCTTGGTAATGAAAAGTTATGACGGTCATGTAGCAAAACCTGAACATTTTAAAGCTAGTTGAAGTGCCTAGAATAGAAAAACTTGACTACAGCCCCGTTTAGTAGAAACACATCTCACAGAGGCTGGCAAATCTGATTGTTAAGATTTTAATCAAAGAAAAACAACTGAAGGATCCACAAATCTGTATCTTAGTAGAGCAAACAAGTTCCCAGAGACAACAACAGAAAATACCTGTGGAGTGAGATTGTGAAGAACCAGCCAGTAGCTAGGACGAACTGAACCACCATCACTCCAAGTAGATGCTGCAAATTAGAAGACAGAGCAATTAAGAGAGATTTGATATCAAGAAAATAACTTTTCTTTACAGTCAGGTCTTTCGATCTCCTCAAATTCAGCATTACCAGTCTTGCTAACAATCTAAATGTCTATTCTTCAGTCCTGAAAACAAAACCACATCTTTCCTCACATTTCACATTAAGACTAACTTTTTACTAGAGTTTATCTTCAAGGAGCTTCCCACCCACAAAAAACATCGAGTCTTCAAAGGCCCCATGCAGCAGGTATTCCCTCCTGGCAGTTCTCAGCTCTCTTCACTCACTCCCTGCAGCAGGACCTGGGATTCCACCCACCATCCCCAGTCACCCCCCCACCCAAATTACTGACAGCAAATTTCCATTTCAAGAAGGAACTTTTTTTTTTCCTTTTACCAGACAACTGCAACTTTCTTTCCTCCAAACCATTAGTGCTGTATAACGTACACTCCTCAGGTTTGATCAATGGTGCTATCAGTTGATTCTTCTCACCAGAGGCAAGCCTTGAGTCCTGTGCCCCCCAGCCCCTGACCGATCGGGATGCTGTGCTGTTCCATGGAGATGATGGTTTGGGGTTGGTCAGGCCAGGAGGTGGGCGGGGCAGCCCTGTAGTGTTCCTTGAGGAAATATGGTTTTTCCACATCTTGTTGGAGAGATGAGTGGGATTGTGTCCTATGGGATCTGGGGACCATGTTGATTTGTAATCACTGAATTTTGCTAGAAGATTAAATAAATTGTATATATTAGAGAAACTTATGAGAAACTTGCCTTTAAATGTACTATCACTTAAACCCTTAGACTGCATTTATATTGGAGACAAGCAGAAAGAACATAGCCATACAACAGTTACTTCACCATACCAAAAAAACCCATGGGACATGTGAGTTAATCTTTACATATCTGATATATGTGGGGGGAAAAAAAAAATAATTTCTAGATCATTTATAATAATGTAACATGTCATAGGATGTTCAATCATTAATAAGATGAACAGCAACTTTTATGTCTCCACTACATTTCATTTGAAAACCCGAGAATTTCTTACAAGTTTGGGCACTAATGACCTTTAGTGAAACCGAACCTTCTCCAGGCCAAAAACCTGCAGAGAACTGAAATGAATATTTACCACTCCTCATCTACTAAGCTAATGCTACCTCTTAAAGATGTCCTCCTGTAAGACCAAAGCTTTCTCATGAATCACAAATTTCATACAAAGTTGACACAACAGTAACACATAAAAAAGGCCATTTAGCTGTGTGACAGCTGGACTTTTAAACAATCTTGATAGCACATTTATCCCTAAAAGATTTCAAGAACCCTTAAAGTCAATAAGAAGAGAAAAATCAACACACTCCCAAAAAACCAGTATCAGTCATGAATATTTGGGAGCTCTTCCTAAATCAGCTTTCCTTAAGACGGCAGACCACAAATCTTCCCACACCTTCTGACACCAAGGGACATTTATCATCTGGTGAAAAAATCAAACCAACCGTCAAAATTGCTCGAGTAATTACTTTCTTCCTTGCTCTGTAATGAGAACCAGTGAACATACACATGGCAATCTGGTGGAAAGGGCACTTGTGTCATGAATTATCTAAATCTAAAATCTTGTGTGTGTGTGCAAATATATGTGTTCTGTTCTTTTTTTTTTACAAAAGGTTGTAAATTACTTATTTGAAACAAAAGGTAAAACCCCATGTCCTCAGTATGCCAGGGTGTCACAAACAGTACGTCTGTGAATCAAGAACATAAGCTTTCAGCAAGTAAAAGCGTGCTTCATTTTACAGTTGGATCACTACATTCCCACGACAGAGTAATTGTCAATAGCAAGCAAGTTTTAAGCACTAACCTATGAAAGTATGTGACAGTGCTCAAAAACCTGCTTTCACTAGACTCAGGTTTTTTACAGATATGTGAATTACAAATCTCTAATTCAGGTGACCCACTTGCTGGCTGTAAAGTGTTGCTTTGTAGTTTAACAAGATGAGCAGAAGATGGTTATGTGTGCCAGGCAGTGGTCTAGTTGCCTCAGTTCAACTATGCCTTCAATCATTTTTCATCTCTTGGGTCTTTCTTACGTGCTAGACAAAAATTAAGTAGAAGTAAAATGTGGATACATGTCACTCATTTCCTCAGGCTATGAAAGAGAGATCTTTTATGTCACTGGATTGCTGTATACACAGCTATTGCTTTAAACCAAAGTCACCCCACAAACTGGCAGCAGGAACACTGTTTTTCTCAACAGAATTTTCAACACATTTTGTGAGGATGCTAAGATAACATATGAACATAGCTTTTATACAATTAGATGCAAAACCCCCAGAAGTTTGGGTGAGACGTGGCTCTCAGCTACATTCGTCACTTCTGCTATTTACACACAATTCTTCAGTTTTAAGTAGTTGTCAAGACAATGATGTCTCAAGAGAAAACTCTGGCATTTGTAAGAAGAGCCAAATCAAATGGTTTGTCTGGAGCAAGTATTTCCAGCATCCTACTCAGAAGTGTGTGCAGAAACCCTTTTTCAGAAGAAAGCTTTGGAGATCTTCTTACCAAGGATCTGAGGCAGGCACCTAAATTCCTATTTACAGGCCAACCACTAAAAGTCACAGAGCTAAAAGTGCTCTCTCTCTCTAAGTTTCAGGGAATGATGAGTGCTATAAAAGGTGGTGCAAAAAATGTTCCCTTTGCAGCACTCCAATATTCTAAAGTCAAAATTAATAAACCAACTCACATTATTACTCTAAATGCTTAATTCACACATACAGGAGCAAGTATGTTGTATTATGGCAGTTATGTTTTATAACATATTATGACAGTGCCCCAATCCCTTACACATGTCAACAGACTGTGTATGAGTAGCTTGCTTGTTTTTTTTTCCCTTTTGTACCTGCTGCTCACCGCTACCCTCCTCTTTAACCTGCATAACTAAGTATTTCGTATCAGAGGTGGGAGAAAGGGCAGAAGCTCCTAGTCTAGTTAAAACAACTGCAACTGAGTATTTTATCATCAGGAGGAGACTATCAGATCAGCCACTCAAATTTCGAGTTCCTCAGAAATTACTGAAAGACTAAATATTCAAAACGGAACAAGAATGAGGAAAGAGTAAGTGGAAAATGCTTTGTCCAGGTAACTTTTGGAGCCTGCATACCTGAAGTGCTATGAACGTTGGTGAAGGAATTGTCAGAGGCACTGTAGGGCCAGGCACCAGGTGAAGGCAGCGAGGTGTTGAGGGAAGAATTAGACCCTATCAAAGGGAAAAGGAGAAAGAAAGAGTAGGCCAATTTCATTCAGTTTTTGTAATACTGTCAAACCTCAGGAGAGCCACAACTTGTACCAATGCCAAGCTTTCACATGATACACAGCCACAGTGCGGAGGCACATAACGCTTCCTTCTTAGTCAAATGCAATATACTGTCACCCTGTTATGACACAAACATCAGAACGACTTAAATAACCCCATGACAGTTATTCACTGTTTTACCTGTGGTGTTGTCCCGCAGAAGTTGGTGGTCAGTATCTACAATGGGAGATGTGGCTGTCCCCCCCAGCACACTTCCAGGGGTCACATAGGGGTCAGATTCAGGGTCAATGTTTTGTATACCTTTCCATGGCACTCCCGGTTGGAACTCTGGGACAGGAAGGAAAAAGGAATTAAGATGCTAACAAGGAAATGCCATTTACTGGAAGCAAATGTTGAAGATATTTTAGGAGGGTAAATAATTGTCTTCTACACTGTTCCTCAAAAAAAAAAAAAAAAATTTTTTTCTTAATTAAAATGGCACTATCTCTAGTGTGTGAATACAAGTCTACGCTACCACTAGTAGTGTCTACCACTAAAAATGTGCTGCAAGTACATAAAACGTTTTACTATTTCTGGTTTACTACCTTCAGGTGAGGCCTCAATAGTTTTACCCTTCCTTAATACATTATGTATTTTTAAAAATACAAAGATTGCAATCTTATAATATACGTAGTCTAATGTGCACACACTTTATGTGTGTGCAAAACCCTTTCTCAAGGGAAGGCTACCTACCTTTAGAATTTGTAAACACATCATTTGACACTTTATGCTGTAGATATACATTACCTATCATTATAGAGGTAATGCTAAGATGAGATGCCTTGTCGTAAAAAGCAACATATATACTCACTGACTTTCTTCATACTTCACAATGAGACAGAATATACTTATCATGTTTTATTTTCCTTTCACCTATAGCTTTAGACTTGCCAGATTTTTAAGACAACAAAATGAGTTAGTTATATAAAGTATTAAGATACAAAAACTTCAGTTACTGCAAGAAAAAACAGTAACTTCGTTCCTTCTATGAGTAGATGTTCAATGAATCAAGTGCTGTGGTCAATTTCGGAAGCAGTGACAAGAAAGTAAAACTGCCTAACACAAAAACAGGTAAAGAAGCTTCAGATAATATATGACAATTTGGATAAATGTGAAAAGAGTGCCAAGGTGGCAGAGTCATCCCTTACGGACAGAAGTCCAGGACATGGAATGATACCTGTGTTCCCACCCTGAAGTTTTGAAATAATTAGTGACAGAATATTTAAGTGTAATTAAAAATCTGTGATCAAAAGCAGTATCCAGGATGTGCTCTCTGGAATAAAACCATGTAAGGTGAATCTGGCATGGAAGGATTCATTTCAGTCACCTTTTAATGAAGAAGCATAGTCAAGACTATAACAAATACAGAATAAATTGTGATACCACTGGTTTAAACAATTGGCACAGCAAGGGCAGTATTAGATTGTGATAATGTACTGGCAGGAGAATCTCAAGAGAAAGCATAAGAAATGCCCCACTGGATCAGCCCAGTATTCTGCTAATGGTGGTGGGAGAGATAACATCTAGGGACAGAACACAAACCTGGTAACTATCTGTAGGCTACTGCCCTCACACTCTCCCAGCAGCCATAGTCCTTCTCTCTGGGATGTCAGAAATACCCTCTATCTGCTAGCACCTGCTTGAGAAACTGTTTCTCCATTGGTTTATCCAACCACTGTTTCAAATGGCTAGTATCATCTGTCTCCAGAAGCTCTAAAAGCAACACATTCCAGAAGTTCACCACTCCTGATGGAAAATGGCAAGTTCTCATCTATTTAAAATTTATATCCTTTTAAGTCCAGTTCTAGTGTTGCAGGATTCACAGAATTACAATTCTGCATTTATCTTGTTCACTGCCTTCATGATTTTGTAACCTCTGTCACATCTCCCAGTCTTTACTAACTCAACAAAACACATTATGATACCAGGTATCAGCATTTCAAACAGTATGAGCAATTGGCACTGTAACAAGGAAAGAATCTGCTCTGCTACTGCCCAAACTCTGCAATCCTCTGACAAACACGACCACCTCATGCTAAAGGAACAAGCAATGCAGCTCTTGAATCTAGTCAAAAGATTATCTCTGTCCTGAGATAAAGAACCCATGAACACAAGATAGGACTTGGAAATTAGAACATGTTTAAAAATCAAAACCCCCACAAACCCCAAACCAAACAAAAATATAAAAAGGGTAAGTCCAAGTCTTGCCTTTGCAAAGTTTTCTGTGAATTGGTGAGACTGAAAATTAAATGCATTGTAAGCTCTTATCAAAAAGTTAAGGAATATTCAAACAAGAGTCCAAAGATAATGTGTATTTTATATAAACACATTCACTCATCAATATAATCCTGGCCTGGAGAACATTTTTTTCTTGAACTTCAGCATACTAACAGATTTTGAAGCTATCCTTTGGGACTGACACTTATTCTCATGCATATCCACCAACTCTCCCTATAGATAGGCTCTTTTATTTCTGGATAGTAAAGAAAACATGGAGTGCATTTCTGCACTGATATTTGAAAGGTCCTCCCAAAAATTTCAAATGTGATATTATTAGGAAAACTGTGGCAGATACATTCAGGCCAGTTTGCCTGGGAGTATATGACTGAACTGCTCTTGAATAGGAAAATTACAGCCTAGTATTACCTAGGCATGCAAGTCTATGTGACATAACCAAAAGATATAGTTCTCACCAATGCAGCAAAACTTGCTCTCACCTCCAGCTGTGATATCAGTTTGATTGAGCACCACTTCATTTATCTTTGTGTTGAACAATACTGCTCTCTTGAACGGCAGAATTTCTGCAGCAGATGGCATTTAAGGAGGAAAACGCGAAAGGTGTAGTCAGGGTGAATGCTGAGTGATCACCATATTCATTTAAAGGAAAAACGCACCTATTTCGAGAGGTTTTCTCTTGTAAACTCATTTTCATTAACTTATTTTTCAACACTAGGAAGAAAAATTCTGTCTCCACACCAGGAACTGACAGTGGGCCTCATCTACAAGCTTGCAGAGAAAAAGGACCTACAGTGTAAAATAAAATCATTTTGGGTCTTTACTCTTCATCAGGGGTGTTCATCAGGTGGATCATCATTTCAGCTAAGTTTCCTTCTCGAGTAAGCCATAAACCAGAGAGGTCAGACAGCTTAAGTGGCTGATGGTTAGGGGACAGTACCACTTGTCCCAATAGTCTATGGACCTCCTAAGAGAGGGCTGGTAACCCAGCAATACTTGTATAAAAGCCACATGCCAAACCCCACGACCTGCTACATGACATCTGCAAGCACTCACAGACTACTTATTTACGCAAGAAATTAGGGATGGTACTGATGACCCCAGTGAGAGTTTGTGTTCACAATTTGTGAACTCCAACTGTCCTCTCACGGAGGTGAGGCAGTCAGCAACAGCAAAAATCTTACTTATCACTGACAGTGACACTGCAGGTATCACTAAGGAACCTTTATGATATCAACAAGGGGCAAAGATTCAGCTTCTCAGTGCTGTAACAGCCTGCTGATACCAAGAATCTTGCCAGAATGAGTGGCTCCTCCACAACCTGGAAACACGGCAGAACTGATCCTCACATCTCTCTCCTAACAGTCCAAGTAGTGCTGCACTTGTCAGTATTGTATAGGGGAACGGTGACTAAAGAAACAAGTTCAGCAACAGTGAGTCTACGAAAGAGGTCCTGAAAAAAATATATATTTGAGGGGTTTTGAGCACTATGAACAGTAACTCCAGCTGAAGAAGCTCAGTACTCAACAACCAAGCTGACAGAAATGTAATGCAAATGCACCTCTACAGAGAGCAGTCAATGGTATGAAATGTTATGGGTGTGCCAATGTCCTCGAGATAATCAATTCTTTGACTCTGTTAGCTCATCAGAAAACATGTTATTGCTAGAATTGCACTGAGAGGTTCCCACATAAAAAGCTTTTAACTGCTTTTTGCAGGTTTCCTGCAGTTGTATCTGTCACAAAGGCTTTCTGATGCAAGGTCTGTGCTACTGGCTTACCCAAGAGATGTACCTGCACCTCTACTTTTTGTGCTCGAGGGGGATATGCAGCAGCAGATTTGCAGTTAGTAATGTTTTCCTGGAATGTAAGAGTTGTCCAGGCAGAGAACAAAAACCAGAGCATTCACTATTTGCTGAACAGCACTGCTGATTAATCCATGCAGCTTCAAGGACATCACTCTGGGCTTAATGAATGTTTTATATATAAAATTATGTGCGTGTTCAAATACACGTGTATTTTTCCTAGATACTTGAGTTCTCCAGCGGAAAAATAAAATTCTGCCAGTGAAACTCCGGAAGACTTAAAGAATGTGCTACTGCCTGTAATCCAAAAAGCAAAAAAACTTCCACTCAAGCCACAAGATTGCTGAGCAATACTGAAACATGGCAACACTCTTCTATCCTTCACACAACAAGAGCAAAGGTGAACCACAACAGCATAACACACACATTTTATACATATTGTGCCAATACTGCTGGCAAAGAAAACCTTGTGGCGCACAATGGATTATATCTGTAAATAACTGCCAGAAGTTCATGCTACATAAAATAAAAAAGGTCAAGACAAGAAAATCCTGTTCCCACCATGACAAAAAACACGCTTTCGTATCTTTTGCTTTCTGATTCAAGGCTATCAATCAGAATTTTTACACCCCATGTCAGCCTACCACTACCCCAGTAAGGAATCAATACAAGAGAAGGGAGCTGGTATTGTGCACTCTAGAACAAATGTTCTCATGAAAAATTCTGTAAGTGTAAAGTCACCAAACTACAGAAGGTAAGAGTTCACATAACAAAACCCAAACACTATTCAGGCAATTCAGTAGTGAGTTCATATTTAGCCCAGCAGTTTTTTACTGGAAATCCAACATTTATGTTCTAATGTGGAAGAAATACAAAATAATAATAATTAAAAAAAAAGGATAAGCCAAGCAAGTGTTTTCCTTGCAGTGGTTACTTAAAAAGCATGATGAGGAAAGGTCCCAGCACATCTACTCTAAAGCTAGAACATAACCCCTGCCCTTATGTAATACCTGGAGGCCAGCTGGCGTTGCTGGATTTGCTTCCGATCTTGTTCGTTGGTGGAGATTTGGCAGGTAACCAACTATCACCAGCAGGGCCTGCATGGCCACCTAGTGGGTCGCCCTGAATTATATCAAACTGGTTGTAGGGCGATCCTCCACGAGCCTTTCCAGGGGGTACTATTGCACCTGAAGCATTAAAAAGATACATTTACACTCAGGAAAGGTTGTGATCTTTGTAAGAATGACATACTAAACCAAAAACATATTTAAGATGCATACTGGTGAGGTAAGACATTCACTAACTTGAAGTATAGTTTCATCTGAGATATTTCACCTCTGGCAAGGTGATATACTGCAAGGGCATTCCCAAAATAGCCAGTCCCCTTCTCACCATTTTTGTGGATATTGGCATCTTGTGAAGCCACAGAGGGCAGCCCTTCCATCATAGTCCACTGTTTAAAGCGGGATTCTGTTCCAGCCTCCTTCCCTCCCACCATGCCATAATCCATGCCACTTGAGCCGAAGCCTGTGAAACAAACAAACAGAACTCCATTGTCATTCGTTCTTTTTGGTTTAAGTATATTCCACATAGAGTCACTGTGACTATAAGAAAGGGTTAAAAAAAAAAAAATAAAAAAAAATCAACACTATCAAATGGAATGTTCAATAAGCAACTTCCATATGAGCTTGTGAGGTCAGCATGATACTAGGATATGCTTTGTTATTAGGTTTGTCTTCTTCCCGTTTAATAAAATATAATGCAATTTGATCAAGAGTTGACACTTGTCGTAACCTCTGCTCTAATGCTTATACATAAATCACTAATTTCTGGACCCAGACAAAACTGGCTAATATGGTAATGCAATTACCATAGTAACATGGTTAACTACAGGCAGTGCACCAACTCTCTTTCCACAGAGTACTTACCTGAACCGTATCCAGGTATTTGCCCTTTGGTCTGTAAATCTGAGAGACCCACATTCAAAGGATTGGGTACCATGCTGTCTAAATGTGGCTTAGGCCCAACAGGGTGGGATGGTGAATGCTTCATGCCAGGCTGCCTTTGCTGCTGCTGCTGGAGGGCACTCACCATACGAGCAATCTGTAAACAAAAGAAAAATGAGGATCATACATGCTATACTGTAACACAGAATTCTAGTAAACATCAAGAAACAGTGACTTGAAAGTGATCCAAAGGCCCTCATTCTCTCAAAGTGCAATCTGAAGAGAGCAGATGACATTACCAAAGCCAGCGCCACCTTTGCTGCATTTTCCGAGCACACTTTATACTTCAGATGATTGACCAGAACAGTGCCATACCTGTTGCTCCTGCTGTTGCCGTACAGCTTGAGATAACTTCCTCTGGCTCTGTAACAGCTGCTGCTGCTGCTGCTGTTGAAGGAGGAGTTGACATGCCTGCAAGTGCAAGTGGGAAGAGTGAAAATACAGAGTTGATCAAGTGAAATACAACTGCCAGGAGCTAGTCACGAGCAAATGTTTTGCTCAGAACTGAGGCAAACTGTTTCTCATTCCACACGCTCAAATAAAAAACCAAGAAATACGTTAGAAGAATACTATATCCTTTACTTGTTTCTAATTTAACATCATGCAATAGCATTACTAGCACCTGCTTTATTACCATTGCTATGACTACGAGTGTGAAGAAAACTTCATTAAAAATCAACAAACTGTTTTCTGTGTAAAGACATTGCTTAGAATCACTACTAACCCACTGCAACATCCACAATAATCTCACAGGTCTGTTTAGTTTATCTGCTGCCCTCTAACAGGGCTCTATTTTCCTACACAACAAACTGGGAATACTTGTACAAAAGTAACACAAGATTAGTAGAACAAAATGGAATCAGAACAAACAGAAAGAAAACTCTTTCAGCAGACAATTTATGAACAGTCTGTCACATAAGATTACTTGCTACTTACTAATTGAAACTGGGGAATCTGTGGAAGCTGGCTCAGCATGGCAATTTGTTGTGGAGAAAGCTGGGGGCCCATATTGAAAAGACCAGGATTCAAGCCACTGTTGGGAAACTGTTTGAGCATGGAGGCCGAAACCTGCATAGAAATCAGTTACATATCCTTAAGAAATGCACTGCTATGAGGTAAGATGATGAAGTAGAAGTATTTCTAGAAAGGAATGGGGGTATGACACCAATCCTAAATGGTGTTCTGGGAAAGACACTACAGATTTATTAACACATTACATTTAAACATGCACAATCTATGACTTGAGTAGAGTGAATACCTCACTTGATTGACAATATACAGTATTACATGTGCAGATGCAGACACACACACAAAGGTTCCTCCCCCAGCCAGCTGGCTGCTAAAGACTGCACTAAATTAAAATGCTGATATATATGCAGCTAACCAGTAATCACAGTACTGCATCACCACATTAAAAACGTACTGCTTGACAAGGGAAAAGAAAGGCATTCAGGCAGTCACTGGAGCAAAGAAACAGTGCCTCACAGAAAGAGTTAATCTCTTTGTATGCTGAATAAGCTATAGTAAAAGACAGGAGTAGGTGGAGAAGAATCCCCCCATTTCTCCCTGCATTATTTGAGAGTTACACAAATAGAATTCAAGAGAATCTCCCAAAGTCTTCACCAATTCGAAAGCAAAAGGTAAATGTGTCCATTTGGAGACCCTGAGGTCTTAAAAGCTCTGCAATGTAAATGCAACGTGTAGCCCTTTCAGGGGGCAGGAAGCACATGACAAGATGGCTTGGAAAAAAAATTAAACAACCTGTCACACTTAAAAAAAAGTTAAAGCTGAAAGGTTTTCTGTTGTTTTTAAAATAATTTGCAAAAGCCTATGTAAGAGACAGGATTCCTGAATCCACTTTGAGGTTTAAAAATACTGGTAGCGAGCATTTACCATCAACTGCCTTGGAATAAGAAAGAAGGCTAATCCTTCTGCACTGAGTTTTAAGCACTAAGAATTTTCATTTTTTAACTTACCTAAGTTTTTGATGTATTAACATCAAGTCAAGACTAAGATAGATGTGTAAGTAACCTCAATGATGTGCTCTAAAGGCTGTAGCTCTACTTTTACAAGTAACCAGTTACTATAAATTCCTTACCTGGGGAGAAAGAAATTGGGGAGGCACTTGCGCCCGGATATTGGGGGAAGGATTTAGTGGCTGCACTGGTGTGTGCATGCCCCTCGATTGTGCTGTGCTGTTTCCAAACAAACCATGATTGCCACCCTATAAAATTAAAGCAGTAGTGAGAAGATGATTCTTTCAGGATAATGGATTTCTACGCTATTAACTACATAACAACGAGGCAAGTACCGACTTAAAACAGAGTACTCTTAGTATTACTGAGATGTGTGCCCTAAATCAGTAATATTCCACCTGGATCAAAGCTGCTGTACTACGTTTCCAAGACGCAGGCTCTTTCTCATCTACACTGAAGAGTCATGTTTATCCACTTATTTCAAAGCATGTAACAAAGCTAACATTTTCTATTCTGCACTTTACACGTTGGGAAATGAAACCTGGAATACAAACAAGATGCTCAAAAAACCCAATTGCATTGGCTTAAAAGTATGGCGAGACTGTGTCAACAAGAATTTTGGGCCATCATTTTAGAAAAGTCAGGTACTTTTTCTGGGTAGGCTACCGAGATATCACACAAGTGTATTACTTCCTCTTCAGACCTTTCACTAACTGAAATTAGAATTCTAAAATTTTATTTAAAACTTTCCTTCTGATGTGAAAACTAACATTCTGGATTGGGATGTTTTTATTTTCCTTTTATTTTTCCACTAAATTGAAGAACAGGAAAGTTTAGTGAGAAAAAATGTTTAGGTTTTTTTTTCCTCCCAGTGATTTATTGTCTAACACAAGAATTCTTACTGTTTGAGTTTTTTTAATGAGAAGTATTTACTGTTTTATAAGCAACTTCTGTAATAACAAACCCTACCGCACAAAGATGACCCAAGAAAATTCATGATTATGTTTCACTATTTCAGCCTTCGAGCAGACTGTCTTTATTTGTAACATATTTCAACAAAAGCCACAGGAAATGTTATGGACAGTCTCCTACACTAACAGTCGCATGCTGTTGCTTCTAAAAGCTGAAGCTCATACTTCAAAACATCTTTATGTGCCACAATTCTTTCCTTTAATTTTCAAGGCCCTCAGAACTCCCCATCTTCTGCTGTATTATCGGGATGCCTATGATCTTCAGATACCTGAGGTTCTCACCATTTACCATCCCTCAGCCATCACTCTGCCCTCCGTCTCCATGCCAGCACTGCTGTAAATTCATCATTTTTCCAAACTGAGATTGTGCAGGCCTTCCCCAAAACTTTTCCTTCCCTTATACACCAGGTTTTCATAAACTCTGCCTCCCTTTTACCATAATGCTGTGCATCCTCCACTATACTTTTGCTAAGACAGGAGTCTCTACCCACTTCTATACTGGCAGCACTATGGGTTGCCTCATTCACCTGCATCACACGTCATTTCCTTAATGTATCTCCTCTTTCAGAAGCAACCCATGATGTCATACTAACCACGCAGGAGGATAAACAAAAAAACCCCAAGAGACAAGAGTTCTTATTCTGGGAAGAATCAACAGGGGTCAACTACATATTAACATTTTTGAGAGGCTTGAAGCAGCTACGCTTTCAGCTCTCCCTAAAATTCAACTGAATTCTGCATGTAGAATTCAAGAACATGGCTGCAAATTTTGGACTTAAATCTAATGTTCAACACTGATTTGAGCCACAAAGAAACAGAAGGACAACACAAAGAAACACCATCATGTTAGGCATGTGACTACATAAGCTAGTCCAGTTGCAATACTTAGGTTCTATTCTCTCATTTCCTAGTATTCCTGCAACATTTTCTTCTAGCATAATGCTAAATATAATAGCCAGAAATTCTTCCCAACTGCAGTTAACCACTTCAATTCTTCCCCACCATTCCCCTGTACACAGAACAAAAATATTGCTACTTCAAGAGTTTTAAAAGGCTGCAAAATCAATCACTTCTTTGGGCTGTGGGGGAAGGGTGAAGGAAACTGGTGCAATGCAAAATTACTGTAATTTTTTAAATGCACGTTTCTACATAAAAGGTATTGGGTGGAGACTGGAAAAATTCAGTGTCAGGGACGGTGGGGCAAATCAACAGCCTCTAACTAGGTTTCAAAACAGCAGCCAAAATATAAAGGTTGCCACTAACTTCATGACTCTTGAAAAGCACATGTACCTGCTGCTGCACTGCAGTTCAGGAAGTAAAAGGCCAACAAAACCAGACGGAATACATTTTGATGATAGGAACCAAAGTGGACTGATTCTCAGTGGCCTGATATAGTTGAAATTTCCATTAACAATATTAATTTATTTATTATGAAAACAAATGCAAGCAACCAACTAACCAGGATTAAGCCCAGGTTGCAGCCTTATAACAATGCATCTTATAAGGTGGCCTGCTTACTTGTCTAGCAGCGAAGTTTTGGGGACTGAGCCCTGAGCCGATTGCCCCAAGGCCGACGTTGGATAGTGTGGAACCAGAGGGAGACAGCTTGTAGCTGGGAGAAGGGGAGAAGGGAGAGCAGGGAGCCTCATCCCCAAGGCACCCATCTTGATTGGAGAAAGGCAAAGTCAGCTGAAGCAGCAGTTAGCCAACAGCAGGAGTTGGTTAGTGAAGCAACAGAATGCAAGAAGAGAGAAAGAGGGACGGTGAGTGACTAGGAAGAAGCAAAGTTAATTTGTAATAGCAATTACAAGGACAAAACTTCTGACTCAAATGATCACTTGACAATTAAGACTTTGGTCCAAGAAGCTAACCAAATTCCTCAAAATGTATTTTTAAAAAGAAATTTTGAACTCTCATGAAGTTAATTTCTGATCATGGCTTTTGCCACTACAGAAACAAATAAATCTTCAATGAATTCCTAATGTTAGCAGACACCTACGAACATAATCTGTTAGGAATGCACGAGCTCTGCTAGTGGTATTTATTAATTATGCCACCAGAGGGAGTTGACAAAACTGGTTTTTGGCCTGTTATACCAAAATGGAGGAGTTAAAGTACACTGACAGTAACACGCTTTCAGAATTTTTAAACCAAATTTCTATTTTACATTTGATAAACTCCATTAAAAAAACCTTAAAGCATTCTGAATCTATTGGACACTTTACTTCATAACATGAAGCAATTAATGTTTGATAATAACAGTGAAAGCTTCAATTTAAAATAAGCAAGAATAAGAAATGCATGCTACCATAACATACAACAGATGTCACAGAGAAACAGATGTCACACAGAAGCTTACAGTACACGGACACACAGCATAAGGGGTTGTGGAATTTAGAAAGGGTGTTTCCAATAAATGACAGACATCAGAGCAGACAAAACTTGGAAGACTGTGATTACTTATGTTTACTTAGGTCTAAATCATTTTTTTACAGTAGATGACTGTAGTCAGTAGCCAATAGAATCATTGTGATGAAACCTATAATGAATTTCATTGCTACCAGTAGTTTACCCTTCCAAAGGAAAACAGAAGAATTTCTTTCTGTCCATATTAAGAGCAATATGTTCTATAATATAAAGCCTTATTCTCCCCAGGTAATTTAGTTTGTTTATGCACATCTGACACCTCTGTTTTATATACACGTTCATTCTACAAACGTAACTCCCCCACACCTTTTATTACTGAGTTTGTCCAAGGTTACTGTATTTTTAGCACCTCCAGGGGAATACGGTAAAAACTGGGACCTTGAACATAGAGACTGATATTAATTTATCTAAAGATACTTCTCTCACCTTCTCAAAATAAGGCCCGCTATCTGTGGTTCCCATGTCTTTGGAATTAGGTGGACGGAACCCAGATCGATCCTTTCGCATCATATCATTAAAATCCCCGAGATTCATGGCTCGTTTATCTACCTCAAACTTCTTATCTGGGAGACCACCTGTAAAAAAAGGAGGAAAGACAACGAAATTAGTACAAATAAACTCTACCACATTTTATGACAGCAGGTTCACAGCCAAAGAAAGTATCTTTAAGATCAGGGTATAAATTAGATCTGTCTTATAATTTAGCATAGCTACAGTTGCTATCAGAAGTGTTGAAAAATTGAAGTAGGAAGTTTCATTTCTAAGAATGAACAAACCAATTTAGAGAGTTTAATGTGAAGTATTTCTCACAATTTCTACAGCAGCCTAGTTCAACTAACAATATTCATTTATATGTAATTCTCAATGCCTTCCACAACTCACACCTATTTATTGCTATTTAGTATCGATAGAGACACCACTATTTAAGTTCTCCATACATTCTACTTAGTCTTTACTGGGTTTGGCTTTGAAAGAGACTTTCTCAAACTGCAAAACCACACACATAATTTGATCACAACTCTCCTACAGTCACCTGAACTTAACTCTTGAACAATGCAGATCATCTGGTACAGCATAACTGTCAGACAGGCAACCTATCTCCCTCAGCCTCTATGCAACAAATACACAAGTAACAGAAACACTTTTCAAACATCCCCTACAGTCTCCTTCCATTGGTTAGTGAGTAATCTGGTGGAACAGGAGAAAGATGTTAGTAACAGGTGATCGAACTTCAACATACAGTTACCAAGACATCGTATTTCTCTAAAAACCTATCATCAGCCAAGTGCTGACTGAAGGAAGTTTTCTACCTTACAAGCTGAACTGCTGCCAAGGAACATTTTTTTTTTACATATTTGGCACCTGCAAGGTACCAGATGCATATTTTTACGTTGAAGTAGATGGAAAACATCTTCGTTTTAGAATATGGACAACATGATAGAAATGAGATTTATTGGTATTTTTAAAGAATTTCACTTAGTAGCACAGATGGTCTTTCCAAAAACAGTTTTAAAAAACCTGTCGCCACATTTAACTAAAATCTCCAACACTTCCAAAGGAAGCTGGGAATAGATATCCTACCCTACTACTGACAAAACACTGAGTCTTTATCAAAAAGTGCAGAAAGCTAATCACTCCAGTATCTTCAAAACATTTATCTGTTCCTGAAAAAAGCTTCTCAAAGCCAGTATCTCATTTAATGTCCAATCACAAACTATTAATATTCATAGGTATGTTATTGCCAAGAACCTATGAAATCAACCACTAATTATATGGGTTTTTCTTGCTGGCACAGCTTTCAAAGTTGATCCAGCTTCATCCTCTCAGAAGCCTTCAACATCATTTATCACAAACACACTTGACAAGTCACCTACATACCTTGGCTTGTAACTGGAGTCATACTGACCTGGATGAGCTCATCCCTTTTTAATATATCCTAAAAAGCTAGAACTGGTTCTGCAAAAGCAGTCACAAAATATCACGTCCATCTCAATCCTGTCAATACCTACAGCTAACCACTACACACAGTGCCAGCAATGCACTACCCAAAAGGCTTGTGTGCTTTCATTCTAGATAAGAAGTGCTGTCCGTTAGCTGCTTGAAAAGAAACTGAAAGGAGACAGAGTTGCATCACTCTCTGAAATGAAACTGGGTCAGTGCCAATGCCAGATGACTAAGCCGCAGAAACATCCTTTTGTCTCCTCAGTTTTCTTGATGATCCAGTCAACTCCTCAAACATGACTGATGCCTTGTAAAACAGTTTGTTAAAGAACACGTAGAACATTAAATGGCACCTTTAAAGGCTTCAAGCATAGATATGCATGTCACTAAGTGCTGAGACAGCAGTTTAAGCTTCAATGCAAACAAGGCCTTGCTGAGAGAGATGATAGCATTCACTTAGCCCATTCATAAAAAATTCTAATGCAACCTTGAAACCTGTTGTGTCAGTCTTTTGCACTTGCCAACAAAAGCTATAAATCATGCAGGTGGCTGAAGACAGCTTTACCTTGCATAGTACAAGATGACCATTAAATTCTGAGAGGTTTAAATTTTGCCCTTTGCAGTAAGCAAGAGCACTTGTGCATGAATACATAAGAAGCTCCAAATCCTCTACATGCAGAAATGTAGAACAGGTTAGAAGTTCAACCATCTAATTTCCATTAGTTCTCAGGTTTTCCCCCATTATTAACAGCTGTGAGAAACATAATGAAAATGCAAAGTAAAAGAAGAGTTTGGAAGATGACATTCACACTCTAGTGAGGAAAAAAATCCCAACCCTACTAAGCAAATCTCCCCCATCACATGCACACAGCTTAAAACAACCCCAAAACTGAATCCTATACAAACAAAATTGTATTATGTGATCCTGTACTGGGAAACAGGAGACAGAAACTGCTGCTGAGCAAAGTTACCTAAAATGTTTGCAAACAAGAGACTCAATGTGGTGAAAACACGTATGTCCAGTGGGGTAACCCACATGGAAAAAACCAAAACAAACTGTTTGAAATGTTTGCTGTTTAACCACAAAACGAAAACCATTTTGAAGATACTTGTTTTATACCTTTGCCATAAGTTCACGTTATCCAAGCCTACTGAGCAAGCACATGTGCTTAAGACAGCAAGGTGTTGCACCTGAATGCTACATCAGGTTATGGCTTTGTAACACATTTACAATAGACAGCTGCATGAATTGCATTTGAATCAACAGAAATTGGAAATTAATATCCTGGTCTTCACAGGTCATTTGAGAATTCAGTGATCTGCAGAGGTTGCAACTAAAACATTACAAAAAAAAGAAAAAAGACAACGTGTTGAGTCAGAGGGAAGGAAAAGATAAAATATTAAGTGGTTCTAACAGGCTACTTACTGCAGCAAACTTCATGTCTCAGGACTTGCAGACTAGGAGAGATTTCAATGGAAAAAAGTTGTATCCTGTTTTCAAAGTAAAACAAGCTATCCATTGAAAGGATTTAATATAAAAATAATTAAAAAAAGAGAAAGTAGATATGCCTCAGGCATGCTATTGATTCATCTCTTTACTGTCTTGGTCAGCAAACAGAAGTGTCATTCCAGCACCCTGCAGTAAGTTACACATTTTTCAAAGGAGGAGACTAAGACCAACAGACTTACTGAGAACTGGACCTATTTTACAATGCCTGATGATCAGTGCCAAGGTGCTCCGTGCATATAAAAGCAAAAATTCTATTTGGTATGTGTGGTTTCAAAGCACAGATTTAACTCTGAGATTAATGCACGTTTATCCATAAACTGGGGAAATATCGTGCTGGGAGTTATCTAGTTAGGAAAACCTGATATGTTGTAATCCTGACTGAAAACCAGTTGAAGAACAAGCCTACCTACTGAGTCCAACTTTTAAAGTTTAGAAGTAGATACAGGCTGAGCAAAGCAGCTTGTATTTTTCCACAAGCAGCTTCCCCTAAGCAACAAGAGCAAAACTACTAAGCAGAGAAGTAACAAAGTCTCAGGATGATCTGTTACACCCCTAAGTCTTTGAAATGGAACTAAAACAAATAAACGCCTCTACCTACCTCAAGGATGCCACCATTAACAGGCATACTAAACTTAAATAGCTGTAACATATCAAAGTACACAACATTTCTGCACCATTTCACAGGATATTTTAAGACCAGCCATCTTTCCTCAGAAGGTCTGATGGCCTTAAGGTCCTTAACAGCAGAAAGTTGTAAAGGATCCAAAAGCTTAATTTGGAGATAAAGAACTGAGAGAGCTATAATCAGCATAATCCAGGCTAGTATCCTCTCCATTTGTATATTCTTAGATCTGTTCTTTAACAGCAGCATCTGAAGGCAGATGAGAATGAACATCCAAGATAACAACTTATCCACATCTAGAAAATCTTTAGAA
This sequence comes from Brachypteracias leptosomus, assembly GCA_013401335.1. Taxonomy (NCBI): domain Eukaryota; kingdom Metazoa; phylum Chordata; class Aves; order Coraciiformes; family Brachypteraciidae; genus Brachypteracias; species Brachypteracias leptosomus. Next base: position 63,350 of record VYZX01006054.1, on the reverse strand, counting down.
AAACATGATACAATCAGAGCCTGAATTCTAGAGAGGCTGTGTGAGGCCAAAGTGGAGAGACCCAAAAATTGTTACCTACCCAAAACTGTGTTGTACTGTATAAATGTACACTTTAACATCTCTTATTGAGATCCTTCACTATTCAGAGGAAGAAAGCAATTCTGTGAAAAATGAACTACTTAATCCTCTATGAAGTGTGATATACATTTTAAAAATGAAATGGATTCTAAACTGAAAGACACACTGCAGCTACTTGGATTGGAGTAGAATAGCAAATCTGGAGTCGATATTATATTCAAGCAAGTCTTGACTATCACAACTCTACCTTTAGTACCACTAAAGAGTAATGGATATTCCAAATAAAAGCAGTTGTTTGGTTAGGAAAATCCTGACTACAGCATCATATATGATACTACAACAGGGGCAACTGAGGAAGTACAAAAGCTGGTGACAGCACTGGTGCAAGAGGATCAACATCAGAGCAGACTTCTTGCAAGGCATAATATTGGAATAATTTGGTCAACAGTTCTAGAATGACACAAAACAGGTATGGCAGAATCAGAATGGCACAGAATCTGCAATTATAGCACAATGACATGCCCCCTGTAGTCCCTAAAATCTACTATTCAAATCAAGAACAAGTATTTACACTGCTTGCATTTTCAGGGTTTGAATTTGTGCTATTTGGTTTCCCACTGCTACCAGAAGCTCCCACAGTACAGGTACAATCTCAATTACATGGCTATTATATCATTAGGACAGAAGACACTTGAGAGGAAAGCAGTTATTTTCTGGGGTGGGAAGAACACATCAGACTACTCAACTATCTTGAAATCTGTAAAAACAACAACCCAAAGGTGGTTATTTATCTGAGAGCTGATCAAACAACTCTTGCTACTGTGTCCTTCCCTACTGTCACTATTTGATATTTAGGTGCAAATAAAAAAATGAATAAAAAAGTCAGGCAATGAAACAAACCAAAAGCTGCAACAAAGACAGGATCCAATGCACCAAACTGTAGACGTATATGATGTTGGAAACTGAGATTATTTAATGCTTAGCAGTCACAGACCTGCACACCGTAACTTCTTTGGCAGGTAATACCTCAGAACTAAGTAGATTCTATCCTTGATGTTGGGCATGTCCAACTTGTATCACAGACCCCACACTATTCTAGCTTACAGCAATGAATTTCAGAACATATTTTGATACTAACTGTACTTGACTTGGAAACACCAATTTTCATTGCTCTAGAGATCCCACAGACTATGTCCTGACACAGAACTACTTTTGCAGGTGGTTCTTCAGAGGTACCACCACAGGATCATCAGTAATTAATCCAACTCACAGTCTCTCACAGGAAATTCGGAACCACCAGCAGCATAAGCTTTGATTCCAAGTAACATCCTCCAGCCAGCCCTCCTCTTCTTAACACGTCCTTTCTGTCCTTTCAGCAGCACCTTGTGCCTGTGTGCATCCATGCCTCGGCTGAGGTAGAAACTTTTGCCATTATGCAAGCGGAAGTTGGAAATAAACAGCTTGGAACTGGCATGATTTTAAATGTGAAACAGGTAACCAGTTACTGTGTAACAGCCATACTGTAGGTTTCAGAGCGAATTACATGAGATTCAGAATTAACAGTGTTCACATCTTCATAACAAACTTGATTTTCACTGACAAAAAAACCCTTTCAGGCAAAGAACCACTGCACATACTCCTCTGGAGTCCACAGGGTGTACCTCATCTACACCAGAAATTTACTGCTCCAGATGAGAGCTGAGACTACTGCTACTTCTTTGACATACCATCCCTCAGAATAAGAATTACAGGCTTTGGGCTTCTGACGTTGTAACTGGGAGGAATATGAAGCCCTGTGACATTCCTGACAGCTACAGAAACAGGACAAACATCTCTTTCCAAAATAACTGTTGGGTTTGTATAACAGCAATATCCATTAAGTAGAGTAGAAGATCTGTCTTTGTAGTCAGGTATATAAGATGATCTTTCTGCTTCTGTACGTTTTGAAGAAATCAAAACTGAATAGTAGTCGTTCCTGGAATAGAAATGAAACCCTCTTCCCCTTTTTAAATACCAAAGATTATCCTATACAAGTTTTTAGCCTTACTAAGCCTTCGAAGACTTGATAACAAATACAAATAAATAATCGTAACTGCAGATTTGGATCACCCCTTTTATTATATACCTTAGAAATCTTGCAGGGAAACTACCTCAAATGGCAGAAGATTTCAGAAACCTGTGGTATCTGTATTGCAGTATCATGACAGTGAATATTCAGAGACAATTTAGAGAAGCACAGAATGCAAAACTAAATCCGATTTCAAGATAAAAAAAATTTCTGTGAGAGTTCACTACTTAGCTGGCCAAAGATATGACAAATTCAAAGGTGATTAAATGGGATTAAACCAAGTGGTCAATTCCAACTGTCGTTTAGGATAGCGTTTTCAACACAGCCCATCCCACTTAAGTTGTGTGGTATCTGTGGTGAGGCTATCAAGAGTGAAAAATCTTGCTTTACTGAGCAGTAACTTGTAACGGCCTGAGGCAAGCAACTGAAGAAATCAACAATAATAGATATTCTTTTCCCTCACATCACCTCCAGGGAGCTGTGGTAATTGGGATGTCCTACTGCCAAGAGTTAAAACAGTCCTCCTCTTCCACCAAACAAAAAGGGATTTTCACTTGCTTGAAACATATAACAATATAACAATAATTGAATAACAATGAACAGCAACTACATGGATCAAAACGGTCTTACAGGATGTCTCTCTCACAAGTTACAGTTCCATCCTGTACAGGTATGTATCCCAATATTGCATACCAGCAGCTGTAACTGCTCAAAGCTTACAGCCAAAGTATTAGATGCTCTAATTCTATCCTTCTATTATGAGGAACGCTGAAAGTAAGGATCAAACCTTTCCAAAACACAGTATGTCATCCACATAAAAATACTACACATGATCTCAAATGCATTTAGATGAAATTTTACGCACCTACAGACAAGTCCATCTTACTGCCTGGAATGTCCTCAGTTTGACCCTGGGGAAAAAAAGAATTAAAAAAAAATAAAAATCAGTTCTGAGTTCTATGAAATGACAATGAGTGTTTCAGAAGGTTGATGGTTAAAGGCGGAATGAAGAAAGGACATACTGTGCCAATGGAAATTTTATTTTAAACTAAAATCAAACACAAGGAATTCTGATATCATACTGGACATCTCACCTCGACCTCCTAATACTGTACTTGAGAAATTTACCCATATGAAACCAGACACATGAATGCATGTGACAGAAAGATGGATAGACAGCTGCTCTATGAAATGAACCTCTGTCCTCATGGTTCGTTCCAGGGGTTGAGAGATGAAACACTGAAAATAGTGGCCAAAATGATAGCTCATCCTCATGACCCATTAAGTCATCAAATCTTGAAATGTGCTGCCAAGTTATTCTTTAGTTGGCAGGCTGGGACAGGGTGTTCCCATAGCTTTCAGAACTATCTATGATCTAGCAGACTGAATTTGAGCTTGGGAGCCAACAGATATTACAAACTAATCCTAGTCATGTCCATGACAGTTTGTGCAGCCCTGGGATCCTCACAGAACCCCTGCATTATTATCTTTTGCTAGCCTGCATTACATACTAGTCCTGTATTCCCAGGATTACAGTTGGCACAATATTCTGTAAAATGTTTTACAAACTGGCATGTCAGAAGCTCTCTAAAAAAATTTTGTATGTAATTATTGTTAAGGTACTTCCCTGTAGTTCTGTCGTTTCTCTCCACAATGTGCCATTTATTTGTTCACTTTACCAATCAGTCTTTGAGTACTGATTAATAATAAGCCCTTTTTGTTCTAAAAAGACTCTGCAGCACAGTATTTAAAATATAAATGGCCTGGCCAGACATTGGGCTGTAAATCTCCTTTTCTTATAGGTGGCTGAGATTCAGAATGAATAGCCTTGGACTAATCACAGATGTCTGACACTACAGTCAGGAGCTGTAGGTAGAGGGCAAACAAAAAAACAAACAAAAAAACCCAACCCACCAAACAAAAAAAAAAATCCAAATCCTACCACTTGGACAGGAATTCTAATCACAGAACAGCCGTCATAAAGCAACTGAAGATTCAAAGCAGATTTGGGGTTTTTCAGAGAAGCCAATCTGATAGGCAAGGAAGTGCTGAGTACTCAGGTATTACAAGTATTATAGTCAACATGCCAGTGTAGGAAATGCAGATAAATAAGTAGTTCCACTGTGAATCAGCTGATCTTTTGACCTATTTAAAGCTTACTGCTTTTTTACAAAATTGGATTTCATATTTAAAAAAAAAATTACTTACTAGCAAGCCCATATTTGAAAATTGTTTGGATAAAGGGTTCATCCATGAATCACTATTTCCTCCTTTTAATGCGCACTGAAGAGAAAAAAAAAAAGACAAAAATATTTTTAAGCAACTTTTTGATTTCTTAAACTGTTTTATCCTTGAGATGCACAAACGCTGAATGAAAATCCTGGTATCAGAGAAATTAATCTCCTTAACAAATTACTTGAAGGTTTTGTGCGGTTGGAAGCATCCACCAAATACTATTTTCTTCTTTTCTGGCATAAAATTGTTCATTTTCAGGTATACCGAAGTGGATGAACACTTGCTGTGTAGAATGTTTATCACACCTTCAGTTTCATTCTGGAATCCATAAAGTTCTGTGAATGTTATTTTTTCCACTGTTATAGTTTAATACAGTTTTTTAACCCATCACTTACAGAGGTAGATTCCTTCCTTGGCTTTCTTCACTTCAGTAAGGTTTCTCCTACCTGGGCACTGTGCTGACTTGGCTTTAAATTTGGCCTTACTATAATTTACAGGTGATGAAAACCAAAATGGAACACAATTCAACAGAACAGAAAATTTCTGGACAGTTGCTTGGTGGTTAAAACAAAAAAGCTTTAGGTAAGAAAAAAAGTTCTTGAGTATAATTTTTGCAAAATAAGAATTGTAAAACTCCACACCAAGTCACGGCAGTATCTCCACATCCCAGGAAGCTGCTCTGCCCTGTTTCATTAGAACTAGACAAAGCATTGCCTTCTAAAATTAACACAGTACCAAGGGTTACTGTATTAGAGAACTTTCATGCAAGCAAGCCTTAGAAAGCAATTTACTCGGCACTATAGCCAAGCTCCTGCCTCTGCATGAGGCCAAAGGTCAATAACAAGCACAAGTCAGACCTAAATCCAACAGTTCGCAGAAATATGGCCATGCAAGGAGCACGGCAGCAGCCTAACAGAGAGATGTGTCAACAAGAGAAGAGCAACAGCCTTGGGATACTTATTGCTCAGTTGTATTAAGTAGTGGCTCTGCAGCTTACACACCAGATGAATTTGACACCTACTGACAGGTTTATTAGTCACAACAGGTTTAATACATTAAAACAAATTAGGAAACCTCACATTTTTTACAGTGTTAACAGGCACCTTTCTGGCTGAATTCTGTAATATCTTTTTAAAAAGAAGAACTATTAAAATGCTTAAACATATCAGTCATACTGCCTTCAGACAACACAGTAGTTATGAATCATTCATAGCATTTTACCTTCATTTGTGTTTTCTTTCCTCCTTGCCCCCAGCTTGTTGAGTTGTGGGAGGAACTGCTTCCCTGAGAGCCTGCTGTGTTCCAGACTCCTCCCTCTTCCTCCTCTTCCCAGCTGGAATGACGGGTTCCTGTCACTGGCCCATCACTCTCTCCCCAGCCATCTTGCATAGATTTAGAACCTTTTGAAAAAGAAAGGAAAAAAAAGCTCAAAAGCAGTCTACAGTACCATGCAGCTGGTGATTTGACACCGCAAGATTAGCTGAGATCATCAGAACTCTAAAGAAATTTAAAATAACCACCAATCCAAAAACAGTCTTCACTAACAGCTGTAAAAACTTGTGCACGTATCCCAAAATCCAAGAGATTCAGAGGCATGTTAGCATGCCATGTTTTGCAACTATTTTAAAGCAATGTCACACCTTTAAAGATGTAATAACCACAGGGACCTCTTCTCTTATACAGATACAGCTGCATCTGGATTTCTTTAAAAGGCAACCTGTTATTTTCTAGTGTAAATTAAAGACTTCAAGGACACCTAAAACCCAAGGGTGCTGAGGACTCTGGCTCAGGTGGTTTATCAATTATTTCCTCTCTTCCTTCAAAACTTTAACACTTCCCTTGCACTAAACTCTTTCACAAAATCACAGAAACAAAGAACTTTAAAGACTATCAACTAGGAATCTGCAGAAGAGGACCTGACGTGCTCTGGTATGTGTAACATCAAAAGTAGTTTAACATGAAAAACAAAACAAAACCAAACCAAACCCTATACTTGAATTTCTGTCCCTAACAATGTCCCTAAAAGACAGTGCTGTTTAAGTAGAGATGCCATTACTAGAAAGCTACAATCATTTCATCATATCAACGGGGACTAAGAACTTTTCCCCACTGGCTTCTTTTCCTGCTGTTACAACCTAGCACCAGCTGTCAAGCGACTTAGAATTCTAACTTTTACAAGCCCAACTGCTCTCCTTCCTGCTGTAACTCTTCATTCTGCATATTTACTCCCTAAGCATTTATACCCTTAAAAAAAAAAAATCCATTATCATCACCTTTTTCATAACTAATTCTTCAATTACCTGAGGTTTTAGTGTGGAAATAAGGGATAAGGACATTAGCATCCACAGCAGAAAATCCAAATATTAAAAAAGTCAGGAATTGTCATTAGTCTATCAAGGGGAACTCTAGCTAGACCATGCCAAAAATAAGTACAGCAGCATTTCATGGCAGTTTAAGAACTCCCTTAAAATCCATCATAAATAACAACTCAAGACACTTCACGGGAAACATGACTTTTTACAGTATATTCGTGTGCCAAAATTGAGGTCTGCTTAGGAAACATACTTGGCCAAATGCAAAAATCCACCTCTTGACCCTTTAATCATGCTACTTATGCAGAAAAGGCTACATTTAAGAATTATGACTGCAGAATCAAGAAATGAATCTGGAAATGTGATATATGGGGTAGACCCTGCAGCTTTGATTTATTTCTGGCAACAGTGTTTAAATACAGTACCGTGACCCTGGTTTTAACTACATGACCACAGATTATTTTTCTGCATTGACAGTTCTCAGATCTGAGATTCTTGAACATGAATCTGGACAGTGGTGTGAAGATGACTTGTCTGTAGGATTCCCACTTCATTTTCTACATATGAGTAGACACAAACAGTTACAGAAAGCAAAGGCAACTTTCAAGATAAAGACAAAATGATGACATTAAAGAAAACTGAATTTATCCCTACTTCTGTCAGAGAATTCCTAAGCAATGCTCATAAAACTATGTAAATCCATTTTTTTTTAAACAGGTGGCCAATGATCTATGCTTCCTTTCCTTGGCTCTAAACTCATTGTTTTCTTCCCAATCATTGTTAGTCTCTGTTTCCTGTCCTTAGCTGGCTTTGCGGGCTTTTTGTCCCAATTTCTTCTTCCAACTTATCCAAGACATTAAATATCTTCCCTTACTCCACTGAATAACATAGCTTTCTCCTTCATTCCTTCTGAGTGCCAATTAGAAAGGAGTTGAGAGAGTAGTCATAGAACATAGGAGAATTAAGATCTCAGCTCTTAACGCTGGTGACCTACTACAACCAAACTCAAAACAGCTGTCATGGGCAAACTTGCTACATTTTGGTCCTCTAGGGCTGGGGACAGTTTATGTACCAAATAGTACACATATGCTGCAGCTCTTTGGTTATGTCACACATGCAGACCATTTAGGACCAGCAAGTGACCACGCACAGTCTTTAAAGACTATCTTAAGTATTAACAAATCCACAGAATTTGTAATGGATCATCAGCATTTCAAAGGCCCTATCAGCCTCACCTCTGTGTCTGGGAAGATCATGGAAAAGATCCTCCTGGAGGATATGCTAAGGCACATGGAGGACAGGGAGGTAATCCTAGGTAGTCAGCATGGCTTTACTAGGGGCAAGTCCTGCCTGACCAACCTAGTGGCCTTCTACAATGAAGTGACTGCATCAGTCAACAAGGGTAGACCTATGGATGTCATCTATCTGGAATTCTGCAAGGCCTTTGACACAGTCCCCCACAACATCCTTATCTCTAAGTTGGAGAATTATGGGTTTGATGGGTGGACAGTTCAGTGGATAAAGAACTGGCTGGATGGTCGCATCCAAAGAGTGATGGTCAACGGCTCGATGTCCAGATGGAGGAAGGTGACAAG
>VYZX01006054.1:35541-54903 GCA_013401335.1 Brachypteracias leptosomus | reverse complement strand
CCTGGAGTCATTCAAGCTCAGGCTTGATGGGGCTCTGAGCAGCCTGACCTAGGTAGAGATATCCCTGCTTGTGTAGGGAGGTTGGACAAGATGACCTCTAGAGGTCCCTTCCAGCCTGAAACATTCTATGATTCTGGTCATATTTAGGTGTCTTTTTACAGATGAAAGAACAGATGCATCTAATAAAGTCTAGCATCCTGAAAAGTGCCACCTTTGTGTGGCAGGCACAGGAAGCACTACAGCCATCCACAAAAGTCTGCTGTAATGTTTATACTAAGGAAGCAATGCTTTTTTCCCCAGTTTTGTCTCATAAATAAATGACCAAGCTGTTTAATTGGGGTGGGAGGAAGGGAGAATGACCCAACAGCATACAATTTGTATAGAGTATTTCCTTTCAAACAATTATATGCTGTAAAAGCAACTTGTAACTGGAAACAAGTTTTACGGTGGGTATCATCAGTCAAATTCAGTAATAGTCCTGACTTATCAGTATTTCCTATGGGAAACTTCACATCCAAATATTATTGGCTTTGGTTATAACACTGCTATGTTGTATCAGCAGGTGATTGCTTTTGCTCATTGTATTTTCCTTAAAAAGAGTGAAATAAGTTCTACAAACAGCTTACATCAGCAGGAATAATTTCCATAAAAATAAAACTCTTAATACAGCAAAATTTTCACTTTCAAGTAATTTTTAGATTTCAACATCTCATTCATGAAGAACACAGCTGTATGCAGATAATATGCAGAAAATAGTTATCCATTTAGGTTCAACCACAAAAGAAAGTTCAGGTCTTAAAAGCTATTATTTTCTACATTCATACGATTATAAAATAAATATCCATTCAAAGGCAAGTTGCATTACCAAAGCAGAGATTACCATGCAACGGCCTTCACAGTGAAATTTGTCTGTTCTATGCATTCTTCCTTTTGATAAGATCAGGAAAGGTTATTTATCACATAAGTTTATATGCTAAGTAACAAGTGAGCAGCCAGAGAAGAAAACATATTATGAGAAAGACACATTTCCTCACTCAGATACTGTTTCAACACTTCCACAAGCTGGAGCTGACCATTTAATTGCTTAGTTAAGAAATTTTTCATTACCTTAAAAAACAAAGCTCCAGTCATTTGTAAGCACTTAATCACTCATCCACCAAAATCTTACATGACATTCAACATTGCTTCTAGGCCTCTGATAATTCCTCCATGGTGGAAAAAGGCTAAACGCTAAAAATCTCCAGGACCATTATGAAGGAAATGATACCTGGGCTATACTCACTAGTTTTCATGGCATTCGGGGCGTTGGAAGGTGCATTCCCCCAGCCTGTTGTTGATGCTCCTGTATCATCTACTTCACCCCACCCGGGACTGGTTTCATTTGGCTCACCCCAGGCGGACGTACCATTATCTGGAGCAGGTGGAGTGCTTTTGCTCCAGACTGCACAAAGGAGAGAGAGTTTTCATTACAGACCATTTAGACAACCAACGATTTACTGTAGTGCAGCACCATGTCATTAATCTACTGCTTCATTCTTTCTGAGGACGTTAGATTCTCAAATAGCATGGCTGTGACAGAACTGGCAACTGTTCGCATCAAATTTAGAGCAGGCACCGACCTCCAGGGATGAAAAGGAAGAGAATGCTATGTGTAGTAATATTTTCTCCCAGGTTAAACATGAGCTCCACATCTAATGCTGTCCTCCTATCTGGTGAACTTCGGTGACTGACTAAAAGCACCACACTAACTCAGGGTTTTCATATACTCAGGAAAGAATAAAGATATATTTGAAGTAGCTACTAAAATCAAATAGTATTCTTTAAAGCATGTTTGAGTCAGAGAAGAGATTACATAACAGTAACATCTTAATGTATTTCTAGGCTATGTAACATTTTCTTGTCCTTATTTCAAAGAAGAAAATACTTTGTTAAGTACTCTTTATCATGCAGCGGAGCCAAATTGAGCTAAAAAACTAAATCATAGACACACTCAATTTAAGTGATAAAGTGAGTGTTTCAGAGTTTTTGACTAAAAAGAATTTCTCCCCATTTCTTTAATAATTAAATATAGAAATGTGATTCAAAAGAAGGCTCAGGGTAGACGACATCACACTTTACAACAACCTGAACAGAGGTTGCAGTGAGGTGGGGGTTGTCTCTTCTCCCAGGCAACTAGTGATAGGACGAGAAAAATTGGCTTCAATTATGCCACAGGAAGTTTAGGTTGGACATTAGGAAAACTTTCTTCACTGAAAGGGTTATTAACCATTGGAACAGGCTGCCCAGGGAAGTGGTGGAGTCACCATCCCTGGAGGTATTAAAAAGATAATACAGATGCGGTGCTTAGAGACAAGGTTTTTAGTGGTGGACTTGGCAGTGTTAGGTTTAGGGTCGGACTCTATGACCTTAAGGTTTTTTCCCAACCTAAATGACTCTGATTCGATAATTCAACCTGTCCTTCAGAGCTCTGACTGAATATGCAGATTTATTAGCTAACAAACATTTCCTTTTACTGGCAAGCTGACTGGTATATTCAGATCACAGTTACTGAGGCACAATGCACCAAGCAGACAACCGACTGATTAAAAATTTAAAGACACTTTAAATACAGAAATGATTATTCAAATAAGAAATGGGTTTTCTTTATGGAATAAAAATATTAGGAACTGGAGGCTACAGGAGCATCTCATGCATTAAGGTTACATTTATATATAGGAGCTTAGCTTAAAAAAGGAACAAGACTAGTACCTGATGCTTGTGATTTGCTAGTCATTGGAGTGGGCAGGCTCTGCTCTCGTGGGGCCTGTCCTCCTTGTGAGTTCTTGTCCCACAGGTTCACATTCTTGTAGTTGTAACTGCTAGGATCTCCCCACGCTGAAGTGCCATCATCAATATCCATTTTTCGACTGATCGACTGTGGAGAAGGTTCTTCCCAGCCACTAGGCTCCTCCTCTTTGGGGGCAGCTGGCTGTGGTCCACTGTTCCAGTTTGGGTTTGGAGGTCGCCCATTACTTGGGGTTTGGGGCGGTGGACCCCAGGAACCCGAAGTCTCCTGCTGTTGCTGCTGCTGGTGCTGCTGCTGCTTGTTCCAGGAGTTGGGCTGCCGACCCGTCTCATTCCATGTTGAAGTTCTTTTACAATCATCCCATCCACCTTTTGAAGCAGCGTTTGTATTTGCACCATTACCCCAAGTTCCAATCTCATTTTGCCCACCTTCACCCCAACCAGACACTGGCTTGTTTCCTGCACTTTCCCAGTTGCTGTTTTTTGTTTGGTCAACTTCCTCTCCCCAACCGTTCTTTCCAGAAGACCATCCTTGATTAGGCTGCCGTCCACCCCACCCCTGATCCTTACTAGAGCTGTCATTCCAAGAGGAAGATGATTTTTCTTCTTGTCTTCCTCCTCCCCAATTAGAAGAATTGGGATTCTTATAGTCATTCCATCCTCCAGTATTTTTGGGGTCCTTCCACTCCGTTGGGGTTGAGAGCTCACCCCATCCAGACTTTATTTGATTGCTTTGGCTGGGTACATCGCCCCAGCCCCCTGAGTTCTTTGTCTGTGTGGCAGAGCTCTCCCACCCCTCAGTTCCTTTATCAGACTTCCCCTCGGGCCGTGGCATCTCTTCAATATCCCACACGGTATCTTGCTTAATTTGAGTTTGGCCCCAGCCAGTGTTTGAAAGCACCCGGGGGTCCAAATCAGTCCTGCTCAGCAAAGTCTGCAAGACTGCCTGGCAATCAGGATGAGTAGGCCTATATGATCGACGTCCAGAATTGTGACTGTCACTACTTCCTGCTTTGTGGTTGCTTCCAGTGCTTTGACCTCCAACCTCACTTCCTGCAGAGCTGGAAGATCTTCCCCAACAGGGAGCCTGGGAATTGCCTTGGTTTTCAGGAAGAGGGTGGCCTTTTTGATTGTCCCATGCTCCAGTGCTAGAATTTGGTTGGTTTGGACCACTCCATTCTCCAATCTTCAGTTCATCAGACCCAGATAGCTGTTTCCATTCTCCCTGAGAGACCCCAGATGTTAATTTGTTCCCTTCACCCCATTTGCTTTCATTTGCATGCTGAGGGCCAAAGTTCCAAGACCCACCACCCGTAGACCGGTTATTGTTATCCCAAGAATCACTTCTTGACCCATTAGGTTTTTGAACAGAAGCTCCTTTCCAGGAGTCCTCTCTATCCTTTCCATTGTTCCCATGGTTTCCAGAATTGCTCTGTCCAGAGACTGTGTCAGTTCCAGAAGACCCCCTAGCTGTACCCCAAGATCCAACACTCCCATTCTTTCTTTCTCCAGTGCTTTGTGAAGGGGTGTCAGTGCTCCGGGAAGGGTTCCCCAAGCCCATTTCAAAGGGCATTCCCTTATTCTCCATAGGGTTTGGTGAACTTAAGTTCAAGGAGTTAGTGTTTCCATTTTTTGGTCCATCAGTGTTATGAATTTGAGCCTGTTCTCTGCCAGAGACAAAGTTAACACCCGCATTTTCCATCTTTGACTGCTGTTCCCTAGAGGTCTGACCTACTGTGCTAATCTGTGCATTGGAGCTACCACTATCAGATTCCAAAGTCCCTTTCCTAGAATTGCCCTCTTGAACCAGTGCCGGCCAAGCAGATGGGTTGCTATTTGGGTTAAAGTTGCTGAAGCCAGAACCGGAACCGAGTCTATCTTGTCCACTCAAGTTCCTCCAATTACCTAGTCCATTGTTACTCTCGGCAGCAGGGTTGGAAGATTGAACAGATTTAGCCTTGGGATCAGATTTCCAGGCCCCAAGATTACATTCGTTTCCAGCGCTTCCAGACTGGCACTGGTTTCCTTTTCCTTTGTTACTAGTGGTGCTTCCTGGCAGAGCGTTCTTCTCCAAGCCAGGGTTCGAGGCACTGTTGTTATCGGTGGTGTTTTCGGAAGAAGACTCAGCATCTTTGCTGGCAATACAAGGCCACTCTTCCATGTCAGACCCGTCTACAATCACCTTGTCCCAGATGTGAGTTGGGTTGGCGTTGGTGCCGCTGTTGGAGGAGGCTCCAGGACCCCAAGTGGAATTTGCATAATTTGAAGCAGCAGCACCTCCAATTGCTGAATCTAAAAAAAAAAAAAGAGGGGGGAAAAAAAAAGACCCACACCCAAAAAGGTCAATCAATATTATTTATAGGCACTGTACATCACATTTTTGACACCGCTGATTTCTGTTTTCATTAATAAGAACCATTCTCTCAAATGTGCAAAGTTGCTTTGGAGGAACATCAGGCTGGAAAACACTATTGAAAATACTGATAAAAAATTTATTTCAACAAACTCCCTGCAAGCATTTTGTGAGCATGTGAATTTACTGTTGACTCACTATTTCTGCTAACAGTCCAGCTTCTAAGTTCAACACAATAATTATAAATCAGCCAATGAACATTATTGATACTAGTTGCAGACTTTCCAAACACACATTTAAAATCATACTATATATAGAATAAGAACTTTTATGTGTGCACATTTGTACGTATGTGTGTGCACATGCAGTTAGCTGTTAGTCTGCTACTCAAAGCAACTACAATTTATTACAGATAAAAGATTGATGATAAAAAGCATCTAATGTATATACAGAGCTGAAGAATTCTACCCTTCAGCTTCAAATATCCTTTTCAAGTTGATTTTGCTACTAGGAATTTCTTTCAACTCTTTACAAAACAAATAAAACTATTTCCAAAAGTTACTGTACATCGAAAGAGTCCAAAGCTGCACATACGACAATTTCTATGCAGCAAGGCTCAAGCTGTATCCAGCCTGTAATTATCCCACATTTATGTCAACGTTGTATTTACCTTAGAAACCAGTTTGTGGTTTTGCGAGTAGCTAAGCTGATCTCTCTGCCACTGGATGGAGGCTAGTAAGAAATCTCTTTTCCTTCTCTCTCTCACCAGCTCTACCCACTTCAAGTTTTTCAAGCTTCCCCTCCCATTTCTGACAGTTCTGATGACAGTTAAGCCCTTTAAGTCACTGTGTTCACTAACTCAACACAAAACTGTCCGCTTTTTGATAGGTCAGTTTTTTGCTGGCTTAGCACATTGTGCAGCGTAACCTACAAGTTCAATGAGCTTCGGAGTCACTAAACGGAAATTAGCAGGATGAATGACAATGAATGGGGTGCCTTTCTTTCATCTGTGGTGAACTGTTATTATGTCTTATGTGGTATGACTTCACATGGACAAGATATTCATATATAGTGTTAAAGCAGACAAATTTAACACAGTGCCACAATGGATAAAGCCTTTGTCAGTGCTGGCAGCATGATGTCTGCACATAAGCAGACATGTTATCATCATTACTTTAAAATGTCAGCCAAGATTCCCTTGCCATTCACATAACTAACCTCTGATTCTCTAAATAATTTAAGTCCATTAGTACTTCAATGTTGTTTTCTATATAGGCTTCCACTCGTTTTTCCATGTACTTTTAATACAAAGGGACTCTAAATTGCCCTCACCACAAATTCCCAGTGATGAAGACTAAGCACTCTCCCTTCTACAAAACCATGCATTGAACCCTAAGATATTAAGCCTTATTCAGTTATCCCACCCAACCAGTTTAACATAGTCTGCATGGAATTAAGTTCACAGTAACACCTGCATCAGTATTCATACCTGAATATATAGTTACTACCAATACTAGCTCATATGACAGCTTCCATGAAAATAAGACATAATGACCTTAAAGTGGATTCTCCCCTCCAAGTTCCTACATTATATATTCAGAAGTGAAGACCATGATTTCTGGTTACTAATATTTTAATAGCAAATAAACAGATCAGTTTTCAGTGCCTGTTTTGGTCTTTCAGTTCATCAGCTTAACCAATGAACATCCACTGAATGCCTCCCTTCATTGAGGGCCACCAGTAGAGACTTCACAGCAAGGTTAGAATTCTCTGGCAAGCTTTGAATAGTGATGAACAAAAGTTTGTCTTCATCGGTTAAACCCTAGCCACCCAGATCCGAAAGACCAAGCAGTTCCCACACACATTCTGTTCCTTGTGTTGCCTTAACTTCAAGTGCAAACTTAACAATAGCAAGAAAGTGTGGCACCTTACCAGTATTTATATCTCGTTATCTTTCTAGTACACTAAATAACCCTTCTCCCTCCCCCCTCAATTAAAAAACTTTCTGATTAGACTGATCACAGGATTAGCTAAAGAGAGGACAGCCAAAGACAAATTCAAAAGCCTACAAGGTTGTTCTCTTCTGAACATAGCAATGATTCAGCAAATGAATGATGCATAGGCAACTCTGAAATTAGCGACATCTTCACATCAGTGATTTTAACAGAGCATTTCACATTCCATTTCTGTGAAGACATGCTGAAAGTATTAAGATTGGGATGCTTCCTAAAATAGTGCACTAGGACACAATTTAATTAACCAGCCTCCTCTTGCTATATTTGACAGTGGCAACAAAATTTTGGCAATTTAATTGTCCTAAGATAACAGGTATGGGCTCTTGGTTCTTAAACCCCCTTAATAGCAAACATACTGAAGATAAAGAAGTTTCCGTTTTAACTAAAATGATAAAAGTCACTAACAAACAACTGCTTTTAAGGATGAAAACATGGAACCTGAAAGTGTTGACACGGAGTCCTGATATAAGAATGCAGTTTTGCTGTGTGAGATGGAGGTGACTCTTAGAAGGTACTGTAACTACTTGAAAGACTTTCACCAATAAAATGCAATCTTTGCTATCCAAAACTATCTTGCACATCCTGAGTACTATTGGTACTGGAAGAACTGCACACCCCACCCCCCACCCCACCTGTCCATATTGCTACAAGACAACAGTAAATTTAGAGTCATCTTTCAGGGAAGTACAATTTTGCCACCTTACAGAAGCATTTGAATTCTGGCAGAAAAAAGATCCATGTAGAGGATTATGCTTGAAATTTTTGCATTAAAGTCTCACCACCACCACCTATAGCTATCTGGCGAACATAACAATGCAAAGGAGTAGATAAAACTGCGTTATTTTACCCTTTGGGAACCTGCTTTTGTTTTCATATGGGATGAATTAGTCACAGTATCAGTGCGTTAAGCACCTGGCAGAATTGGGCCCAATCTGAAATCCAGTTTGTAAACAGCCAGGATCTCAAGACAGGATTAAGGATGTGTGAGACAGATAGCGACGCCATACTTCCATAAGCACTTTGATGGAACACCCTAAGTGACAGTCCCAGCCTTTTTCTTCTCCAGCTGCTCATTCCCACTCCTCTGCAATGCCTACTTTCACGTGCTAGCACTTACATTCCCACTGTGAGCTGAACTGATAAATCATTCAGACCAAAGCTACCTTTAAAAAACAACCCGAGTTAATTTTAATCCAAACCAGTTAACTGTGTTATGGTGCAGAAATCTGGATGGAGTCAAGTCTGAAGAACCCATATCTTTCTTGGCAACACTCCGAATTTACATCAGGAAAAAACCTAATCATTGGCATAAAAGTTGCTAAAATCAAGAAGATACAATCATATAACATCCTAGTTGTTAATGTACCATTAAACTAAATGCAAGAATATGAGAATTCATGAAATACAATTTCAGTCTCAGTAAAACAAATATTAGGTGTCAAATTAATCACATAGAACTTAAGGAGCTGCTAAAACACTTTGAAAAAGTCCTCATATAGTATATCCAACAGCAAAAAATGCTGTCCACAAGAGACTCTGAAAACTTATAGAATGCTTTACTACCATAAAGTCTTGTCAGTCTACTATAATCACTGTGAAGGTACACCAATGCTGACACAATGCTAGGACTTTATATATAGTCGAAAGACTTCTGAGTGGGAATTTTTATCATCTTTCAGATGTTCTATCAAAATCAGCCATTTCCAAGAGATCTGTTTTAAAACCGACTAGCTAAAACTACCATTGTAGTTTGAAATTCATTCCGCCCCCTTATTAAACAGGGAACATCAAAGACAACAAGATAAATAATCTGTCAAACAGGGATTTGCTACAAAGGAATTCAAGTACTGAAACCACAGAACAAATGGAATTATTCATTTTCCTAGAATCCTTTTTAATAAGGATCTAGCTTACTTGATTCTGAAGTTCCAAGTCACCTCTTGTTTTTCTTCTGAACCACAGAGAACTATAAAAAGTTTATGCTCTCCAAGACTGTGGTAAAAAAATCCCATTCCTTTAATCTGGCATGGTTTTCAAAGACAAACTCAGACATAGCAGTACTGGTTTTTTGGGGGGTTTTTTGGGTTTTTTTTGTTTGTGTTTTTTTTTTTTACTTTCAAGCATTATTTCTTTTTTAAACACCCTTCTAGTTAGAACTTAAGTTGTCCTGGCTTCTCAGATCACCTAAGTTTTTCTCTAGAACCCAGATGTCTTGGGTGGAATTTTGTTTGTTCTATCACAACTTAAGAAGGAAATATTAGTTACCGCCATTCCCTAAGAGTCTAAAAAAATTCAGTCATGATTCCCCCATGCTCATAGAACAATCTTACAATCAATTTATCTTCTAGAATTCAAAGTGAACAGAAAAAAAAACCAATGGGACAATCACTACTTTTATAAGAAGGCTTATCTAAGGAGAAAAACAAGATTACTACCAAAAAAAAAAAAGGCAGAAGCAAAAGGACCATCTTTTTATTTCATCCAGATGAGATGTGACAGACACCTGCTATTTGCAGACCTGGTATCTACGTGCCTGTTTTATCAGATCATATAAAAATGTGACAAGGTAGGAAACTGATGTCAAAGAAACCTAAAGAGTTATTAAGAACTACTTAACAAGAGTCATAAAATGCTGTTTATCCATGCATTGTGTTTACCTTGCTGCAGCCTTAAGAGCACTACAGCATATGATTCAAATCAACCAAAACATATTTTTTTAAAACTAGTCCTCTTTCTTGTTTCATCTAGTATCAAAAATTGCATCCACTGCTGCTAACAGCAAAATAAAAGTTTCTAGACTAAAGTAGTGGAAATAAACTTTCCAAAAGTAACATGTGGAGTTCCATAATATGACATGCTTGTGCACAATTTCAGTGATCCCTTTTCTGCTGTGCACGCACACATTCGCTTAATATCGTTATCACTACTTGCCTGTTGCAGTCCCACTGTCGCTCTGCAGCAGTGCTCCTGTCACTGGTTGTGCGTTGTTTGGGTTTGCTCCTGGTGCTGCTGGGGGAGGAGGCCCTGCTCCACCCCCAAGGAGCATACAGGATGGCGGAGGGGGCTGCCCACGTTTCAGTAACACTTTGTGGTCCTGCTGGCAACGGAATCGCGGCGGCACCTCCCGAGGCATGTAGCGGGCGGCGCTTGGCGGTTGTCCGTTCGGCACTGCCACCCTTTTGGCATTGTTGCCACCATTGACTGGTGGCGATGGAGAGTTGCCAATTGGGCTGGCAGCCACTGGTTGGCTTAAACTTGGTTTCGTCACTTCGGGCACTGAAAACCAGGAAGAATGAAAATCAGAAATTTTTCCACTTAAACCTGTGTTAGTTACAAGAACTCAGAGTGACTCTTTCCTTTTATAATTCTATTCTTCTCTAAAATACTGTGCAACTTCAACCTTATCGAAGAACAATTTAATTAAAGCAGCAGGAATAAGCAGTAGCAGCAAACCGCTTGCTTCCATGTGCAACTCTGTGTCCCAGGATGAAACTCTGCCCTCAGCAAGTATTTTGCTCTAAGCCCCAAATTTCTTAGAAATGTAAAGTTGGCAAAGAATATCACCCTGGGCAATGAGTCATTTTAAAATAACACAAGCAGTCAAATACAACTGGTTCCCTCCTCCCCTCCCCATTCCCTGATCTTCAACTGGTTTTTGGATTGTTATGCATCATCTTTATGGGAGATCTCAAATCAGATCTTAAGTTTTCACCTGCTACACAGCCACTGCCAAAACAAACAAGAGTGGGGGGAGGAACCCACAACCCTCCCCTTTGATTCAGAGTTTAAAAAATATACAAGTTCTCTGTACTGCTCTTAAATAATGCAGTAATAGTTGACTCTCATCCAAAAAGCAGTCTTTCATACAGCATTTGTATTGGGCTCACCTAAGGTTCCTCAGCTAGTCAACAAGTACCTCTACAAGCAAGGATAAGGTGCTTCTGAGGGCTACTGTGGTGGAAAACCATAAACAAATCCTTGAGGAACTAACACCATCACAAAATCTGCTTAAGAGACTCTAGACTTGTGACTCATATTCTCCACCTGCTTTTTCTGAAACAGAGCAAAAGAAATTCCTAGCCAAGCATCTAGAAGGTAACTGCTAAGACATCAGACTCCAAAGGCAAGGGAAATTTAACATTTCTATCTAGCCTTTGTTGAAGATAAATACAAGAACGAGATGTCTAGAAACCTGTGCCCAGCAAATTGAACATAATCAGTAAAAATTTTCCTCTTACAAATGTGAGATCAAAAGATGTGAGTCTCTTGGACAACGTGAATGAATGCATCATTCCCCAGATTTTATTTTGGTAAGGGTTTTCTGATTTCTCTATATAGTCTTCATTGCCCAACCCCCCCAAAAAAGCTACTGTGAGCTGTAAAATCAAATTACTATCTTATTTCTCTTCTGTCAATAAGAGCAATTCCTCACACAATTTTTAGAAAACTGACACAAAGATTAAACATATTTTTAGGCCCGCTAAATAAGCTTACTTTTTAAGATGCTCACTCATTAGTCCTGCCTTAACTGCTTTAGGTGCCTGAACTTAAGTTTCCAAAACCAAGCCATTTTCACTCATTTTGGTACCTCATCATAAGCAGTACTTGTGCTGTGTTCCATTCCATTTATACAGGTGGTTTCAGTTTTTGGTTACTTGTCTGGAAGCTTTGCAAAGCTGAAAACTAAGTACTTCAGCTAACCTGTTTTATCCACATTCCTCACTCCCTCTTCAAGTATTTTGATGCTGACAACACCAGTTCAGGATCTCCATTTTAATCACCTCAGCTTTTATTTCTTCTGAATACACATCTTCAGTGTTTTATTTTGACTCATAATTGCCCTTTTCCAGCAGTTTCGATCAAGATTTGAGACATGACTCAAGTCAATAAAAATACTCTTTAGGATCAAAGATTCTTACCTTTGGTTTTTTGATCTGTGACCTGCAAATTAAGAGCAAGAATGTAAATAGAGTTTTAAGAACCTCAAAACAAACACTGAATAGGCTGCACTAAATCACAACCTTAATTTATTAGCACAACAACAGTATTTGTTGTTGCATGAAAATAATCAGCCAATCAACTCCAAGTCTAAACAGTATTCCTAGCCATATATATGACATTTCCAACAATACTACAGCTCTTATAATACCTTTGTCTGATGCAAAAATCCCTAGCAGAAACAGTAATTACTTCACTCATGATTATTTTTAGTATTCACCCCCTCCTCATCCCAAACACGGACTTCAAAAGCACAAATAAACAAGTGCAACAGAACTACAGTTCTTTCAGATTTTAGAGGTGAAATATTACAGTTAAAGTGTAACAAAAACTTCCTTCTATGAAAATATCCTTACAGCAGACTGTTGGGGCTAGCAATGGAATTTCCACAGGAGCAACCACAGGTGAGAATAGCAGTCTGTCTCTCTGCCATCTTCCCATTTCACCTTTCCTGTGACATTTCTTCCAAGGAAAAGAAATCCTAAACATTACTGGACTCATTGCTGCAATTACAAAAAGTACCAGCAATACCTATAAAGCACCAGACTTCAATATCTCTTGACTACAAGAAGTTGATTACTGAAGTGAGCCATCATGCTGCCCAGTGTACTCAGCATGTGGTTTTGCTGTATTTCTATATTCTTTCAGCAGTGCAATTTCAAGCTATAGTAGAGACAAAGGTATCACTGGTATATTCTCTGGAATTGTGTGTATTGTAGCATGTTTTGAACCTGTTGATCATGAGTTTCACTACACAATAATGGAAAAACCCTAAAGATCATCATGTGTCAGGTTCTATGACACCTGTTATTGAAAGAAATTGCTGAACCAGTCCATAATTCTGGAAAGCACACAGTGTCAGTATAGAATAATGAAAGAACAAGTAAAAATTGGTTTATTGTTTAAATCAAGCCAGAACTCCTTTGTATGATAAAGAATAAAAAGACAAACTGCACCGAATTGCTATGGCATCACTTACTTTGAAAAGATGAACACTGCAATATGCTAAGTGGAACATTTACTATAATACAAAATCTTAAGCATCGCAACTTCACAGAATTATGTAATCCAGAAGTCTCTTAAGATACTAAAAATGCACCTGTACCAAAATCAGGCCTGTACCAAGACAGAAGTCAACTTTCACTTCACTTATGAAAAAACCTGTAATGCATCAACTTACGTCTTCTTCTGTAAAATAGCTTAAAATTCTGTTAAGCACTTCAGTGATTCTGATGCTCCACTACTAAAGGAAGAGAGGGTGTGTGGGGGATTTATTCATGAATCAAATCTGGTAACACTGATTGGTTTACTGTAGTCAACAGTAAACACATCCAGTAAATGCTTGTCTACTTGAACGAACCTCATTTTATCAAATCTTTAAAGAACCCTACATGATAACCACAGTTTGCTTTAGGGAAAAAAACCCAAACATCAAAGTGAGTTATTTCTGTCTGTACTGCATTTCTCCAAGTCAAAACGATTTGATTTTGTGATTTATTTTTTTTTTTGTCTGGAATACAAAAGCTGAGAACAGGTAACACTGTCTCAGATTTACAGTTGTCATCTCTCTGTGGGCAACCCATAAGCATCGGCAGGGCAAGAGCAGCTCTAGTGAATGGGAAGGTGGAGTCAAACTCAGCCTTCTGGTAAGCTACCAAACAGCCCTTGAGACACCCCGACAGGAATTTTTTCTGTGAATTTCTTTGCATAACCTCTGTTGAAGTGATTATTTTTTTAAGCTTTAGAAGATCCAGACAGAAACAACTGTTTCATGTTATACCAACTCTGTCTGAAAATGGTAACCCCAAATCATTACTGCTTATTTGGTGAACACCACCACAGTCACCAAGAACTAACCTACACATGTATGTTCTGTCCATCTGGTTGCCTGCTTTGCTACTCCTAGATATCTCCAAGTATTATTGTTAAGTTTGATCTCTAGGACATTAATTTATTTAGTGTTTACTCTTCCCATGATTTTGGAAAAATATTGTAACATTCAATCACAATTAATAACTTAGTAGGTGAGAGACCACACAGGAAAGCTGGCACATCTCTTTTGTACCCAAAGCAGCAATTCCTCACCAAACACTGATAGCACCAGTATCAAGACGATCGGCACAACCTTTTCAGGTTTCTCTTGTATCATTAAACATCAGCATATAATCCTGACGTGACTAGTTTTTATTTATCAGAGTCTGCTCATCCTGGTTCTTACACACACTTTTTGTACTTGGAATATTAAACAGCAGCAACACTGAGGCAAAAAGACACTAAAGAAACCTTACTCTGTAGCTTCTTATCTTTTGCAGTATTTTGGGGGGATGTACCAACAGAATGGCTGGGTAAAGACAACAGAAATGCACCCATTTATCTGCACTTAATTTAAACTGAAAGACTCAAATTGATGCAAAAGTAAGATTTAAAAAGACTCCAGATAAGCCAAAATTTAATCGAAATCCATGCTGGTTTTTCTCAGCAGAAACCTACAGAATCTAATACAGAGTAATACTTGATCTTTTATAGGATCTGTTATTACTGAAGCAACTGAAAACCAGAGACTACTGAAAGTGAGTAAAGCCTTCTGCTCTCAATTTGACATAATCATTGAGGTTGGAAGGGCCAGACTCTGGGGATCTAGTCCACAATTACCACCCCTGTTCCCCATCCACCCCCAGGAGCCTTCCCAACTCAAAGCAAAGTCATCAAAACCAGATTGCACAGTACCACGTCCAACTCATTTTTGAGCATCTTGAAAGATAGAGGCACCACAACCTGTCTGGGAAACCTGTTCCAGCAGTTGCCCAGCCACAGACAATGCACTAAAAAAGTCTTTTTGTGATTAAGTGGAATTTCCCATATGCAATTTGTTCACAATACCTTGTGCCTTGTCACTAGGCGTCACTGAGAAGAGCCTGCCTCTATCTTCTCTACTCATTCCTACAGGGTATTTATATACACTGAGTGATAGGATCCCCCTGAACCTTCTCATCTCCAGACTGAACAGTCCTAGCTCTTCTCAGCCTCTCCTCATTTGTCAGATACTCCAGTTCCTTAATCATCTCAGGGGCCTTTTGCTGGACCTGCTCCAGGATGGTCACATCTGTCTTGCACTGAGAAGCCCAAAACTAGACAGAAAGGTTTTTACCAGTAAAAAGCATGGATAAAGTTGCAAGAGAACCAAGTTCACATGTAAAGTTAACTCCCAGAATAATCTACTAGGTTTTCGGCAAAATAGAGAGGTTCTAATAAATCAAGTGTTCAAACCCATTTTCTGAGCAAAACCAATTTTCAGTGACTTATCAATTCTCCATGTCTCAGACTTGAACTGATTCACTTCAGCAAAAGTGCTATTACTGGCAGAAATACTAAAACCTAAGTGATATTTGGCAAAAAAACCAGGGAACCTCAGCAGTAAATAATTCACAAGAACTTCCCTTACGGAATTAAAAAGTATCATCTTGCTCTAGAAAATATTTAGTCAATTTTACTACAAGAATTGCAAAAGCCCAGCAGCATTTCCCTCCCAAAACACCTCAAAAGAACAGGAATTGCACACATCAAGAGAGCCCATATTCAATACTTTACATCAAAAAAACCTTGTTTTACCTCACATGACACACTAAGGAGAAGTAATGCCTAAACTAAACACTTAAGTTCCAGAAAAATGATACAAAAAATAGTCTAATGAAGCATCACTCTGAATAATGAAGTTTTTAAGCCCAAATAGAAACAATTTAACATATCACCCCCTATACTATTTATGTTCCAGCTGGATAGAAAAATTCAAATATCAAAACCTACCTTCTGAGCAGATTCCTTCTTTTTCTTATCCTCTTTCTTCCTTTTCTTGTCTTCCATTAACTGTTCTTCCCTTTCTTGCTCCTTCTCTCTGTCAAAACATGAAAAATAAAGGTATGAGCACAGTCAAGTTGTACAATAACCACATATATTATATTCCTCTTCCCCCAAAATAAGGAAGTCAAAATACTAGATTCCTCTTATCATCATACTTCATCTGCATTTGAGGGTTTCAGTTTAATTGAGTTAAGCGTGGCCACAACGATGCTGCTTGCTGCATAAAGGAAAATTCCTTTATTCAGATGAGGCCTCTTATGTCAGTACCCTATATAAATTAACTAAATGCTTGATATTACAAAATATCTTCAAGACATTTTGGCCAAAGTACCCTTTTAATTGGGTTGTGCTATTATTTAATGAACAATCTCATGAATCTTTTCATATGGTAAAAAAAAGGGAAGTTGTAATTTAATGTAAGATGGTTTGGTCTGATACGACATTTATCTTCACAAGGGGAAGAGACTATTCTATTGCCTGTAGCTATGTCACTTGTAAGAGACTAGAAGTGTCATATCAAATCAAAACCATCATTTATTATACAAATCACTAATTTAATTTCTAGCCTATTGTACTCACCCCCAGATTTTTTTCTGATGAAACTCGTAATATAAATTACTTTCCAGGGAATCTATTTTTTCCACAAGAACATTCTTTCAGAAAAGGAAGAAAAATAGGTGCAGCTACCATTGTTGTCAAGCTATCATCTTGTTGCTATGTTTCATATCAAATGTGAAAGTACCAGAAAATGGTTAAATTACTGCATAAATGCTACTGGCTCAACTGTTTCTATGGTGAAACACATTTTCATTAACCAATTCTCTTCATCTCCTTAAAAGTAAATTTAAGGCCAACTTTCCAGCTCACTTGGAGTAATTTCTTTTTGTACAGAAAGATTAAGACAAACACAACTGTCTTCATGTAAAAAGATGATCTGACAGATAAAGGGCAGGATCAGAGACCAGAGCTGTGTACTTTACAAATGGGAAATAACTGACAAGTATAACCTGTGATCTCTCAGGAAAAGATTTTATAAAACGCAAAATAGGTTTGTACACAAAATTGGAGTTTATAACAGAACTGAACATTTCTTGTATTTAGGCACATATCAAAGCTCTTTTTTGACCACAGTTTAAAAAGCTTAGAGTTGTGTTGGCTTTGGTGTCCCATCACTCAGACTTTTCCTTCCATTGCATTTATACAGTACAGGTAACATTTTTGTTTGAATTTTCATTAGATACTGCCAAGCTAATGTACAAAGAGACATTTACATAACTAATGAATTACTACCAAGAAAAAAAAAAAAAAGACAGACTTCAAAGAACTTTCTTAAAGAGAAAAGGTTCTATGGACAGTAATAAAATGCCTTCCTGGTTTCCTAAAGTTAGGCTCTCCTTAATGGATGGAGAAAATGGATGAGGATGAGATGAGTCTTTAGTAATATCATCTTGAGGTTATTACCAAATTCAATTCATACATTTAAAGTTTGAGGCAAGCATTCCACATCATACCGGACAGCATTTTATGCACCGTCTGGTATTGCTTAAGCCAGGTCAGTTCTTGCTCTTTTCTGTTCTCTATGGCCGCCAAAGTGCGCTTCCCAGCCCCCAACACTGGCAAGGAAAAGCCTTGCAGGTTTTTCAGTTTTACTGAACAACAGTTTTTCAGTTTCACAAGATGTGAAGCACTGGGGACATCAGTAAACTTTGCATTGTCCATCATGGCACTGAGACAAAATTTTACATTTTCTTTGAGCTCATTTTCTTTGCTAGCAATATGAAAAAGCTCCCCAGTGACACCCTAATCTTTCAAAGTTATTGTAACTTCAAATTATATTTGCTACTTCTGTACTGTCAAGCTGTTTGTGCCTTCTGAGCTGTAGTGCCAGTTACAGGTATACTATTTAAAAAAAAATAAATTCTTGCAGAAGCAGAAGTTTAAGAGCTGTCGTGAGCTGCAGAAGAAGGGTAGGATCAAGATACAAAATGACTTCCAGTAACTGTCTGCACAGAGTCAACCTTCTACTTAAAAGCACCTTCCTTAGTTTTGCGAGTAGAAGAGCCAGGAATGGAAAAGGTCACATTCACAACAAAAGGTGAAGCTATGGCTTACAACAACGTGTAGCAACAACAATAAAAGGAGTCAAGCATAGAAGATCCATAGCTTGAAAGTAAACACCTAGTTATTGCAGTTATCTTTGTGGTAAGTTCAGACAGGGAGATTGCTACTGCTGCTGCCTTGTTTTCAGACTCATACAGGCAAATATGCATGGTATTAAGACTGTAGAGAAGCCCTTTGTTTGGCATTATGCCCTCCCCTTCCACTTTTAGTAGAGATGTGCATTTAATGTTCCATTGGGCACATCATCAACAACTACAATATAACAATAATCAATACTCAGTAACTTGGGCTTCAATTCATTTAAGCACACATCTAATTTCTACTTGGGCTGCATCAAATGTACAAGACCATAAAGTTCCTGACAAAGTACAACTGAAAGCTCATAAATGTGTAGGAAGTATGAAGTTACATTCCCTAAATAGTAGAGCAAGAATTGATGCTATAGACATGTTACAAATGTACTACTACATTAAGAGTTCACTGAATTAGGGGGGGGAAATAGCTGATTGTCATTTTGGGTATCACACATGCCATCTGCCCACGTTCACTCTTTGATGCATTTCACTAGTATTTGAAGTTTTATGATCAATGGTTTCCTTTTTCAGTTGTATACAAGAAGCCTTTTAAATACAAGCTTAACTTGTAAGTGTTCAGATAAATTTAACATAAGCAAAGCTTTTAAGAACCTCATCGATTCATTCTGAAGACAAAGCTGCCTATTAACCTTCTCTCATTAGCCAAAAGATAATTCTTTCTGGCCTGGACAAGGAAACTTGGGGGTCCATACATTTCAGCAACCATTTGCTTACATTGACAAGATCAACACGGGGAGAAAATCCATCAACACCAAATGAGTGAATTTAGAGTACTACAATGAGGAGGGGTTCTGATTTTTTTTACCGGCACACAGTAATGGGAACACAGGCACACCACAACCCTGAAGAGGAAGTTTGCTAAATAGCATTCAGCAGCCAGCTTTCTACTCTAGCTTTCTTCAGGAAAGCATGTGTCAGTCTTAAAAATATGAACTAATTGTACTTTAGCATTTCCCACAAAATCTTAGAATCAACATTATTGGGAAGTATTTTAGAAGTGTATGACAGACTTTCATCCTGAGTATTTAAAGTAATACATATTAACAGCTTACAAATTTAGAAATACTATAGGTTACTATCCAAAATTTTTTTTTATTTATAAAAAACCGAACTAAACAAACCCAGTAGCTATGATGCA
>VYZX01006054.1:1140-25911 GCA_013401335.1 Brachypteracias leptosomus | reverse complement strand
AAATTTCAGCCTGGCCTGTGACTAGCTAACACCTTAAAGTTTTCATGCTGACTCTAAAAATGCAACTGTTGCATCCACTACCTGCTCACCCCCTGCTACTTTTCATAATTCCTTAAGAAATACCAGCTATGTTTAGCAGCTCAATGAGGCTGTATACTATTTTTTTTCTTTTTTTTTTTCCATTTAGACTTGACTTGGGGGAGGGAATGATGACATTTAATAACACATGCTGCACAACACAGCGCTTTCCCAGGATATGTTACAAAACAAAAAGGCTGCGTGACCTGCTCAAGGTTACGGAATGACTCCATTGCTCACTATGAATTAAAAGCTGGTATCCTCCTGACTCCTCCTGTATTTTCACTAATAAAATAATACCACTACTGAAGACTTGCACAGCTCCTTTCATCACAGGATGTCAAAGGTCTTTATAAATATTAATTAAGCATTGCAACAACACTAAGAAGTATGTAAAACATAATTCTGCACATGACTAAACCCAAGCAAAGAATAAATAACCTATGTCCAAAGTCATAGGACAAGTCAGCAGCACGCAGGATAAACGGCTCTTGCCATTAAGGAGCACTCCATTAGAAACAAGGACTTAATTAATACTCCAAATGTGATGCGAACAGCCTTGATCACCAATACATTATTATAAAGCCTTCCAAGATCTTAATCAACTTGTTGCCAATTAGAAGTACGACCAAGTTCAAGATCAAATACTGCTGAGATGTGTGCAAATGTACCCGGAATCAAAGAGGAAACAACCTTTTAGTCTGCAGCCACAGAAGCTTTATGTCAACAGTGATAGGAGTGCAGTAGTAGTGGAGGGGTGGCAGTAGCAGTAGCTCTCCAGACAAACAGATATAGATCTCACAGTTCTCCACGTCTGGAAAAGCACAGATATGTGATCCTTTTGTTACAATACAGCATTTCCAAGTTTATGCTTTGGTTCCAATGACCAATCAAAAACTTTTTTCAGTGCACTTAGCTGGTGCACAGTGGAGTTTTTTGTAGAAAAAGCTGCTGATCCCTACCTTTGAACTAGTATTATGTATAATGGGCATCCCAAGCAAAATGTGTAGTTGTGTTGCATATTCTCACATTTTTTAAGGGACATTCCATAAGTCATGGGGGATGAAGAAAGGAATTAGAACTATACTGTTACAGATCATGACTGTACTAAAGGCCATCAATATTCCACTGTAGACGACAATGAAGTCAAGACTTGCCATGTCAGTACTACAGAGATACAGTAAATACCGTATCACTAAACCATCCTGTTTTATAATGCTACTATTCTGTACTTGTTTATAGGGTAATTACAGATGATTAAAAACTAAAATCCAGTGAAAGAGCAGTGCTGAATTTTAAGCCAGGTGTTTCACAAGAAAAAAGCTTAAATACATTTACCACTAAGTGTATAATCAAAATAGACTGTACTATCACACATCAACTTTGGCATGCATTTTAAGATCTACTTTTTACAATATACAAACTAACATAAACTTCCTCCCTTCCCTGCTTTTGTATGAAAATTTAAACATTAATTTATCAAGGTAACTTTTATCAAATCAAATTATCTGTTTCCTTTAAACAGCTTTTAATATCAGATGCACACCACCTTTTACAGGGGAATGCTATCTGTAAGATGTATACATGACAATGAAGTGAGCAATTTTGTTAACAGAGCATGCACTTTTGTTCTGTAGACTGCACCTGCTGTTAAGGCAAACAGGCAGGGATCATGTCTCATTAAAGCCTCAACAAGGATGAGAGACTGCAGACCCTGCTCAAGAAACTAGGTAAATCACGAGTGCATTAAGTCCTCTCCTTGCTGCATTGCTACAGACATTCTGAAGGCATAAATATGAGACTTAAAGTCATAAAATGTAAGTGAATAAGTGAAATGTTTCTGTTTACTATAGAATTTGATACACACTCAATAAAGAAAATAGAACTCTATTCTAGTGCAGTTTGCTCAAAATAGAGATATATGCTGAACTTGGTAACTATTTTAAGGCATCAGGACCTCACGGGCACTGAAAAATGACTGCATTTGACTCTTAGGGAACCTTCAAATATGTTAAGCACAAAGATTCTTTGCAGAGCCTGGTACGGAAGCGTTTGTTTGCCAGATGCATGCTTCTCACCATTCTTACTGCAACCAGCTGGCCATCCTTTTCATTAGTCACTTCCCATTCAAAAGCAAGATTGATAAATTACTATTCAAAACATCACAACTCAATACTTCATGTCGTGACTCGTGACTAATTAAGATGTAAGCTGAAATTATTCTTTGGCACACAAAAAACTACAGAATTGTAAAGAAACTGTGTGTAGGAAACAGGAAAAACAAAAACCCCATACAGTACAAGTGCGAGACATGACTTGTTTTGAACTACAAGAAACAAGTCATCCTTCCTCATGAAGTTACTTAAGCAGTCAAAAAATTCAAAACCTCTCCAAACTTGACTCCTCATATAATCACTTGAATTTTGAGGACATGAAGGTGTGATTATTTTTATCTGGTGTTCCAAGAAAATGATTACCTAAGATCTCAAAATGGCAGAAAGCACCAAACACCCTCACCAAGTCATGCAGCATCTGCAAACACCACGTGCACTCTCTATTACCTAGAACATGATTTTTGCCTATCTGCAATTGTGAAGTCTTCATTCATATGGAACACTGATCACTGCCCTGAATTAACAGTATCACACTAACATTCTTTGGAATCTAGTGGTTTGCTATTTGCCCAAGATACTGCCAAAAGCAGTGGGGGAAAGACACAGGCAACCAATACGTAATACTAAGTTACAGTTGCACTGCTATACACTTCCCGACATTTCAAAGAACTAGAAGTGCTGCTGTGTTTTTGAAGAACAATTAATTGCAGAACACTTGATTTGACATTAGCTGTGCAGCCTTCTTTCCTCGTTAAGAATAAATTCTTAAAAAATAATTCTAAAAGGCCATCATTAAACTACTAAGCATTCAATCATCATATGATTGAATATGTATCAAAGAAAATCCCTTGTTTAAGGAATCTCCTAGGAAAACATATACAATATACCTCAGAAAGCTACTAAAAATCACAAGCAAAAAAGAAACCTCACCTTTTTTTCCTGTCTACAAGCAAAACATACAGGATGCTTGTACAGAAGTGTAAAAGCACCTCACTATTTAAAGGCTGCATCATCTCAAACTCTTTGATTTCTGAGTTCTTGCGTTTTTAATTACTTGCTTCCACTAACTGATATGATAGAGAAAAACAGTAATTTCCTAAGTAAACATCTCAATGCTTCTTTTTGTTTGTGGGGTGGGGTTTTTGTTGGGGTTTTTTTGGGGTGGGGATCGCGCTGTTCAGTTTTTAATATTTTTAAATTGGTTTTTGGCAAGCTATGCTTGGAAAGATAGAGCTAACTATCAGTTCTCCATAGGAAGCAGTATCAGGAAGGATATTAGAAGTTCATTTAAGAGCTTTCTAAAGTCACAGAAAACTGCAACTGCCTAATGATAAACATTTTTTAGAAGAGACCACTCAGAGGATAAACTATGTTAACACCATAGTTAACACCAGAAATACTGTTTATTCACACATTTTTGCTAAAAGAAAGCAGCAAAAAGCTACTGGAATCCACGGAACAAACCACCACTATGATAAAGTACAGTCACCCTAAATTGCATGCCTTCCTGATTTAAATGGGAAAACACAAGCCTCTGCCACACACAGTAGTGCATCTTACTTGGAATCTATGGAGATGACCTGAGACACCCATATAGTGGTAACTTAGAAAAATGTAGAAATGTCTCTTCTTCATTCCAAAAGGAAAGAAAAAGTGTGCAAAATAGCATTCTGCAGGCCATACAATCATACCCATTTAACAGTCTATTGAAAATTAACTAGCCACAACAGTTACGAGGTAGAGACAAAAGAAGCTCTAGGAAATAGTCCACTAACGGGCAGTTCAATAACCTGAAAAGCTATTTTTGATTCACTGATTTTTGTAGTCCTGATACTGTGCACCATTCCTGCATTTTAAGAAAGTTAACTTTATTTCATGCCTTCTGGAAATAAAGTATAGCTTAAACCACCTAGTCTAGACATGAAACTCTTACTAATTGCTAAGTAAACAATCATTTCCTTATTTCTTAAACAAAGATATTAGAAAGTTTAAGTGAAAAGTGTTCACTGCATCCTCAGGCATTTGTCCAAACTAAGGATAGTCTCCCACCAGGGAAAGAATTTAACTACGCTGTTACTGCTGTGGAATTGGTGTCTGCCCAATCTCAGCAGTCACTCATCTGAGAGCTTTTTCTATTTGTATTGAGTGAAGAAGACAAGATTTTTGAGATCTTGATTGCAGGTTATCATTCCTTGTCTCTTTCCAGGAATGATAATTTACAGCTTAAGTGATGAATTTTACTTGCTGCTTATGTCATTCACAGATACAGTACCAGATCAGTTTCTAACTTCAATCCCATGTAAACATCTCTTGCTTTTTAATACAGTATCTTAAGATAACTTAGAAATTTTAATAAATAGTAAATAATCAATATCTCACTTGAAGATTCCAGTGTTCATCCTCATTCAAGAAGCAGGAAGGAAACATTTAATATTAACTATATGTTACTACCAAAAAGAAAATTTCTTTGTAAACCAAGTCAGCTCCAGAGTACCTATATTCCAGAATGCTTACCTTCCTTTCCAACATGGAAATTCACAGCAGAAAGTTTCTTTGACATACAAAAATTCTATTATGGAACTTGCAAATCACATACAACATGGCTATGGCTATATCTTCCAGACATGCACCACACCTTTTTCTGCTGTGGAAGAGTGAAATAAATTGTAAAGCAAGAGGTAATTCAGGAAAGAATTTAAAGCGAGGAAACCACTGAACTGCCACCTATAAGACTACAGAAGAGCACCAGCACCACAGTACACAGCAAATAAAAATGTTAAGTCAACAAGGGAAAAATTGAGGTGGAAATTAGTGATATAAGTGACATTTACCATTTAACACACTTCTGAAGTTCCAAAACTAAGCTGATTTGTCTCATTAAATTCTCAAATCAAGTTGTGTTTGCTACTTTAGGTAATTTTTACCTTGTTGCATTATATAATATTNAAGAGAACGTTCCAGGGAGACCTTACAGTGACCTTCCAGTATCTGAAGGGGGCCTACGTGAAGGTGGGGGAAGGTCTATTCAAAAGGGGTTTTAACGATAGGACCAGGAGTAATGGTTTTAAGCTAGGAAAGTCTAGATTTAGACTGGATATTAGAAAAAAGTTCTTTAACATGAGGGTAATAGATCACTGGAATGGGCTGCCCAGAGAGGTGGTGGAGGCCCCATCCCTGGAGTCATTCAAGGTCAGGCTTGATGGGGCTCTGAGCAGCCTGACCTAGGTAGAGATGTCCCTGCTTGTGTAGGGAGGTTGGACAAGATGACCTCTAGAGGTCCCTTCCAGCCTGAAACATTCTATGATTCTACGAACAGCTTATTTTTAGTGAAAAATATGCATTACTCATGTTCAGCAAAACACAAATAAACGCATGAAACAGACTACAACTTTCAAAGAGTAACACACATTTTTACTTTTGAGTGGTTAAAAATACACACTAACAGAGCAACAGTAACATCAAAACAATTTTAAAAATTCTGCATATAAATTCATATAAGTTCCTCATGTCTCCAGTGAGAAAAAATTATTTTTACCTCTGCTGACAGTAGATCTAAAGACTCCTACTTTCAATTAACAGCAATCTCTTCCTATCTACCACCAATAGGTTTTGCAAAGTGTGGAACAGAGGAGGGGTTTTTTTAATACACTCTGCAAAAACAGTGTACAATTCCGTGACAGGAATCTTTGATATTCAGTTTCACAGAAATCTGCACTTCTAATCTGTTCAGTTAAACCTTCTCTCTATCCTCTTTAAGAAAGGTGGCTCTGCATAAAGACAGGTCAACTCTTTGCTGCTATATAAAGTTGAAGGTTAAAATGCGTAAGCTGATGTGGGAGACTATTTCCTGCTGAAAGCAAAGCCCTTTAAACACTAGAACCTCAAATCTAATTTGTCAGCTTATTGATGCTTCCATGCATACTGCTAGTGCAAATCATCTATCTTTCTATGAAACCACTGTACTGAAAAAAAACTTTCAATGCTACCTAGCAAAAAGATTGGCATGATCTTATAGAAAAAGTGATTCAGAATTCAAGCACTCACATAAAGCATTTCAAATTCCAAATTTCAGGTGACGGACCAGACCTTTAGCTTTAATCAAAACCATCTGCTATGCTGGGAGTGCGAGTTAGACTTACGATAGTCAGTAAGCATAATTTACATGTGGCCAACTTAAATGGGGAAGTGTGCCAAGTGAGAGACACTAACTTCTTATGCTCTTTCTACAGAGTAAGAAAAAGATATATTGGGCACCACTGGAAACAACATCCTTTGTTAAATCACCCTCTGACAAGCTTGCTCTTAACTAACAAGTTGTTTTAAAGAGAGGAAGGACAAATTTATTCTGCCACTGAAACTATCTCTACCAACTTAAATTAGGGGGCTACACAGCTCCGAATGAAACAGGCTCGACTGGGTCTTCCACTCACTCTCTCAAGAATCTAGTCCGTAACACTGCTTTGAGTGGTACCTCTACTCTAAACTCAGCTTCTGATCACCATATGGTTACAGTATTACTGGAAGACCTGCAGGGAAGAACTATACAAGTTAATGACAACATATTACCAGCTGTAATACGTAAATAAAGCAAGAACTGCCACAATGTCAATCTCTATAAAGTGGACCATGCTTATGCAACAAACCTGACAAACATCCAGTTTAAATGTCTTCTGAAGCCACTTGTAAACACTCAAACAGCTGAAACTGAAAGCATTTGCCATCTGGCTTGGTTACCAGGGTGCATAAAAACCTCAGAGTGGCCACTGTAATGTTCAAATCAATGATTCTGATTTTCGTTAACTACCAATGAAAAGTTTTAGATGCAGCCTCAAAGTGTGTATCACTCAGTAGCAATTTGTTCTGAATAGTGAGATACAGTCACACTGCACATGCCAGGAGATGCTGGAGCACTGCTGCAGAGTGAGGGAGAAGAGAGAAAGGAGGGCTCAAGTGCCTCAATCCCTCAGAATTGAAATATTTTATTGTTAAGTTGTCAATATTTGGGTTTCTTTTTGGAAATATTTAATTTAAATATTTTTGGTTATTTTCAACAGAAAAAAATGAAAATTACTTCCTAGTAAAAACACTGAGGTGTTTTTTGTTTGGGTTTTTAAGTTTTCTCTTGCTATGTTGCATGTTAGTAATTTAGGTAAATATCCTTACTGTACATTTGCACAAGGCCTCAGTCAGCCAGAAGTGGTACACAAATAACACCAATGTACCTAAGGAAGAAAACCAAACTCTACTTTGCTGCTACAGCTTGGAACTAATGACATTTTGCCTGGAAAATAAAGTCCCTTTTTCCTATGAAAATGGATTTACTAATCCCTGCCAAGATTTTTAACAGTACAGAAAAATAAGCTGTAATGGTTATGTTCATTCTATAATAATATTTTAGATGAGAATCTCCTCCCTAAATGGAACTCCTCAAATAACCAAAACTGTCCATACATTCAAGAAAAGCTAAGTTTTTCCTTCAAGAAGCAAGAAAATACCAGTCAGTGAACCCAGAGCAGGTTTTCTCTTCTGTCATACTGCACTGAAGGACACCAATATTTAAAGCTTCGTTTAAAACTCCACAGGTGTTAAATATAGAGTGCAAATTTCAGTTTAACAGTTACTTCATGAAGATTGCCTCTGAACAAGGTTTTCACTTCTACTTTAAAGCATCAAGAAATTCATGTACTTCGCAGGCAATTTTTAAAAAATAACGTTAGTACATCTCAAGGTTGTATGCAGAGCAGCTTTTAAGACCTGAATTCCTCTCCCCTCAGTGAAAGCCCTCAGTCTGACCTCAAAGACAGCACACTAGGATTTGTTACAATTTATGCTCCAGCAACCATACTCCTTGGCAAGTAGAAATCCAAAACTGCTGATTTCAAGTTTTAACACTGAATAGAACTTTTCACATTTCAAATTTTGAGAAAGGTGGAATACATGAGTCCATCTTTTTACCCGCATTGTAAAAAAACCCCACAAATCAGCTTTGTTCCCATAAAGCCATAAAGGAAACAGAAAGCATCATTCTATTCACAATTCAATACAGCTGTGTGCGACTGGCTTCAGCCCCAGGCCAGAAGCCAGGAACTTCTGAGTTCAAGCTTGGCTCTGCCACTGACTTTCTGTGTGGCCTTCAGAGAGCCTCTAAATTTCTCTGCTGCTCGTCTTCAATCTGCACACTTATCTTACAGAGAGGTACTCACTTTGTTTGTGTGGGTTTTTCCTAAACAAAAAACTTGAACTGAGTTTGAGAGCAATTTCTACTATGGCTTTAATGCCTAAGGCCCACTAAGAAGTCTCTACATGTCGGCTGATTACCTGGTAGTTTTTAACTGCATTAACTGCCACCATGCACAAATCACTACATATATGACACATACACAAATATAAAAAGATGTAGTAAGTTGGAAAATAATTTATTTAAAAGTTTGTTAAAAAAAAAAAAACAGGATAAAAAATGAAATCAAGTAATTACTATAATTAAACTTACAATGCAAAACAACCTAAAACCTTGCTCTTATTAACCCAGTAAGCCAGTGATGAAGTCTGTTCTCAATAGTTTACCATTAAATGCACTGGGCTTGCAATGCTCAAGCTAAAACAATTACAACTACTAATAATTTAGATTACTACTTTAACTATAGAAAAAATGGACCAGGAATGCGAAGGTGAAAAAGCTTAACTAAGTTACCTAGCACTAACTGAAACATTTAAAAGATGTTTTCTTAAGAAAAAGATCACGGGAAGTTACATAAACTTAAGCTGACCATATAACTTGCAAGTCCATTGTTTCACTTCACAGCACCTAGACTTAAGCAGAATGTAATGGAGGCTGACACCAGCCAACCTCAGCTTTTCCTGTACTCCCAACGATCCAATCACGCAAATACAGCTCATCATCTTTAAAACAGTAGGTGCTGTCTTTAAATCCACCCCTGAGGAAAAGCCTTGTCCCCCAGACTTTATCAAGACAGGTTGACTTTCCAAAAATTAACCTGTTCAGTTACTCATGGCCTAAGCACAGGGAGCTAGCTTGAAGAACTAAGCCACTGCAGCTTTATCGTACATTAGGCTGCTGATGTAAACCCTAGACTCTCAAAAGTTTAGCCTCCACTCACTTTCACCTTTTTCATCTTTCTTTACCTAACATCTGGTAAGAGCACACTTTCTACAGTTTTTCTGTATCAGGACATAGAATTTGTAGAAAGTGGTAAATATAAAGCAAAGCTGTCTCCTGATTTGCAACACAGCAAATTAATTTAGAATACTGTGTTATTTTGTGATAAAAACAATCACTCAAAGGCTTCATGAGAAATAGCTTGTTCCAGAAAGGCTACCATGCAAAGATGAGGTGGTTAAATGCAAATTCAGGTTGCTTTTCCACAAGGAAGACTAAACTGTTTCAAACTGCTGGGAAATTAGCTGCCTGGAAAACTTAGAATTCTTCCATCCTAGGTCATCTATTAAAACTTTCCACTGTAATTCAAGGGTTTTCAAAATATATTTGCTGATTAAACCCTAGAAAGTTACAGAAACACCAAGAAGTACATCTAAACAACTTATGAGGAAGATTAAATCTTTACCTAGATGAGATTTTGCTTTTTGTTTCCTACATCACACTACCATCAGCATATTTCCATCAGATGAAGCATTCACAGAACCACAGGAAGGCCAGTATATTGGTCAGGAAGCATTCCTGCCAGGAGAATCTAGATCTGCTCTGAATAGGATTACACGACACGGGTAAAGACAAAATAAAAGAAAAACAACCCTAATGGTTTGTCCCCTTTTTATCTCTCAGCATTGCTTGGGCTGGTTGAGACATACCAAACAGATAATCTCAACATTATCTGCAAAGGAACGTAAAATTTATTTGACTCTGTAACACAAGGGAGGCTATTTAAAATTTCCATTAATATTGCTCTAAGTGACTTCTGTAGCACCAGTTGGAGCCGCCTATTAGACTAGGTTCAAAAAAAGCTTTTGGGGTTTTACCTCAGGTTGATCAAGTATTTTTACAGGCAATCTGGACGTAGACTGAGATACAGAATGACGTATGTATAACCTAAATAGGATAGCCTCTATTTTTTTAACCACTTTTACACTGTTAAAAATTTTTTTAAGGGTTGTTTTTTTTTTTAGTGTTTACCATAGACACTCCCTCCAATAAAACAGTGGGTTAGTAATACTAATAGTACCCAAGGAAAACCTAACATTATAATTGTCCTCAAACTCTCTCCAGTAAGAGGGAAAATCGCCTGGAACAAATGCAGCAAGAGTTACCACATTAGAACTTCCAAGCATTAAAATACCAAAATTCATTTGTATGTTGTGGTAGAATCATCCTCTTCATGAATTGTTCAGCAAAAGGCTGAGCGTAAACATGCTGCATATTTAGCTGGCAAAGTGACGTATCAGAATATATCAGTCTCACTTTAGCTGATACAAGTTCTCAGTAGTAGTCACCCTCTTGCCAAAGAAAGCTGTTTTGTAGACATCTATCTAGAGTATCAACACAGAATTAAAACCATGTGGTTTAAAGCAGACCCTGAATCCAGTGCGACTGTTTAACTAAACTACATACAATTAAAAATATAACTGCTAATACAGAAGCTGCAACAAGAACGTGAGCGCTGCTACATTAGGACT
This sequence comes from Brachypteracias leptosomus, assembly GCA_013401335.1. Lineage (NCBI taxonomy): Eukaryota > Metazoa > Chordata > Aves > Coraciiformes > Brachypteraciidae > Brachypteracias > Brachypteracias leptosomus. The sequence goes on along the minus strand of VYZX01006054.1, from coordinate 15,070 downwards.
CTCATACTAAGTTGCAATGTCTTCTACTACAAACAGTAAAACTAAACCAAGAGGAAAAAATGGAAGCAATGTAGAAGATTTAAGTGACACAGGTCACTGCACCCCAGAGAACTGTATGGTTCAGGCATAACCAAGTTCACAAGTGAAGACTGAACCATGATGACAACACATCTGTGTACATCTGCCACAGAGCATGTGTAAAATGGGACAATTGAGCTCAACTCTAATTAATGCTTAAGCGCCATTAACAGGATAGATATTTAACCTTTTCGGTTTTCATATGGGTCAACTAGCCCAAAAAGCTCAAAATCTACAAAGGCTATGGTGTATATACATGCTTTAAAAAATTCCAGTAGTCTCGCTGTGGCTGAAGGTTTGCACATTCTGATGTACATGTTGGGCTGTACCCAACAGCCATTATGAAATTACAGGTGGACAGTAGCTTATAATTGTGCTGTTTAACAAATGCTGCCTTTAAAAAATGGAAAAAAAAACCCCACAACAAAACAAAACTGAGAATACTAGAAGTAATTTTGCTATTGTTTTATTTTTCTAAAAAACACTTCTCTGATTCAGAAATTAAGATAATGTTCTGCTCAAGCTCAAGTCAGTTTCTGAGATACAGCTATCACACCCATATCCGTAGTTCAGGAAGTCCTAGCTCTGCATCTACTAAGAACACTGGTAAAGATAAGCACTCTCCCCTTATTTCATAATTTAAGCATAATTGGGGTTTTGATTTAAGAAATTAAAAGAATGGCAATCTTCATTTAAAAATATTCATGCCTTTCTGCTTTTTAACTGCTGAAGTAACTATCCTGTTGAAAGCATACTCAACTATGAGGCTCAGTGTCAAAATAATGCTCTTCCTACACAAATTAAACAAATTTTTATTTGCAGAGAATGAAAGCTGAAGTGCTTTGGTAGACTACGTCCACTATGTTTCACTGCTCTTACTGAGCTACCTCAAAATTTGCTGACCTCCCCTACTGTTCAAAATGCTCTGAAGTTAAGGCCTCGCAAGTACCATCCTAGAAAGAGAAGCACTCTCCTGCTGGCACTAAAGAAAACACAGTTGTATCTTGATGCTTTGTTTTCATTTTGTTGTAGTAAATTCCAAGGCTACATTTCACTTCCAGAAGTCTCAATTTAACATAGATTTGTATTAATGCACATGCCCTGTACTTTTAAGCTTTCCTCCACCTATCAATATCAAAGTACTTTTAGATCATTTTTTCTCCCTTAGATAAACAAGCATCCATCTAAGTCCAGATGTAAACTGCAGCACTGAAAGAAATAGCACTCAGCTCTCATGCTTACTAGGTGTTGTTTTTAACAAGACTCCCCCTCAGTTGTTTCTCTTCAGGTGTATTTGCACACTTTTTTCCATGCTGTTTAACCATTGGTTTGATTTGTTCTGCCTTTAAAGATCATCTTGTGTTTTCTTCATACATCTTCTCTCAGGTACCTGAAAAAACTCCAGGGTTCATACCTGGCTTTAGGTCTTCCCACATGACTAAAATAGGCTAATTAGAAGTAGTCCTGGAACTACAGTATTTTGAAAGAGAAGCAAGGTTTGTCTTTCAATTTGCCTGTACTATAATATCCAAATATCAGATCAACTAGTTTTTAAGACATGACTTCTCAGAAATTATTATATATAATTCTAGTAGCACCAGAGCATTTCATCCCTGAACTATAACATCAGCATACTGTACACAGGCAGGAAAATAACTTTTGAAATGACAACATCCACAAAGCCTTAGGAACTCCTTCCAGAAGCATGTTGATGGCACTAGGTATAATAAGTATCAGGATTTGCATATAGATATCCCAAAATACATGATCTGTCTCTACAAAAAAGAAAAAACCTGTCGTCTTCTTGCGTTGGAAGCCTATGTACAAAGGAGAAATGAATTTAATCAGTAAGAAGTGCTCTGGAGCTGGAATTCACCACAAATACATATATGTACCATTTCCTTGTGCCCTTCAAAACATTATGACACTACCACTAAAACAAAACAGAAATATTTTCAGTATATTTTATTTTTCTCCACGATGGCTTCACATTAGCCTTCAACACTGAAGCGGTCAAAACAATATTTTCTTGGCATTCAACTTCAGATGCCTTGTTTGACCAACATTTGAACTACGGCACATGTAATCATACCAGCTAAATGCCATAGTGACTTTAGCAACTAAAGCTGCTGTTTCTTGAAGTAAATACTGAAATTGTCTTGCTTTGAGAAGCAACAGCAATTGTATTCACCTAAACTGAATTTTACATCTGTTTATCAAATTCACTCTGCAGTAATAACTGTAACTAAATATTTAAAGTTTAGCAACTTAATCTAACTAGCTTCTAAGTCAAAAGATACCTTACTTTTGCCCTGACATTACACACCGGCCTTTGCAAGACTTTCAGGAAGATTACAAAACTAGAACCTTGATACTCACACCAGATCCCCTTGATAGGACATGAAGTACAGCTTCTTAGAGCTAAACATCCTATGTATCTTATTGTCCTGCCTCAAATCTTCATCTATTTACACAGGAAACCAATACTTCACATGTTGAAACAGCTCTTAGACAGGAGGTACATTTTCTTCTTAATTAAAGCAAAAAACTCTCAAACTTTTCGGTTATAAAACAACAACCAGTTGAAGAGGATATCAAGTGTGCAGATTCCAACAAATACTGTTCAAGATAAACTGTAAATTAAACTTCTCACCTTCCATCCTGGTCACCAAAATGAAAACAGATCCATAATGACTGGAATTAAAGAATTCTGCTTCAAAGTGCAAGCCACAACATGTATTTGCAGGGGTACTAGGAAAGGTACGGATAAAATTTCTCTTCCAGCAATATGCTAATTCTATAGATTTTTCTCCATTTATAGATTTGGATGCTTTCTCCTCTACCAGCCACCTATTAATGGGTTAAGAAACAAAAGTCTCAAAAGGTTAAGTTTAACTGAAACCATCCAGCAAAGACTGTGTGCTCTTATGTAATTTCTCTTCTTTCCCGCCCCCCATTCTCTGCAGGAGAGAAAGGCTAAAAAAGCTGCTGAAAGTAAGCATACTGATTTTTCAGATACTTGTTTTTCCATTAGAACTGCAGATTTCTGTATATTGAAGCTCAATTGTAATAAGACTTTTCTTGTCAATTATTTCTCAAGAATCTCTTAGATGTAGCGCAAAAAACTCCAAGGGCTCTGCTGACTACAGACTTCAGAGTTTTCAATGTATTAAAATAGCCTGCTTTGGAAAGAGTCTGATTCCTGTAGATATCAATAACAATTGACATGCAAAAGCAAACAGAAAGATGAAATAAAGCTTCCGAACCCAGTGCTATCCCTGTAAACTGAACGAAGCAAAAAAAAGGCTCCCCTGCCCCAATGCTTCTGCAAGCCTCAACTCATCTAGAAATTACAACTTGAGTCAGGTCTCTCAAAATGATTTTAAGTAAGTATTTTGCATCCTTTGTACTGCAGGAACATACTGAATGCAAACAGTATTGAGAATTGCCCAGACTCACACTCTTAAAATCCTATGATTTCACAGACTGCGGAGTCCTCAACACACCCTGCACTAAGATTTGATGGGTCAAAGACATAGTTGTATGAGGAATTATTTTAATTGGTCCTTTCTATTCACAGTATACTGTCTCACAAAGCTACTTAAACATCTGACAGACTCTGTACTAGAATAGTTTCTTTCATTCTCAATAGTTGCTTTTTGTTTGATCCATGTCTGCTTTTTTAGCTATAAGCAGCTACAGTTATTAGAAAATATCCCTTATTCCATCTTTCTAACTATCAAGCTATACTAAAATTTACACCATTTGGAATGGCACAACATAAAGAGTAAATGCACGACAGCAAAAAATACGCAGGAAGACTAGTACTTTTTTCAAGTGCAGGTTTTGGGACAGCTACATATTGCCAACTCAGGACAAAATTTAGGTTTTTGTTACTTCCTCAGTTCATCCATCCTATGCTACAGCAATTACCACATAAACTACATAGTTGATGTTTTGGTACTATAAGTAACAAATCTGAGAATAGTACATTTGAAAACAGTTCTAATGGCTAATTAAGTCTGTAGATCAACAGGTATATTCAACATATTCAGGCTACATAAGGATCTCCACTAAGCCCAAGAAGGCTTCGAATAACAAAAGTAGTCAGGTTGCACCAGGTCAAAGATACAAAGTTTTTACAATATTCCCTCACACAGATACATGTAAATAATACGAGGGTGGAATCTAATAAAGTTGATCCAACTCTGAACAGGGAGAATGCATTACTTCGTACACAAACTGGGTTATCCATTACTACTTAACTTTTAAGGCCAAAATTATCAGCACAATACACTATATCAAACCTGAATGGAGCTCTTTTCTACAGCTTACTCCAATTCAAAATAGAATAACACCTTTAATTTCCAAGAAAAACTTAATATACTGCAAAATTATTTCAAGTATTTGCTAGCCAGTGGAGGAAAAAAAGCCCTGATCTATACTACAAGACTACAATAAGTACAGCCAGATATATTTTCAGTAAATGCATCCAAATCTATTGCCTCCATTTTTATTTAACTGTATGGATGTAGGGCCACAAAGATCTTGTAGGTTTACAAAGTTGATGTGCTAACCATAATCAATGCACACACACTGCAATGTGAAAGCACATTCACATGATTATTTGCATAATTACCTCCTGCTTAAATATCTACCTACAAAAAAAATATCACAGTACAAGGCCTATCAGGAAGGGGTGAAGAATAACGTTCACCACTACAGAGAATTTTCTTCATTGAACCTCACAGAAAGGAGCATTACATCACACTCTTACAATGCAGGAGGAGGAGCCTGTTTTCAGAAAGCAAGCTTCAGCTATTACCCTTTAATTTTCTGCTCGGTTCTGGAGGGAGATGCAAATATAACTTGGATTTAAATTCTCAGTAACATAGAAGACGGGAAAATAAGCGAGAAAACACAGCTTTTTAGCTGCATTTACTAACACGCAGATGAATAGGTGTTTCATAAAGAATACAGATCAAGAGTCTACCAAACACCAGTAGCACCCAACGTCTTGCATCTGCAAGTGTGCATTCCTAAATACCTGCCCCACATTTTATCAGGCTCCAGCCACATTAAGCACAGAGGATCCCCTACTTCTGGGCACAGTAGGGTCATTTTAGAGCCGGCACTACCGAGCACCCGCTGCCGTGTTTATGGGGCAGTAGGACCATTTGGTCCCGCCGAGGGCCGAAGCCGCGGCGGGGAGAAGGAGGAAGAGGAGGGGGGAGGGGAGCGGCGGCTGTGCGCGCTCGGCTGTGCGCGCTCCGCTCGGCGGGCTCCGCCGGCCCGGGCCCTGCCAGCCCCACACGGCCCCGCGCTCCCGGCCCGCACCTGGCTCCCGGAGCGCTGGGGTGCGGCATTTCAGCGATATTTTTCCTTGCACCCGGTGAGAACACTTCCCCATCTGCCCCTTGTCGGATCCAGCAGCAGAAAGAATGCAAACCCATTTTTATGTATGCAAATTTTTGCAGCAGATTTAAGAGCTTCGGGTGCTGTGGGGAAGAGAAATCGCTCTTTAAGAAGCCTCTATTTAAATAAAACAAGATTTTCAGTACTGTCTTGTACTTCACCAGCTTGGAAAATACAAACGATTTTATGTAATTTGCCTACGTGTTTTAAATTACAAACCTCTTCAGAATCCACAATGCACTTCTACGAAGACCTCCTTCTGAAAAGCCTTAAAAATCCACTAAAAGTGCTTTACACGTAAAACCAGAGACCATCTGAGGCGAGGATCTGTGCTAGAGAAAACACCTCTGCAAAACCACGGATGAAAACGGTCAGCCCAGGCTCTTAAAAATCTACTGATAGGCAAAAACAATAATAAAATATAAATGTATCACTAACCTCATAAAGTGCAGCAGTGCTTAAATCCAGCGAGTTGAGGCATACAAGGTAGAAATGGAAATGAAAAAAGATCCAAAAATGATTTTGTGTTTGTTTTTTGTTTTTATTTCAAATGTTCAGAAACCAGCAGAGACTCTGTCGGCCATTTTGGCTTGAACTCCCTCACTCACTCTCCCTCGCTCTCCCTCCCTCGCTCTCCCTCTTGCTCTCTCTAAAGGAAGCTGCTTTTCGTGACCTTCAAATAGAGGCGGGTCACGTGACTATGGAGACTGTCAATCATGGGACGGGCCCCGCCCGCTTCCCGCCTTAAAGGGCCCGCTTCGGGGACAGCTTCTCAGGCACGCGCCGCCCGCCCGGTTCTTCTCGGCTCCCCGCGCAGCGGCCACGCACCGGGGCGGGGGTGAAACAGGAGAGCTGCGAACACATGTAGAGCCGCTCGGCCGGAGCCTCTCTCTGCACAACCAGCCCGCTGTGCTAGTTCTGCGTTGGGGCTGCAGAACCGATAAGCGGTGAGTGACGAAATGTGGAAGTCCCGCACTCGCCTGCGGGGCACCGGGGGACACATGACCCCAGCACCTGCCTCCAGAGGAAACTACATTTTAAATGGTCATGGTATTGTCGGTTCACATCGGTTGGACTAGATGATCTTAGAGGTCTTTTCCAACCTTAATGATTCTATGATTCTAGAAGTACCCCATCCCGATTCGATGACAAGATGAGGTTCATCTTCAGCCCACAGTTAATCCAGGCTGTAACTAGACTGCCTTCAGGACAGGCACACATAGACCCGAGTCCTGCCCAGAGGCAGGAGAGCAGAGCAGAGCAAGCTCGGTCTCTCCCGCTGCCTCGGCTGCTGTTGCACCTCTCAGGCTGCAACTCAATCATTAGGCAGACACTCGATAGTCTCTTCCCACAATTTCCATAGATAATTTATCTCCAACAGTTGAAAGAGAGAATCCCAGCATGCTGCAACACAAAAAAATCCACAGGCTGTTTCCAGACAATACCTGGAATGTGCAGGAACAGTAAAGAATATCGTTCAGAAACAGTATAGAGGAATGCAGGAATGATTCTGCTGCAAGGAGACTCGAGTCAGCCCAACACAGATAACAAACGCCTGGACTGACTGTAACGAACCATGCCTGGTGAGGTAACTGACAGCAGCTTGGGAAGCTCACGGGAGCACTCTCAGAATCAAACTGTTAAAATACTCAAGTTTTTAGTTATAGTATAAAACTGTACAGAATCATGTAGAAAGTAAAAGACCACAGTAGCAGTGAAAAAACCACAGAGTGAAACTAACCTGAAAAGCTGTGGGAGGGCCACTCCATAGGAATGAACTGGGGGGGGCAGAAGCTGAACATCTTATGAATGAGAATAAAAATCATACTACCTAAGTCATTGGCTAAACATTATGATTCAAAAAATCATCAGGAGGCTATGAATGGCTAATATGGCTCAGGTTTTGACATGCTTTGCTCCTACTACCCTCACAGTAAACTACTAAACCTCTCAAATGGGGATTCCCCCAATGACGGGGTTTCATCAACAGGTCTATGGCCTGCACTGCAACCACCCCTATCCCCGAAGGCTCATCAAACTCTGGAAATAGCCAATATGTGCTTCATTTACAAGTACCTGATGAAATAGAAGCAGTTCAGTGCTAGCTATACAGGTTGCTGTCTAAACCCAATCAGAGAATCAGCCTCCTAGATCTAAGGGCTGGCACTGCTTTGCAACAGGGCTAATCCAAATACTGCAATTTAAGAAATGTGAAATCTCAGGAAATATGTTCTTATTTGTGGCAAGACTCGAGGAGAACACCACAACTGCTTTGAATATTTAAAGAGAATCCAAACCAATTGCTAGACATCTGATTTATACAAGTTTCATAAAAGCAAATATATATGCATATTTATGAAACAGCTACCACCTTCTGAAAAGATTACATTAAGTATTGTGGCTGCATGTTCATGTTCACACTGAGTATTACAGTATGCACTAAGCTACAGGTAATTTTACTCCCTCTCAAAAGATAAATTGTTTTACTGGGACTTAAAAATCCTCTTAAATTCCACAGTAGGACTTGCCAGCTCTCCATTTTGAAGTCCTGGAAGCTTTTACTTCAAGGACTTGATAATACTGTGAAGACTTTAAGTAACCAATGCTCACTTGAGCTGCTGTGCATTGAGTGCAAATCACTGCTACAAAATTTAACCTTGCCAATGTTCTGCTGACAAAGTTTTTTTCATCAGAAAACTTTTTATGGGACAAGCTAAATATTTTTCGTTCACTGATTATTTGAGAGGCCAATGTGGGCAATTCTTAAATAACTGTAACATGGATATAACAGAGTCATAGAGTCATAGAATGTTTTGGATTGGAAGGGTCCTCCAAAGGTCATCTAGTCCAACCCCCCTACAAGAAGCAGGGACATCTCTAACTAGGTCAGGTTGCTCAGAGCCCCATCAAGCCTGACCTTGAATATCTCTAAAAATGTATGGACTATGGGCCTAGGTTATACCTTGACTAGTTTGTCTTCCATATGGAAATATGGACTCCACCTGACAAGGTTAAAGTTACCCATGTTTTGCCTCCTTTAAAAATGGTATTTGGAGGCAAATTCAAAATTCACATTTTAATATAAAAATGATTTTTTTTCAACTAAGCTAACAACTGAAACATGTCTAATTCTTTTATTTATTCCTGTTGGCATATTGGTGAAGATGGTTCACAAAAAGTTTTGATTTTTCGTTTTGGAGTGTGGGGGGTTTTTGTTGTTTTTGCTGTTACTGTTTTTTTAATGCAGCATTTCCTCAACCAAAATTGTGGAAGAAGCAGCAGCACAGTAGTTCAGGAAACAATGGAGTAGAGCATAAAAATACACAGCATATATAAAATCTGCACATCCCTTTTCGGAGGTCAATAGCACTTTAAAACCTAAGCATTAAGCTTTCTGATAACAGTGCTGTTAATAGCTCGTGTTAATAGGTTACATCCTTGCTATGTGCTACTAACTTCTCTGATTACAAACACTTAATTTCTAAGCACCTTCCATCTGAGGATCACAAGGCACTTTAAAAACTTTAATGAAGCTTCACAGTGCTCCTATGAGGACAGTATCCAGTATGAGCAGACACACAGAGATGCACATTAGGAGGTATGCTTACAGTCATGGATTCTCTGCACTCATATCTCAGCTGAGACAGGAGAGGAGTGGGTTTTTAATTCACATTAAGCTTTACTGTGGTTCTAGTAACAGCTCATCCTTTCTGATGACCTTTTGATAATAATCAATAAATTAGACTTCAACAGCATGCTCCAGTGTCCATTAGACCAACTGAGATATCAACTGTACCCTCCAGTTGTCATCTCAAAAAGGAGACCTGGTCTGCCTGATCTGTAGATCTTTACTCAATTTTAAAAGGATTCAAGTTCATCCAGTCTTTATGTAAAACTCCTGGTCTCATGAGCTGGCTTTTTCGGGGGGGCTCAAAGTCCTACAGTTTGATGCTATATCTTACTTATTTTGAAGGCTGCACCCTCACCATCCTACAACCCACTGGGCTTTCTATATTGTCCATACACAGGTGGCAATGAATTTAGGACTTAATTTTTCTCCTAGAAAGTTATTCATACCTGATACTATGAAAAAGGCAATTCAGCTCCTCGTGACAATTCCTCAGCAAAAACCTCAAATATTAACAAGTTTCTCATAGCATGAATGCCTTCTCACCAACTGTCCTTTCTCCTGCTGGTGAAGAATTTGTTTCCTTGAGTAGAAGAGGCAAAAAGGCAGATTTTTTTTGCCAAAGTGAACTGAAGCCTACATGCCCTCTACCCTACTGCAGCTCATCAGTTCGATTTCCGTAGCCTCCCTCCCTCAACCCCAGAAGGGGAGGTGCAGTAACAGATACAAGATGATGGAGGCCAATTCCTCCTCAGCTCCCCAACCAGTCACCAGTGGACCAACAACCTGGATTACAATCCTAGCAAGCATATCTCAAGTTAACAGTGATCAGAAAGGTCCCTTTGTCTTTCCCAAGATGAACTTAAAAGCATAACTCTTAGGGTGGACACATACACATGAGGACTAGGTTCCACAGCTGCACAATTTCTAATAATAAAAAACACACAGAGAACCTCTTAAATTAAGGAACAGAATTAAGAGTCTTAACTATTCCTCATGTACTCTAACAACTGCTATATGATTTATTTCAAGAAAACAATTAAAAACATTAAAGTTACACCTAGAAGTTCAAAGCATCTTGCTTCTTAGACTTGGTAACAACTAGGCACTTGACACAGGCAAGTCAATCCTGGATAAGGGATATTTCAGATAACTTCTAAATTATTTTATATCTGAACAGAGATGCTGAATGCCCAGCATTGAAGACAATAGCTAAATCAGGCTGTATCAACACTTTTTTTTTTTTTACATCTTCTCAGCAATTGCATATAAACCATTGTGCAAGAGAGATGACCTCTCATTCTGCAGGACTGTAAAAACTTTAAAATGTTTAAGCATTCTTTAAGGACAAAATACTCATTCCTAAGGAAAACTAGAGTTTTGTTTGGGAGTTCCCCCCCTTCACATTTAGTGATTAGTGAGCTATAGAATTATGAAAACAGATGACAGGGGTTTTTAACTATAGTAACCAAAAGTGTAATGTAAATTCTTTCTTCTGAGAAAGATACCACGATGGCTGGTTTCTGAAAAGGTTACAACAGCTTTTGCATCCCTTACACAAAGGCACCTATCAACACATTTTAGCAACAAAGCATACCATCATTACTATTCAAAACTTACACTGCAACAGTGCTTTGGAGCCATACTAAAGCTCACATCTCATTCCTGTCTTGCCAGGGACAAAAGAAAGAATACAAGGCCTGAAAACATCACAGCATATGAAGTTTAATAACTACACATGACTTAAAGACCAAGCCAAAGTTCTGACCCTATACATGAATGAAGTGCTCACAGAAAGATAATGAGTCAGAAGGAAAAGACTGACCTAACTTTTCACACACCCACTTTTCCACCTAATTTTTCCTCAGTCTGCCACAATACTTTCCCTAGCTGTTCAGCCTATAAATAATACAATGTTATGTCTCCACTTCTTCAATCTCCTCAGATGCCCTTTCCAAACTGGAGAAAGATGAAGCTTTCTAGCTGCCTTGTAACAATGCTGTTCCCTGAACAACAGAAATGAAAGCTCATTTCCTGTGAATCTCTGGCACACATCACCGAACCTCTACTCTACCCTACTAATCCCAGCTTCCCGCACAGCCCGTTCTCATTTGGTGCCAAGGCTCTGCCAGCATATTTAGGCCTATATAGATCTCTTCTCATAATTTTTTTTCACCTCTTTCAGTACCTGGGGGAAAAAAAAAGCATATGCCACAGATATCCCAGAACTCAGATGATGATTAGCTATTAACAGACATAACCATTACATGTTCTGTCCCAAAGACCTTTTAGTGGGGAAATTTTGGTCTCTCCTCAGACAGTTCCTGCAGTTTAACATATAGGTATTTACAACTATTTTATAATGTCTTACTCCTCTGCCTCACTTGAGCAAAGCTGGACAAGAGGCTCCAAACCTACACAGGAAAGATATAGACATAGAAAGCAATTGCATGAGACTTAACTACTCTAGGAACTGAAAGAATTGACCTCAAACATCACCTCCCATTCAATCAAGTCCCCCTCTAAATGGTGAATGAGTTTTTATACCCATATCCTTGAAAATTAAATGAGTACTTACCAGTAACACAATATGAAAAGGAACTTGTGCAAATTAGCATTCTTAGAATTTGGTTAACCTGCTCCTTACTATCATCTCAGAAGCTTCTTGATTTTGGAAACTATAATCTATCCTAACAGGTCTCCCTCTTCAGTTTCTAAAATTCTATAAGCTGCCAAAATATAAATGAAATAGGAAAAGTTTACCCATTTTATGCAATTTATCTATGACAGTGAAAAGATAATACTTTGTTCAAATAAATACATTTTCAGGGAAATGGTACAGGATATCACTCCACACATATACAGCAAACGATTGCTTTCTAATTGTTATTTACATTACCATGCCAGTTGGATAACTGACTCAACTGGCCTTCCATCAACAATAGCTGTTACTATGCATTTCAAAAGGAGTAATAACCTCAGTGGTTAAATCCTTCTTTCTTTCCCCTGCTTAAACCTTGAAGCTTTAAACATTTTTAATAAACAGCAGCAAGCATTTTTATCTGACCAGGTTGGAATACTTAATGAAAACCTTATCTTTCATGCCTACAAACACACTTTACCACAACAGGACCTCTTCTTTATATGGAGCTTTTAGACATGCTTCTAATGACATTCACTCTACTCACTTTGGCTCAGTCTGCTCACACGAGGCAGATTTCTTACACATAACTTATGGGAGGCCTTGCAAAAAACAAGGACAATTTTCGGACTAAAAGAGTTCGTTTCATTCTAGTCCAATGCTCTTTTTTTCTTCTTTTTTTTTCTGCCACCTAAAAGGAAGCTATTATTGCACTTCAGTTTTGTTAATTTTTCTTAATAGAAAAATTAACAGACCAGTACCTCTCCAAAAATTGTTCTGACTTGCCTTTAGTTTTAGTATGGGGAGTTCAATCACTGGCCCGGAAACCTCTGAGCAAAGGAATTTCTGGCATCTTGGTTAGAGCTGGCACAAACCCATTTTCCTTTGTTCTCATTAAAGGAACCATAATATGCTAAGTTAAGTTTAAAACAAAAACAAAACAAAACAAAAACCTCTACCAAAGTAAAAGCCAAATACAAAAGGAATGCATATTCAGTGGATTACTGTAAGAGACTATTTCCCTAATTTGACTCATTTTTCTAATAAAAGCACTATTTATTGCTGCAAAAATCTGTAAACTGATCTTTCCAAGTGACTTGAACATCTTCCCTAAATAATTTGCCTTCAGTTTGAAATGTCAGGAAAGGAACAGCCAGCTATCCATGCAGAAAATTCTACAAGCTGTAGCTGTCACAAACATTCAAATGCATGCATTAATCTAAAAACAATATGCCCCCCACAATATGATCAACTTCGTTGAAGTGCAAAGAGTTCAGCAAACTTCACCTATCTAGGTAGGAGTAAAGGAAATCATACCAGCTCTCCAGATCACAGCATGCCAGAGGAGCAATGCAGCTTATGAGCTCCAAAATATCTCTGTAAACAAGTTTCTAATTCATACCATGTTGACCACAGAGCACAGTATTTTTAGTCATACAAAATAAGTCATATCTTCTAATGGAATAAAAAGCTTACTTTTTCTTCTTCCATCCCCTTCTTTAACCAGTAATGGTCACTCCCTGAAGGGTCTACATGGGATCTGCAACTTAGAACCAAGTTTTTGAACTTTTAAGATCATGCACCTTTTTTATCCTTTAACCATAGTTAACTCTAAGCCATAGTGGACAGTCATCAAAATTTCTATTTTCTGGACACAGGTAACAAGAAGAAAGTACAAACTCTAACATAGTAAACAACCATTAGGCTTTTTTCCCCCTTTCCCTCAATCTCCTTGAAAGGAAGATTTAACCATTCATCTGGTTGTACACACAAAAAATACCAAAGACTTGACAAATATTTATTATTTGGGGAGAATGAAGCAGGGAAAGAAAAGCATCAAGCAACTTAAATTTGATGCAAAAGAGGGGGAAAAAAGTAAGACTTAGGACTGTAATTCATACACATTTATGATGCTACTGACTTGCACTAACAGTCCAGACAGTGAATTCTTAGCAAATCAAAATGTGTGACACTAACTTGGTGTAGATATCACAGAAATTAGTCTAAATTAAAAAATATTTTACATTGAGAATATAGACAAAACACTAATTTAGACAAGGCTCAAAATTATTAACAGCCCTGAAATGATTTTTGCTTTGTGTTCTTTAAGTCTGTTATTCCCATTTAAGATGTCATCCAGTTGTCATCTAAACAGCAATAAAATGCTG
>VYZX01006052.1:0-10722 GCA_013401335.1 Brachypteracias leptosomus | reverse complement strand
AGATTTATCCTACCTTAGCACTTCGTCAAGGACAAAAAAGTAACTCTCTGGTACTGCCTCTCCTGCCCTGTTGAACTGAGAAGGAAATAAATAAATAGTTTAAATTGGTCACTTAACTTCCAGGTAGATAAATTCAGCCAAAATGATTCCTACTCTTAGTGACTGGTAAAGGTTGGTTTGCTGATCTCATTTTTATCTTGCTGGAAACAAAAGAAAAAGGCTCAGCAAGGCTGTTTCTNAGATTTATCCTACCTTAGCACTTCGTCAAGGACAAAAAAGTAACTCTCTGGTACTGCCTCTCCTGCCCTGTTGAACTGAGAAGGAAATAAATAAATAGTTTAAATTGGTCACTTAACTTCCAGGTAGATAAATTCAGCCAAAATGATTCCTACTCTTAGTGACTGGTAAAGGTTGGTTTGCTGATCTCATTTTTATCTTGCTGGAAACAAAAGAAAAAGGCTAAGCAAGGCTGTTTCTTCTCCCTTTAACATATAGTGCTCAAATTGTCCTGATGATGCCTTGCTAACAAATCACTTTGCTTTTCTCACTCATCTTTCACAGACAGACACTTGTCTTCACCAAATACACATTAGCTACTTCTGTGGGTTTATCTGCTCAGTCTCCTGAGGACCAACATAACACCTGCTTCTTTTCTTGCATCGATGACTTTCTCTTTAAGAGCTTTAATGGATGTTTTATTAGAACTCACTCCCTCCTTCATTCTGGGGAGTGAGGTTTTTTAATTTTTTTATTTTGTTTTCAAATGGCTGAGCAAAGTCTTATAAAACATGTAGTACTCTTTGGGCAGAGGGATCTCAGCCAACCAGTATTTCAGGTTCCTATTGACAGTAGAGGTTTGGAAATTTAGTTGGCAAAAATTCCACTTCTTTGGGTGGAAGATGGTCTTTTTCCCTTTCATTGTGAGTCCAAACAGGAAACATTTTTGATTTTGAAAAGAGGATGAATAGATTTACATGTCATAACCGTGAAGGATTCTCCATATTTGGAACTGTAAATAAAACAATGAGAGTGTAATGACATTGCTTCGTTGTATCAATTCACAGTTGGATCATAATATACTTAAAGAAAAGGCTTATAATAGAAATGATGCTTTGAACTTTGTGCACCACAACAAAAGAGGCAATCTCATGTATTTTCTCTAAAAGATTCATTGACCTTACATAAAATTTCTTCTTTTCTTACCAGCCACATATTTCTTCACATGTATGTTAAAAGTTAGTGAAGATTCCTAAACTCAAATGTGGCAGAGGCTTGCATTTGTGTTTTAAATTAGATACTCGGATATCACAGGCTTTTTTGATGAATCTGAAGCACACATTCACACTGATACCTCATTACAAAAATGTGCCACAGAAATCCACAAAGGCTGATGATTAGTCAGCTGCACTGTTCAGTCTTAAACTGGTTCAAGAGAGAAATTGGCATGCTTTTGTATTTGTCTTGCAGACAGTATCTTTACTTTGTCACTGCTGTTAACAGGTAACATCTGAAATTTTTGAGTGTCAGTCTCAAATATTGGCTCTTCATTATGTAATAAAATGGAATACTGGAAATATTGTCATATCCTGGGTTGCTGAAGCTACTTGAATCAACATAATGCTTGAGTAGAATGTCTACCCTGTGCTTATCACAGTCTGCCTCTGCTGTGATAAAACACCACAAAGTCCAAACACAAAACAGTGATGATTTTTTAGTTTGTAGCTAACAGATAATCTGCAAGGAGAAAGGGAGGCAGGATAAATATATGCTTAGGAAGGATACTTAATATTGGGAGAAACCCCCACCTAGATGTTTTAGTGAATGCAGGTATCTTCCAGGAACTTTAAAAATCATCTTTTTCAAAGCTCGAGGTAGATAAATCCATAGGGCCCTGATGTCCAGAAGTACAGGGATTACTCGCAGTTCATCAGCAAAGGAAGATGATGACAAATGGCACCCAAAATATGACCTTGTTGCTTCTTTAAAATATGGCTTTAAGTACTACATCTTAAAAATATTAATTTGAAAATTTTGAGCAAAAAATGGCTTAGGCGATAGGCTGCTAGGTCAGGGTAATATCTGCTTAATGTTCTGTAGGTGCTCCTTTCTTCTGTAACCTTCTTGAGATCATATTCAGGAATCAGAATTGGATTCAGAGAGCAATACAATTACCAGCCTTGCCTCTTCACAAGGCTTAACAAGCCCCATTCCATCAACCTCTTCCTGTAGGTACTGTAAGGTCTTAACTACTTGTCAGCCCTGCATAAACCTTCTCTATTTTCTTGACAATCTTCTTTAACTGGGGGCCTAAACCAGGACTAACCCTGCTGTCTACCTTCCATACTTCCTCTTGAACCAAACTCGGGCTTCTGAAACTTTCATCTACAATCCTGGGCACAATGGCTTCCCCTTGTTTGCAAGTGGCATAGCAAGTTGAACATTGCTGATAGCACTGGCACACAAAAATTGCCACTGTTGCTCTTCCCTCCTTCCCCCCTAGACTCAAGTTTCAGGCACTTGGCAGAGATGAACCTCAGCGTTTTTCAGGAATGCTCACTGCCGTAGTCTTGGCTCGAATGTGTTGAGTTTATTATGTCTGATTCCTGAAAGCTTTCTGGAACTCCTCCACTGGAGCTACACTGCTGAGCAAGGCTGAGATTCTGTTTTGGCACAAAACCTCTTTAGTGGCATAGAATCATCTTGTTAAAGAAAATTTCCCCTCCTTTAGTGAAGTATGAAAACACTTTGTGTCATTAGATTTCATTAGCTTATCTTTGCTACTATGGAGTTTTAATTGCTGCAAATTTGAGCACTAGTATTTAATCTTCTGCTTTTCTCTCAATAAAAATGTGCTAAGAAAGAACCTAAACTTTTCACAGGCTTTCCCTCTTTCCTCAACCAAAGTCCTAACTGGTTCATCATTTTCACCAAAACAGTCTTGATAACTATGCTTATGCAGTGTTGGAACTTGGAGATACAGGAAACTCATTAGAACTTATAAGTTAACTTTCATAGAATCACAGAATCTCACAGGTTGGAAAAGACCTTTAAGACCATTGAGTCCAACTATTAATTTAATTCCACCAAATCCACTGATAAACCATGTCCCTAGCACCATATCTACATGATTTTTACACATGTCCAGAGATGGTGATTCAACCACATCCCTGGGCAGCTCGCTCCAGTGCTTGACAACCCTTTCGCTCAAGAAAATTCTAGTAAGTGTGGAATGGGTGGAATGTGAATGTGTTAAAAGGAGTCATTAATACAACCTGAATAATGTTATGTGATTTTATACTTATTTAAGACCCTCTGTATCTGGCGATGAGGAAACCTGGGATTTCTTTGGTAAGCATAAGGCATTTTTGCAGACTAATGTATCCTGATCTTTCTACCTTTCTGACATAATTTGATCCTGGCTTAAAAGTGGTGACATTTCTAGGACACCAGATTTCCAGTCTCTTTGAAATGTACCTGGGTCTTCCTCATATTTACCAGCCTTCTTCAGACCATCTTACTGGTCTGTATTTTATCACTGTACAAAAAACCATGCTGAATATTTCCACAAATTAATTTTTCTTGGGATTAGAAATATGCACTCTGACCAAAGGTAAAGGATTATTGGCAAGAATATTTTTAACAGTCAAAGAAAAGGAAGAATAATCTGGGAATGTTGCAGTGCTTTTGGAAATACAATTGTCAACAGAGAGGCTCCCCAGCTCCATAGATTGTACTGATCTCTATATAGAGATTACAGTCATCTCCATCTTAATTCAAAAAACATATTCCTGATATATATAAATTGAAATTTCTATAAATGTTAATTTGTAACTAGCCTATGATTGTTCCACTTCCATGAAGTCAAAGGAATACTAATCTCCTAATGTATTGGGTTTGCGTGCCAAGATTTTGGTAGCATGGGGTCTACAGGGGTGGCTTCTGTGAGAAGCTGCTAGAAGATTCCCCTATATCCAATGGAGACAATGCCAACTGGCTCCAAGATGACCTGCCATTGGCCATGGCCAAGCCCATCAGTGATGGTGGTAGCCCCTCTGGGATAACATATCCAAGAAGAGGGAGGAAAAAAACCCCTGTATGACAACCTGCAACCAGAGAAAGGAGTGAGAATATGTGAGAAAAACAATTCTGCCCCAGGTGCTGGAGCAGAGATTTCCCTGCAGCCTGTGGTGAAGACCATGGTGAGGTAGACTGTCTTCCTGTAGCCCATGGAGGTCAACAGTGGAGCAGATATCCACCTGAAGCCCATGGAGGACCCCACACCAGAGCAGATGGATGTGCTCAAAGGAGGCTATGACCCCATGGGAAGTCTGCATTGGAGCAGGATCCTGGCAGGACTTGTGACCCTTTTGGGAGACTCATGCTGGAGCAATCTGTCCCTGAAAGACTACACCCCATGGAAAGGACCGATGCTGGAGGAGTTCTTGAAGAACTGTGGCCCATGGCAAGGACTTACATTGGAGAAGATCATGGAGGACTGTCTTGCACAGGGAAGGACTCCATGCTGAAGCAGAGGAAAAGTGTCAGGAGTCCTCCTCTTGGGGAGGAAGAAGTGGCAGAGACAACATGTGATGAACTGACTGCAACCCTCATTCCCAATTCCCTTGCCCAATTTTGTGGGAGGAGGTAGAGAACATAGGAAGTAAAGTTGAGCCTGGGAAGAAGGGAGGGGCTGGGGGAGGTGTTTTTAAGATTTTATTTTATTTCTCATCAGCCTGTGTTTTGATTGGTAATAAATTAAACATTCCTCCAAGTTGAGTCTATTTTGCCTACGATGGCTCACTGTCCTTATCTCAACCTAGGAGCCTTTTGATATGTTTTCTCTCCCTTGTCCATCTGAGGAGGGGAATAATAGAATGGCTTTGGTGGGCACCTGATGACCAGCCAGAATCAACTCACCACAAGAAGCTAGAGGAAAAAAGAAAATATTATGATTCCCTCCCAAAATATTTTTGAGTATGAATATATTCAGATTGTTTGCAATCAGAATACTCTGTTCTCTCATTTTTCAGTATATATTTATTAAATACTTGCTAAGATTAATAATTAGTATAGTATTATAATGAGGTAAATAATCCAAGATTCAAACAAGATAGACAACGTTTATGAGAGTGTTAAGGAGTTATGTTGTATGCAGAGTCAGATATACTCATTTTTGCCAAATTTTTATAAAACATTTTACATTCATATTTTGCATTTTTACAAAGATTTTACTTTTCAGTTAAATATAACAAAAAGAAATAGGCCAAATATGCTCCTTAGGGTGACTCAGTTGTCTTTTCTTCAGATAAATGGATTTTGACCTCATTATTTGTTCATATGAATGTACCTTCTATTTACATTTTAGCTCTACTTGTTTATCTAGGTCTTTTTTTCTGCTTCCTGAGTTCCAGCTGTTGTCAGAGGATTGATCTTGCCAACAGATAAAATTTTCTTTTTTAATGATAAATAGATGTGACATTTTACTTTGAAAAAGACCTGAAATATTTTAAAGCTTTTGAGCTCATTGTTTAGATTGCTGAAAGTCCTCAGCTACCAATCAATGGGAGGTGAGAATGACTGGCTTAAAGCAAAAGGCACTTGCAAGATCCCTTGTCCTGCTATGACCATGGGTGTTACTGGCTTAAAGTCCTGCATTTCAGAGTCACCTAGTGACCAACTGAAGATTAATTGAAGGTGTCAAAGTCTTCAATGAAAATTATTTGATACAGCCTCATTCTCTTCAGTTAAGCAGAATTGTACCTGCTCAGCAATACCTTTTCCTATGCATTTTTTCTGCTTCTTAGAATATCTTTTGTGGCTTGTCACTATATATCCTGTTTTCTAGATCTTATTCTGTTCTTTGAAGTCATTCTAACATTGAATGCTATGCGACAGAGTTTCTGAAGGCCACAGTAGTTTCAAAACTTCTCCTCTACCCAGGGACCAGCTGTCAGAAAAGATCCTGTAGCAAAAGTTCTGCTAGGAGAAGGAAGGGGAAAGCAAGCTATGAAATAATAGCATGCAGGTAGGCAACTGGGAAAAGAGATACCCAGGGTGGAGCACACGTAGCTTTGCATGTCTTTCTTACTGATCCACATGGAGCCACCTGAATGTTGACTTCTACACATAGAAACAATCTGGACAAGACCAGACATAAGCAAAGCACAAGGTCCTGACTTTCCAGACTCTTTTAATGGGACAGGTTCACTACCTAGCTGTATTTCCTTGTCTCAAGGCTTTATGATAATACTTCTTCCAGGTTAACCTCAGAAGAAGAAAGCACATTTTTAATACTGCTGGTAATATTTTATTGGTTTATACTTAGTTATAAAAATGCAAAATTGTGCTGATAAACATGAATGTAAATTTCAAGTTGCACTTTTTTAAAGGAACTTTACCTTAAGAAAGACTTTGTAACTGAGTGCTTTTGAAATACCATGATGAGCAGGTTTACATTAAATAAAACTTGAGGCAGTAATGTAGTCTTAGTGACACTTCATGTCATGTATACATACGAGGAGATTCACCTCTTTTAACTCGAAGAGTTCAATACACTAAAATCATAGAACCATAGAACCATTTAGGTTGGTATAAACTTTTAAGATTATCAAGTGCAACTGTTGGACTGCCAAGTCCACCACTAAATCATGTCTCAAAATGCCACATCTCCAGGCGGTCTTGTAAACATCTCCAGGGATGGTGATTCAACCACATCCCTGGGCAGCATGTTCCTTGAACATAGGCACCTAGTGACAACTGAGACACCCAAAGACTCTCTGCCTCACTTCTGGCTGCTGTTCTGGCTGTGCACAGGTATCATACAAGTCCTGTACCCTATCTGCCAGCTCCATGCAGATGTCTCAGAGACTCTTGAAGGCTTCAATGTCTTTGGATATCTTTGTTTAAACAAGTGAGTTCACTCTGGGCAAAAACTTACTGTCTACTTGTGGAGAGGTATCTCCATAAGAATGGGCATGTGAGCAAACCCAGACTTGGCGGCGCCAGTAAGGACGGTTACAGGGAAGACGTAAACAAGGACACACGGGGACAGCCACATGTGGCACGTGACACAGGAGTGAAGCAGCAAGAAAATGGAGGCAGAAGGTGGAACCAAGGGAGGCGCCTTGAGAGCAGTACCTGGCCAATCAAGAGATGTTGCTTAGCACCTGGAAGAGTTGGTTACCAATTAGAGTGGCGCTTCCAGTGAGCGGTTAGCGCTGGTGGGTATATAATGAGTGAGCTTCAGGCAATAAACGGCAATGCTTGGATTATATTAATCCGTGTACACGTTGTCCATTGATCTCCCGCCGCATCTACTCTGGACTTTTAGCTAAGATCTTTCAATGGGTAATGAACAGGATACTCATGAGGTAATTTTCTCATGTTATCCTGAAAGGAGACAAAAATAAGAGGAAGATTAGCTGAAGATGACTGTCTTTACTGATGGTAAACTCATAGCCACCTCAACCAACTACAGCCATCACCACAGCTAGACATGTCCAACTGAGCTGGTCACTCCAGGGTCCATCAATAGCCACTGTAGAGAAATGGACATTTTCAAAAAATTGGTTTTAACTACATTTTACTGTCTATATGAAATGAAGGAATAAATCCCACCTTAGATACTTAACTGTTAAAAACATTTAAAGTTTGGTGAAACTGTTTTTGAGAGAAAAAACTTTCCTCCTTTTGCACATCTCCAATGGCTGAGCTCAGTACAAAAAAAGTGCAGATTCAACCACGAAAATTACACTGATTACAGAATATTCACATAATTAAGTTTTAATAATACATTACTGAACTTAAATTCTGAAGGTATAAGTAAGATGCTTGTGCTGCATGATCTGTGTTCCAGCTTTGTCTACAGGAGTGAATTTCACCTTATGGATGATATTTTGATTATACAGCTCCACACAGCTGTGGGATGAGAGTTCTATAATTAATGGTGAGCTCTCAAATCTGAACTTGTAGCCAGGGATGCACACCCACCATGCAGTAATGGGAGTGAATTTTCTCTTAGCATGCACGTATGGGCTAATGTGGAGCACACTGTGAATTTGTCTCTTCCCATTGGCTATAAGAAAAGGAGGGTGGAAAAAAAGTGATGCCTTTATTGCAATTTTTACTAGCACTAGTTTTCATCTGCCTTTTTAATTAGTCCTGCTGTGTGGTTGAGACTCCACATAGGATATCATGCCACAGTGCAGACCTATATATTATAATATAGCGATTATTTAATTTAGCCTCACACTTTCCTGCATGAATGACTGGTTCTATCTTGCATGCTGCAAGTGTTTGTATTCGTTAAAAATGTGGCTGCTGTTTTTAATGACTGAAAGTTACTTGTTCTGGTAGGATTGGTCCATTCTGTTTCCTAGTCCCTCCAGGTGACACAGCCATGAGCGGAATAACAAAGGTGAAAGGGGAGCAGATACTGAACTCAAATCATTTTTATAACAACCTTTTTTCATACCGTATACTTTCAGGATTCAGATTCCTGGTGGAGGGGAAACTATTAAAAAATGGAATTGAATTTTTGCTCCTGCCAGGGTTATTAGATGTGCTTTTCTGGATTTGTCGTCTATCGCTTCTAGTGGTCTCAAATATGAATGAGTTATCTAGATGTTATTATTATTTCTGATTTTCACCTACCACATATTTGTCACTGAAATTAATATATGGGTCCATTTTTTTGCCATTGAGGGCAGAGATTTTGCGTTTGTTTTTTTTTTAATGTGGCATATTGTTGCATGTAATTTCACACTCACAGAGTCTCATATTGTTAAAATGTTACTGTCCAGCTGCTGAATGAATCTCTTCCATGATTCCATGTACTTTGGCATTTGGCTTCTAGGAGCATGAGAGAATCTTCATGATTGAGTAGACTGTGAACAGCCACTAAAGAATTATGCACATCAAGAATCTATAAAGCTATGCAATAAAAGTTATCAGAAACTCATGGTTACTTTTTTATCAAAACTGGCTAAACAAAAATTTCAAGCTGAGTAATATTCTTATGGGATCTGTGAAGTCTTTTACTGGTTTCAGAAAGTCAGGTTTAGTCTGTGTGACTGTCATTCCCGTGTATCCATGTATGTTAGCACAGGATTTATGTTTTTATTTTAAATTACTTTTTCCCCCACTGAGAAAAACTAGGACATCACATATCATCTTTCAAAAATCCAAGGATAGGGAAGAGACCAAGCTCCAGTTCATATACATAGCAACCATGTACTAAGAGTACCTGCTTCAGAGTATTAGATGTTTCTGTCCTTTTTCATTTCTCTTTAAACTATTCATTAATTTTCTGATTCTCCAGATTCCTTGGGATTATGTGTGAAGCTCTGTTTTATTGCATCTGTAGCAGTATACTACAAAAAGGTGAAGGTTGTCAATTCAACATTAAATATCATCTCGGGTTACAAATATTCTTCCCTCGTTCTGCTCCCTTGTCTATGCTTTCCTCTGTGCTTTTCAAGCTATTCAACTTACACTACTATTTTTTTTTAACTTGGTTGCATCCTCAATATGCCTTCCATCTACCAGAAATGAGATATTAATGACATAAAAAAGAAGTTTTAATCATATCAGCAAGACATACATAAGTCTAAACTGCTAAATCATTTGTTCTTAACATGTCATTTTATAGGCCTGATAAGGCCTCTGTCCATTTTAAAGCATAAGAATTCATTGAATCATTTCTAAAATCAAGAAAGTAAATTGGAATGCTATAAAAATAACACTGTCTTACTGTGAAAGCATAATTCAATATCAAATTTCAGTGAATTTACTTTCAATAACATTTTAAAGATGAAAATGTGACTTTTACAAACACAGAAATAATTGATATTTTTCCCCTACCTTTCTAAAATCTTCTTTGGTTTGATATCTTTGGTTTATATTCTTTAGCCTAATCTTTCATTTTAGAATATCCTTTAAAATAAATCTATTTCATTTTAATGTTAACACATACTATTTCAGTCTGTTCCAAATTAATTTTCCTATGAATGTTCCCGTTCATGTAAAATTGAAAAACTTTTGTTTGATTCTGAATGAAAATGACAGTTTTTCAACTTTTCAAAAGTACAGTGAGACTATAAATTAACTTTTTTATCCCACTCCTTTTTTGTATGTTGTAATTAAAGGGCTACCATCTCTTCAGTGGGTTTCTTCTTCCATACTGTTTCCTACTATTAGGTAGCCCAGAATGATTAGCAAATATTAGACATCTTTCTGCTGGATGTCTGTAATCAGGAGAGGTGAAATTCATCCTGTCTCTGTAGAAACTGGAAAATGCCAAGTCTCCTTTTACCTCATATTTAGGTGAGAAAGAAGCCTGTGGTATGACAGAGTAGAATGTGGTCAGTGAGCCTGGCTTCTGTCCTCTCTTAGACAGAATTCATAGATTTGGTTGTGGGATCCACCCAACTTTCCTAGCCAAGAGCAATCATTAACAGCATAAGAAGTCTCCGTGGAAGAAACAGGTTAAATATACAGACCTTCGATGCTTTAAATATCCACTGTGGGAAGGCTCCTGAAAAGGCAAGAGGATTTGTGATGGAACCAGGCCAGCAAATAACAGGCAGAAAGGGGCTGTAGAAAGTTATTGAGGAGTGGTAGGCATAGTGAGGATTTCTCTGAAAAGTTACTGCCTCTGTTAGATTTTGTGACCTGGAGCCTAAATAACATGGTTTTAACCTGCTAATATGGATTTGCCTGAAC
>VYZX01006046.1:0-163614 GCA_013401335.1 Brachypteracias leptosomus | reverse complement strand
CCTGAGCCCTAAACAGAGACATCTGTATGGAATATCACAGCATATAAATAAAAGTGGTGTCTGAAAGCTGCAGTGTGGGCTCATTTCCTGTTGCTAGACTGTAGGCAAACAAAGTGGGGGTAAGGAAAGGGCAGCCAAGGCAGGGGGGCAGATGATGGCAGCCAGGTGTAGGCTGAAAGTAACAAGAACACTAATGCCTAAGAGCCTGATCAGCCCCTGGAGAAGCACCAGGGTGATATGAAAGATTCCGCATACTACACCTTTCATCTTTGCATTGCAAAAAACCTCCACCTCACTCCATGGAATGATGAGCTGGGGTGGCTTTACATTCTTTACTTGGAGTAATAAATTGCAACTGCACCATGCACTAAAACCAGTAAAAATAAACCTCAATTCTACTTACCTGCTCATCAAAAAAGACAGGACCAGATGTAATAAAAGGGGCCCTGTTCTTCCCCCTGCTGATAACCAAATTCAATTTCACAGCAGAAGTGGAGCTTTGAATGTCTTTAATGCCCTTCCTCTGAATTGGAGCTCAGCAAACTTGGATAGAAAAGTGTTTTTGGAAGTAGTGACAGTATAAAGTTTAAGGCACCTGAAGGTAAGAGAAAGCTGTACCCTGTGACTGTAACAATCCCCACTTCCTAATCTTAAATGGTAGTGCAAGGAATCATGGAATCACAGAATGTTAGGGATTGGAAGGGACCTCAAAAGATCATCTAGTCCAATCCCTCTGATGGAGCAGGATCACCTAGACCATATTGCACAGGAACATGTCCAAGTGGTCACGTACAGATCTCAACTTTACAGCAGAAACTGTCTTGCATCCTGAGGATTAAAATCATTAAAAAAGCTTTATTTGGAAGTGTTTTATACACGTATATTACAAAATTTAATACAATCTCCCTTTAAGCCACTAACACATGAAGAAAGGCTTTTCACAATGTCAGTCCACTCAGTGAGCCCAACCATGTTTCCAGCAGTGGTTAATCTGCTTCTGCAGTCAGCTCTGTAAAATAGGGGTACTACATGGGGTTTGTTTACTTAAGTTTTCCTACAACTTAAAGCTGAGGATTCCCAAAGGCTGCACAAGTAATGAAGCCTGCATTACTCAGTGGTCCCCTGGGTTGTACCCATACAGCAGTGTTCCTTGTTGCTCAGTCTTCTGCCTGTCACGGGGCTTTCCAGTTCTTCTTGGCTCGTAGCTTTTCCAGCATTTTCTGCAAAGCAAGCAAACCATGAGACTACAGTAGGAGGCATAACTGCAGCACTACTTGTGCATAACCTGAGCATCAGTAATGGATGGTGCAAGTCTAAACAGTGGGGCAATGGGTTCACTTACTGCTGCTGCTCCAAAAAGTCCACATATTTCTGGGGGAAGATGGGCTTATTTCTCTTGCTTTGTTAATTATGGAATAGCTAAACCAATATAAGAACAGCAGCAATTAATTCCACCACAGAAAAGTTGAAGTGACCAGTGCTAAAGGCAGGATTTGGGCCTGGAGCCCCAGCAGCACCCTCAGCCTGGCAGGGTTATCAAGCATTTCCTTCTTTCCAGTTGTCACTTCTCCCTGTCCACTTGCTAGGTCTTGGACAAGTCCTCCCTGCTCAAGAGCAACTGCAGGCAAACCCAGAGGGGATTCTTGTGTGAAGTTCAGACATGCTCAGCCAAGCAGAAGCTCAAACTACCTCCAGGAGACAAAGCAGCCAAACCTCACCCTCCAACTACCTCATAATGGAAATTCAGTCAAGCTTGGACTAATTAAAAAAAAAAAAAAAAAAAAAAAAAAAAAAAAAATCTCTTTGGTCAACCTCAAGTCACCAGAAAAATTCAGCCTGAGGCAGGAAAGCTTTTTAGAGAATTTCAGCCCAGTCACAGTGTTGACAGGGTAAGTCTTCAGTGGGATATGAAGATCCAGACTGGTATGATGGTCTCTGTTTCTGTCACACACCACAGAACATTGTCTCAGTCTGATCAGCTCACTGAAATCACAAGCACAAACCAGGTAGGATGACACTGTAGCAAACTATTACCTTTTGAAACTCTTTGGCCTTTTCTCTATTTTTAGCATAAGTTTCTTGCCTTGTTTTTTCTTCCTTTCTGATTTTTACTTCTGTGAGTTGACTATGAAGTCTGTCAAAACAGTAGGAAAAAAAAAAATGGTGTCTTGTCAAGAAGGTAGCAAAGCTGGAATAAGTGAACGAGCTTAAGGGTTTGTACTGTCTCAATTGCTAGAAATAAAGGAAATTCTGACTGCTCTCCAGTAATGTCAAATCACTTGAAATTCCTCTTTGGCTGCATCTAATGGACACCCTGTTGAGGAGCTGTTCTTGCTGCATGTCACCCTTAGCAAATGCACAAGTGTGATGGTGAACTTGGCTTCAAATCTAATCTAGTTTAGTGCATTAACTGGCACAGCTGCCTTCGAGTGATGAAATGAGCCAGCTGCCAGTCATGCTTCAACTGCCAGCTGTGCAAGGGGACTTCCCAGCAGGTACCTGTGTCACACACACTGGGCTCCTCTCTCCCACCTGTTTTGTGTTAGGAGGCACTGGGTCCAACTGGAAGCTCACAGACTGCTCTTACTGATCAGTAGCTTTCACAAGACACAGATGAACATTTCTGGTTTTATAACCCACACTTCTCCCACTCGTGTTCATGCAATACCTTGAAGTACACTGCTGCATTTCCATTTCTTCAGACTTCCTGTCCTCTGGAGAAGACACTTTCACTTCTCCTACTTTCTTCAACCGACGAGCAACTGCACCCTTTTTTCCTTAAGAAAAAAGAAAAAAAAAAAAAAAGGCCAAACATATCTTAAACACAAAGCTCTAGTCCAGCTAACTCAAAAGCATGAGAGGTGTTCAAAGACTTGTAAATGACATTAAAAAGAATAAATAAGCAGAATGGACACAATGGAGATGATGTCTTGTGTTAAAAATCAGTCTTCATAGTCTCACTTGCCAGGATGCTACCAGTACTTCAAGCCAGCCGTGGCTGTTTTTTGACAACTGATTTGCAGAGACACCTTCTGACTATAAATGTGTGGGCAGATTATGGAAATAAGAAGAGGACCCATGAGGGCCTCTACAACACTGAAGATGTAGCCAGACAGTGGAAAAAAAAGCTCCTCACATCCCTGAGAAAAATTTAAAAATATCCTCCGTCTGCAATAGCAAAAGATACAACAAATGTGAAATCTGCTCTTTGATATAAAACAGCAACTAAAATATACCTGATGCTATGTCTTGTCCCCAGATAAACCTACCAGAGATATGAAAAGACTCCTTTTGCCTGCCTAACTTCTCAGACTTCAATCTCTGAAACTGCTTGGCTTCTGGCTTTTCATTTTCTCTCTCCTTATTTTTTATTTCTTCTACTCTTTTCAGGGACTTCTGAATGAAGTTCTTCTTTCTTTTAAGAAAAGATTCTTGCAAACTTCCGGGTGTAGCTGCAAACTCCAGCAGCGTCCCTATGAAAGAAAATGAAAAGTCTGAGCATTTTCCAGCTTTAGCAGTGAGGGGCCATCACCTCTAGCGGGTCACGCATTTCAACGCGTTTCTCCTAAACTGCTGAGCTCGACTCCTGTGAATCACAGGAGGAGAGTGACACTGAGCGATGAGTAATCTTGCAAAGCACGCAGCAGTTCAGACCTACAGAATCTAGCAACTCCACACAGGTCTGCCACGACAAGTACAGTGACAAATACTGCATGGAAAGCATCTTGATGCCTCAAAACATATCAAAGACCTGAGAAGTCCCTAACATGATTAACTTCTGTCAATTCCTGGCTGTCATGTTACTGCTATTCACCTCAAACAAAGAATATTCCAGTATTTCACCAATGTTCCACACTATCATCAGAATAGATAAAAACCCCAACATTCTTTGGCTACCGAGTTCGGGGACTAACAGGAAATTAAAACCTAAGCGAAGGCACATAAACTACATGACAACAAACCACAAACCACCAGATATTTTCAAAATTAAGTAGTTACACCACAGAAACCCCAGTGTGTTGTAGAGATTATGAACTTCCATGACAGACAGCCTGGCATAGGAAGAGACAAGTCAATACTCTTTTGTCAACAAAACACACATTAAACCTGAGTCAAAGGTACTACAAACCAGGCCTCAAGAGTGAGATGCGCTTGTCTAAGCAAAATAAGCTCCATGCTTTCCAACAAAGAGGTGTATTTTATTAATGAATGTAATACTGTAAATAAAGATCTCAACTTCAGTAATTCACGTTACACATCGTTACCTGCAGTCTGATGTGATGGAGAGTGACTGTCATTGGGACTCTGGCCTTTGGAAGAACTGTTGGGCCTGATGTACACCAAGGAATCTGCATCTGGAGCTAGAGGTACAAATTCCCTCTCCTGTTTCAAAAGGAACAGGTGATTGGAAATGCTTAAAATACATCGCAAATTGAGTGAAGTATTAGCACTGTACCACTCGATGCAAATAGAAGACAAGCTTTTGCCTTTACAGCAGAGTCAAGAAAAACATCAGAAATGGATCTTGGTAGTAAGTATTAAAAAGCTACCTTTTAAAAACATTTTAAAACTTTAAGAAATCCATCGAAGACCCTTAGCCCACCAAATTTCAATTGCTTATCCTTAATGCAGGGCTGCACAATTTCATCTGAACGGATGTGTTTTTCTTTCCTCCTGTTCTCTCTAGTTCTCCCCATCACGCCTTCACTGCTCTGTCTCCCTCCTGCACGCTCAGCTGGAAGGGAGCCCCCACTGCACAAGTGCAGCCTCCAGCTGCCAACCTCCACCTCACCACATTTCAATTATGCTGTAAAGACCCATCCTTAGGCACTTTTAGGATCTTCTCTAGATGCCTCCTGCAATCAAAGCATGATTTCGTCTAATCTGTTCATCTAACAGACAAGCATTACTTGGTTCTGTGTGACTGCTTGGACATCAGAGCTATTCTCTCCTTACAAACCAGTCCCTCTGTGGCCTTTGCTCTATAAAAGCAAATAGCAAGAAGTGCACCACAGGCAAATGAAACATGGCAGTGGGATAAGCTGATCATATGTTCCCCATAAATCTCACTAGATAATCCACTAGATAGCAGATTTCCCCCACTTCTCTTTTTCCTGTTTAGTTTGTGGCTTTTGATTTGTCCTATCCTCTCATTGAAGCCTTTGACTACTGGGATACAGTTTAGTCTTGCAAACACCAGCAAGACAGTTATGTTTCTCAGCAAAAGTCTTCCCAAACTCTTAGCTACACTGATATGATGAGGTAGTGATTTTAAGGAATAGCCCAAATTCAAGATCTCTTAGATCTGTTCAGAAAACATAACATCAGACCAAGATGATCCAAGCAATTACTAAGCTTGGATGACCCAAATGTTGTCTTGTTTTGTGGCAGCAGATTAACTGCTACAGTGGGGCCTCTCCTTATTATGGTTAAGACTAAGTTAAAATCAGAATTACACTAGATAATAAAGACTCACCTCAGTAAAAACATCAAATTCAGACTGATCCACACATGCTGGGTTATTGATTTTATCTGCCTTAATTTTCTCTTGGTTAGTATGTTCAGTGTCCGATTCTGCAATACTGATGTCATTTGAGCTGATCAGAGTGAGCTCAGGTTCCTCCATAATACCATGTCCCGACTCAGTCTCCTAGAAAATAAATTATACAAGACATCATTGTAAAAAAAATAGTGATTTATTATTATTATTTCCAGCAGTAGCAAGAGCTGTTACCTTTACAGAAAGAAAGGGCTCATTCAACATGTAGAAGAAAGAAAACCTGCCCCCAAGCAATAAATGAAAAGCAGAAGGAGCACTTTGCCTGATGTTTTGGCACATGCAAATCCTGGACTCTAACACCAATGCAAAGTATTTTAAACAACCCAAAGCAACCAAACAACAACAAAACCTTCACCTCTCTTCCACTCACCTCAAGTTTAAATTACTTAGTTCTAGGGTAAACCTTTTCTTTAAAGCTACATTAAAGATACTTCCTTAAGCTTGCTTATGCTTTGGTTAAATTATTTACCTCCTTCAGGCTTCTAAAAGGGGGACAGGGGCTATTTGGTGAGGGAACCGTGCTGTGTGGCACCGCTGCAGATGCTACACCAACTGATGCTAAGAGATGCTACAGCTCCTCCAACAGTCACGGGAGCCCCAGATCATTTTAGCTACTGAAAATTATTTCAGTGCTATCATCTGAAAGAAGCAGTAGGGCAGAAGTCCAGGAAATATGCAAGTCTTGAACTAGAATTGTAAAATCAACATTTGCCAAGCTTTTGAGATATTAAAGGTCTAAAATAACTTGGTGAAACATCGAAATAAAAAAAAACAAACCAAAAAAGTCTGCACAAATTACTGCTTTTGGAAATCTGTTTTGCTCACCCAGACTGGGATACGACATGAGCTTCTGGGCACAGAATTAGAGTGTTTTTCATGTCTTTCCAGGAAAGAACCTTTCTGTTGTACGACAGCCTGTAAGCGGATGTCTGAGGCTTCCAAGTTGGTTTCTCTGTGAATCCTCCAAGATTTTTGTACTTTTGGAAATCTTTGGTCTGGCTCCTTTATATTTGTATTGCATTGAGAATCCAGCTTGACAGCTTTCTTTGCTTTGTGTATATGAACTGATTTTTCAGGAAGCTTCACATACTTCTTATCAAATGCCTCTATGGGTAATTCTTCAGAAGATCGAGTGTCTTTTACTAATAGTTGAGGGAAAGTTTCATCCACTCTAACTGGTGTAGTATTCAGCTGATCAAATGATTTTTGCTCTTCCAGGGGATTCAGACTTTCACTCCGCAGATCTTCCATTGAACAGTGGAGGTTAATACATTCCACATTTCTTGCCAGTTCTTCGTATTCTCTGTCAGATGAAATACAGTTCTCATTGCCCCAGTTTTTAATTCCAGAAGTCTGGTCAAAAGATCTCTGTAATATAGCATTAAGGTCCACTGGCAGATGAGCATTCTGGCAGTGACTGCTCAGAGCAGATTCTAATTGCAGTGGGTGAAAAGATCCTTCAGATCCTGTTGCAAAAAATCATCAAGAGTCAAAATTCTAGCTAACACAACAGACTTTTAACTAAATAATGCCATCAACATGGCATAAAGCAATTCTTTCACTATACACAAAATGTCAAGAAACTTTTTCTTGCTTCTTAGAGTACATTTAGGGATGGACTTTGTGATGGTGCTGACAAACTACATTGGACGTCTATAGATTTTACAATTTATACTCTGTAAATGGAAGTCCTCTGAGTCCCTTTTGGGCCTCCCAACAAAGCCTCTAAAACAGGAAGAAAACAATCCAAAACACCATTACTTGGGTAGGAAATCTTCAAAGTAGAAGAAAACATCCAAACAGCAATTGCTGTTCCTACAAGTTACTATAGTGCACCCTAAATGATCTTTCCCTTAAGAGCTACACATACAAATCAAGATTCTGGTGGGTTTTTTTTCAGAAGAGGCTGGGAAAAGAGAAAGATTGAGTGTCAACATTTTAATTAATGGGATGGCATTTCATCAGTAAAGCATATGCAAAACAAACATATAAGCATAATATTTAAAATATGTCTTTGACCTAAGTTTAATAAAACTGGCCACACAGACTCCAGTATCTCTTGCTATCAATAGGCTTTTTATACATGCAGAAACATATCACAAACATTTAAATGTTGGCTTTAAAGATTTTTTTTCATTTTTTGACACATACAAAGTATCTAGTTTTACTCATATAAAGAATGTTGTCTCCTGATAAATAACTGTTAATGGGGAAGGAGGAATTACACTGCAACACAAGCCATCGCCAGACAGTTCTTCAGATGACAGACTTATATATAAACCTGTCTCAAATTTACAACCCCAAATAGTTTTTACTTGCTTAGCCTGTTATTTATGCTATTCCTCCCTGTGCCTCTGAAAGTACAAGAATGATTGGTTTGGGATTATAAAAATACTTAAAGAGATACTGCAGTTAAAGTTAAAGCACAGAGATTGTTTCCATAAGCTATTTAGAAATACAGTGTTTTGAAGTTCGAAGGAAGCTTCCTAACTCCTAAACACTATGATCACAGGCATTCTCAAAGTGTAAGCCTCCTCTGGCATGGTGGTTTTTCTAACAGCACCTGCCAGCTAAAGAGAAGTGTAACAGACACAGAGTAATTGCTTGCAGCTTTAAACATGAACAGTGTGTGTTTCCAAAAACCGTATGTATATAAGCACAAATAAATAATTGACATTTACATCATAAACACACTGATTAATTAAAATATTGTGCTGTGTGTCCTGTTACTGTTCAGCTTTCTGTTGGAGCACCTTAAAAATGATGGAACACCTGATACTTGATAAATAAGAGGTTTAGAAATATTTAGATTACTACTAGCTATATTTGGAGTTTTAGATTGGTCCTTTTCTTTAGAAAGCATGACACATCAAACTAACTTCAATTCAACTGTAAAATATCTGAAAAATACTTTTGCTGCTATGAGCTGCAGTTAATGCTGCCGTAGAATCAAACTTTTAATCTATTAAATTAATTACGACATTGTAATCTGAAAGTTTATTCCTTCCTCTCTCCCCCTTTATTTTGCCGATAGATAAAGCAATTCTAAAATCAGACCAAATATCACCGTGTGCAGTACATAGTGGCTACTGGTGTGACTTAAGAGCAGAAAAGAAAGATTCAGTACTTTCTTGAAGGACACACCATTCTCTGATTCTATGACACAATGTATGGAAGAAAAATAAGTAAGAGCAAAAGAGATTCTAACATGCATACCTAAAAATCTTTTATCAATTTATGGAACTTCCTTAATTTTCTCAAACTTAAAAAATGACGGATACACAAAAGTACTTAAATTGGCAGTTCAGCCAGAATTGGTATTTCTTCACCAACATCATAATTAATGCACAAGTAATAAATAACTTAATGCCCATTACAGTGACTTGAATATGTAGGCTCCTTTTGTACTAAAGATATAACTGCTGAGGAAATAAAGAACTTCACAAAATGTAGGAGTTCTCCCTGTGAGAGGTGGTGAGACAGTGAGTGAGAAAGCAGCAGCAGAATTAAGACAGTTCAAAGTAGAGCTGGCAGAAGTGAAGAGTTCTTTCCCAGTTCCAATGCAGCAAACCCACGTTAAGTGTTGGTTTTTACCCAGTGCCAACAGGCTGATTCTGAAAGCAGTGACCTGACTGTACTGCACATACCTGCAGTAACATTCTCTTTAACGGACTCTTCTTCTGATGTAATGTTGTTTGGCCCATTTGTTTCAAGACTGGAAGGCTGTCTGCTGCTTTGTATATTCAAACTGGAGTTTCCCACTTCTAGAAACACAGACATCTCTTGACTTTTTGTTGAAAGTTTTGACGTCTAGTAGCAGAAAAAAAGCCAACAACTTGATTTAAGATTAATTTTCTCAGAAACATGAAGGATAAAAAGTTAAAGGTAATATTTGGTTTTTGAATCATATTTCTGCTACAACTAGCAAAAACACTTCCAGTTCTAAGTATATAAAAAACTATTACTGTGTTTCTTCTACAGAGAATACAGTATAGAGGGATTATACATTTAAATCTTAATCCAAAGTATTTCCTCCATCAAAGTTGTTCTGTAGTACCTTGCTAAGTTCTCTACTGTCCTGTGAAATTCTATATTGAGAACAGGATGATGAGGTGTCAGAGTCAAGACTTGGTTCCAAAGGCTGAAAAAGCTGGTGCTGGAAGTCTGGAAAATGTTTCTCCATTTCAGGAAAATCAAGTTCAGCTGCTAGAGCTATAAGAAAAGAGGTTATTTTAAAAACAAACCAACAAAACACCCTGAAAAAAACATATCACACTTTGCTTCTATACACAGTAAATAAAGCCAATGTAATTCTGCTGGTATAGAAATACCAGCTCATAATTAATTAATAAATAAATAAATATCTTTACAGCATCCAAGTCTTTCACTCTGGTATTATGCAGGTACAAAAAGCAGCAAGAAAGTGCTACAGTGATGCAATTATTTTATTGTTTTTAAATGAAAAGCTGAAGTCCACAAACTCTCTGTTCAGGACTTGAGACTGCCTCAGAAGTAGTGGAGGCTTCCCAGTACAAAACACAGTGACACAATGGAGCAACTCCAATGAAGAGCCACAAGGATGATTAGAGAAAGCATGAAACACATCGTATTCAAAAAGAAGCTAAAAAACTGAGTTTGTTCAATCTTCAGAAAAGGATTGGGGATGCGGGGGAAGTAGAATAGAAACTTTTGATGTCTACTACATCTTAAGAGATGATGCAATCAGGCTCCTGGAACATGCTCAATTGAAAGAAAGAGATAATGAACACGAGATGGAACACAGGAAATTTTGGAGGAGGGCAGGGAAGAAGTAAGTTGTTGAAATGTTGCCCAGGAAGGTTTGGAATCTCTGTCCTTGGAGATATCAGAACTTTTCTAGACAAGGCCTTAATCTCATCTAAGTTGGCTCTGCTATGAGTAGGAAGGAAAACTTGGATCACATAACTAGAAGTCCTTCCTGGTCTAGATTAACTGATAATTCTATGATTCTAGGTTTTCAAACATTCCAGGAGGAAGTGGTTCAAATTAAAATACTAGCATTATCTTCATGATAGCTAATAAAGATGTCCTTATTTTCATGATTGTTACATTGTTCTAGAGAGCACAGAACTCCCACCAGTCTGCTAATCAGTGTTTCATTAACTATATGACCCTATGTGAACAACAAAGTGCTATATATTGTTGTCTTTACCTTCCTGAAGGGAAAGTTGTGCATAAACAAGTAATAAAATTTGCAGATATAAACAGCTTAGCCATGGGAGCAGGAAGCTCTGCAGAACTAGACTATGATCAGATAGATCAATACCTAATCAGACTATGTAAGCTGAATACATATAATAGAGACTAACATATAACACTGAGTAAACCCCTCCTCATTCTGTATGAGAGCGCAGCACAAAAATGCTTTAAAATGGTAAATACCTTGGAAATGTGTATTATCCTCTGAGTAAGAGTTCAAGTCTCCAGTACATTTGCCCAAGATCTGCTGCATCTGACCTCCTTTATGACAGTACATCTCTCCTTCAGGCAACAGAGTTTCAGATGCTCCAGACAAATTCTCTTGTCTCTTCCGCAAGATCTGAGGCAGCGAGGAGCTCCAAGGGCAGCTTGCTGCTTCTCTCAAAAGTTGATCTTCTGTACTATCAGAAGACAATCCTGAAACAGTAAGCTATATGTTTACAGTTTTGCATGAAGTTATTTGAAAAGACACCACTTAATATCCTGAAATATTCATAAAAAGCTCCAGGGTTTTGTTTCTTCAGTTGTCTCATGTGAACACTCCCACAAACCTTACTGCAAATTTCCACAAACTGAAGTTGATAAAATCTAATTAGGCAGTAGTCAGGTACAGCTCAACATTTCTAGAGTACGCAGACTTGGGAAATACTGAAACAATAAAATCAGAAAAGAATTAATACTGTTATCTTATTCTATCTAATATTTTTTTACCTCCTATCATATATAAATATGTCAATCCTTTAATGTGATTTTGAGTATCTTTGACGTTGTACAGGAGTTTTATTCATGCTTAAATAGAAATTGCCTGCTACCATCAAGGCACCTGAGGGAATCAAGGCAACCAAAACCATGTTCCTAGTTAGTGCACCAACCCCTCTGTCTATTTGCTTTCAGAAGAACTGCACAAAGCTATTGGCGAAGGTCATTATTAAGCACTGAGTGTACAGTGAAGAGACTACTAGACCTGAAAAATTTATTCATGCAGCTGAGCAACCAAAACCTTTGATGCTTTTCTTCCACAACTGAAAAACAATAGAGAAGAAAAAGCTACAAAAAACCATCACAGTAGAATTTGCTTTAGCTTTCTTATGTCAGTAACACACATTCATCGCATGAGCTATGAAGTTTATTACTCAGAACTCCACTTACCAGCTTATAACATTAGGGTCAAGATGACCCACTGAAATCTAAGGCTGTAAAAACTGCAGTCTTCAAAAACTGGTTTATAAACATGGAGTAACTTATATATACATATATATATGTTTGCTTATGAGATCAGATATGTGCCAGATTAACAAAATATTAAGCCTTAAAGAATTCCACAGGTCACTACCACATGTTCACAAGTGATAATGTCAGTACATAAAGGCAACTATGTATTTTTTGTAAAGGAATTATTTTTAATTTTACAAAAAGTTAACAAAATGAAGAGGCAAACAACAAGTAAAAAAGGAGATAGTCACACATTTCTCAGAAAACTATTAGAAGTCAATATGGCATTCAAATTACATTTTTACAAGTTACTACTATGGTGACAAGCAGATACTGCAACAATTCTCTTAACGGCAAGACAATAATCATAGCTCTGTAACAATCTATGATATATATTGAGTGGAAAACATTTATCTCTGTATCATTTGGGGATCAGGGCTTTTTAAATTTTGCCACTTGAAAACTGTTAAGTGTTACAGTTGCTTCACAAAACTCAAAACAGCCTTTGCCAAAGCAGATGCATTGTGAGGTTAAATTATTATAAAAGAATCATGAGCAGATAATAAAATGTAAATGCGACTCCATAATACTAACCATTTTTAGGTGAAGTTCCACACTAGCCTATTTCAGAAGAACTTATGTTCAGCAAGTTATACCCATTCTGCTATAAAATAAGGAGAACAAAGAATTCTCCTGTTACAACAAAACTCACACGCTTACCAGTGTCAACAGGGCTGACATCCAACGTTTCACTAGTCATTAAGCTTCCCGTGGAGATAGTTGGAGATAAGTCGGAGCATATTCCTTTCACAAAAGCCTTTGAACCTAAGTTCGTGGATAGTACTTCAGAAAGTACTTCCTAGGATGAAATAACACACCTATTACCATGGATTCAGATGTCCACAATTAGAGCTTTAAACCCACACATTTTATTCTGAGCTCAGTTCAAGTGTAGAAGCCTTCATGGTTTTGCACAGTCCGGCAAATACAGACTCATCATTGCTCAGTACAAAACATTCACACCCCACGTCCCAGACACCCCGCTCCCCAGCAGCCCCTCCCCTCCACACTCACACACACACACACACACACAACTGTAGTGCCTCTC
Organism: Brachypteracias leptosomus; assembly: GCA_013401335.1. Lineage (NCBI taxonomy): Eukaryota > Metazoa > Chordata > Aves > Coraciiformes > Brachypteraciidae > Brachypteracias > Brachypteracias leptosomus. The sequence continues at coordinate 150,496 of VYZX01006046.1, read as the reverse complement.
AGAACTGCATACAAATCATGACACCTGGAAGACTGTTTTATCTTCTGGTGGTCAGATTTGGCTATTTCTCATCACAGACCCATGTCAGTAGAATTGTGGATCTCAGAGGAACACTCGTGCAATACACAAAAAACTCAATTCCACTATTTTATTTGCAATATGGAGCCTTTTGTATACAAAAAACTGACTTAAAAGTTTAAATTCTACAAAAACTAAAATAAAAATGTACCAAATATCCTAAAAATATTATCTTCCTCCATTCTGAGGTAAGTTCTGCAAAGTCACAAAACAGAGAATTAGGGTTCTTGTACCTCCAAATTTTGAAGAATTAGATGTGAAGATTTATTCCCAAACTCAGAATTAAAATGTGCACTAAGAAAATAAAAGGCTATGAAATCCATGAAACCCTTCTCCTACATTTTTTTATTATATACACCTGCTATTAATATATTTAACATACACATATAAAATGTGCTTTGTAAAGTAATTTTATGTATACATATACACATATTATACACAGCATTTTTAAACTTTTCATCTCCTGCCAAAACAATGGGTCCTCTGGGTGAGGGAAAAGCAGGGAATATCACTGCTGTTGATTTTGGCAAGGCTTCTGACAGTGTCTCACAACATTCTTGTGTCCCCATTTGGATGTCATAACCTGGACGGACGGACGATGAGATGGGTAAAAAACTGGCTGGATAAGCAGGCTCAGAGGGCAGTGATTAGAGGTTACACTCTACGCAGAGATGGGGAACAAGTGGAGTATCCCAGGGCTCTGTCCTAGGACCTGTCCTCTTTAACACCTTCGGCAATGACCCAGAGGAGGCGATGTCACACTTTTATCAAGTTTGCAGATATCTCTAAGTTGGGAGGACCATCTGATATACTAAATGGCAGGGCACACATCTAGGAGGACATTGTGAGGCTGGCCCTACATTAATCTTATGACACTCAGCAAGAGCAAATGCAAAGTCCAGCCCCCGGGAAGGAAGAACCCCACACACCAGTCCGAGCTGGGGCCCATGAAGGGAGCATCATCCACAGTGTGCCCTGACAGCAATGAGGGGCTACAGCATCCTGTGTGGTATGAACAGGACCACAGCCAGTAGATCCATCACATCACATCACAGCCTCTCTTTACTTGGTGCTTATTATACAGCTACATCTAGAGTGCTGCACCCAGTCTGAGTTCCTCCAATATGAGATAGACAGATTTCATCACAAAATAAAGAGTAAGTTATGCTACATGATTATTTGGACATGACTAACCATATTATCAAGCCTGAATGATGGTCCAGAATGTGTTGTAATTCCTGCTCCAGCTTCTGCAGCAAGAACTGGTGAATCTTGAGCCACTTGAGAATCCTGGGACTCAGCTGAACACAAACATAATAGAAGCAATAAGGAATAGAAAGCAACTTTCGAGCTCATAGTTTGATCAATTGTTTTGGAACACCAGATGGCAATCCTATTCTACTGCTGCCGTCCTTGCTGTTGGGGCACTGACTTTGCTCATACTTGCCACTTTCTTCTCACAATACAACATACTTTTTCCTCCGCTGGACCATCAATTTAATCGGCAATCAGTGGTTCTCCTTGATCAGCCTTCCTAAAACATATGATTAGCACAACTGCTCTCTGCAGAATGTGCAGGAAGAGTTAGGAATTCAGGCTTTGCAGAATGAAACATGGCTTTGCTAGTGCTACTACAATCATTTAACTGAGGTGGGGGGAATCTTTAGTCCTATACCATTACCATGATTTCAAAGAAAAGCAGATATTCTAAGTACATCAGAGAAATCAGCAACACTGAATTACTTAACTACAGGATGACTACTACCACAGAACTGAATCACCTTTGCCATAATGCTTACACACAAAAATAAGTAAGATCAGCATCTGTGCAGAAGAAGCACCAGAGCACCACTAGAAAAATGCAATTTCTGTATTCAGTGCTGACAAGCACCTTCAAAGTTTGACATTTCTAAGATTGTAAATTAATTGCCAACAAACAACTAAAAAATTGTTACTGGAATAAGAATACTTATTTTAATGAAAGAAGTGCTAAACTGAAAATTGAAATTAAACAGCAGAAGTGAAGTAGGTATATTTGTTCGCAGTTCCACAGAGACTGCCAGTAACAGAGACATTTCCAGTCCCCAGCATTTATACAGCTCTATACTTAGGCAGATCTCATCACATTTTGTGAATCCACAAGTTTGTACCATGTATAAGCTGAAATGCAATTTCTTACCAGGAGGTGGAGTCTAGTTATTCCATTTTTCCTACTATACAAAAAAAAAGGGGGGGTGTCTTCCTCTGCGAGGTGTGAGCACCAGTGAAGCATCTGTATGATGTGATTATTTATGTATCTCAATCAATATGAAACATGGAGAAACTCATTTCAGGGAAGGGGGAAAACAAAAAAATATATATCTAAGGTTCCCTATGGGCACTCTCATCCAGTAGTCTTCTAGGAAAAAATACAAGATACGAGAAGAAAAAATATCTAAAATATTTGGATTAAAAGAGAATTTAACCTAGTCTTAATTCAGTTTCTATGTTATTGCATTAAATGCTATCTAACTGATCTCAAAGGATAAAGAAACTCTCAAACGTCTTCTTTTCCTCCCACATTCAAATTCACCAGAAATTTTTAAGCAGGCTTGATCCAGATCATTTATGACGTTTTGTTCCGCTACTTAATAGAGCTGTTGGCAACAGAATTTGCAAATATGAGGAATGAACAAAGAAATGCAGCAGCACTGCAAAGGCAAAAATTACCTCAAGCTCCTGCAAAGCTGTGTCTGTTAAACAACACTGTTTCAATATAGATAAAATTATAAATCTAAGAGCACAGAACACTGGTTTCTGGTCCCTTTTCTACAAGCATGTGACAAAGATCTTCAGGTTCACAGGGAAGAAAACTTTGAAGGTTTGAGTAGAACAAGGAGGCACCAGACTCCTTGGTTGGATGTGTGAGTCCATACACACTGCAGAACTCTGCTCCTTTTCTTCGGAGCAGAATAGAGGAGACAGGACCCTGAAAAATTCCTTGAATCAGCATCATCTCTTACTATTGAAGTATCTTCATGTGAGAAAAAATGAACTGTATGAAAGATTTCTAAACACAAAATAAAAACAAGAAGCAGTGGCTAGAAACAGCTGTCAGATCTTCAGAAACCGGAAACAGACCATTTATTACATAATTTGGTAAAAAATTTAATGCTGGAACAAGCTACCAAAGCTACCAAACTATTCTACATTTCCTGACACCTTTACATCAAGATTAGATTTTTTTTTTAAATAAATTTTTTAATTTTCTTAAAGGATATCAGTATGACAGGTAGTAATTGAGGATACACATGAGACAAGATTCAGGCTCTCTTGTATGTAAATTCTGTGGAGAGCTATGCTACAAATTTTTCATTACTATGCTGTAATAACCTGTATTGTTCTTGTGATATTAATAAAAGGGATGAAGAGTAGCAACTTCATGCTATAAACCAAATTAATTAAAAATACAACATGCTCATATCTCATGACTCTATTATATTAATATCCTTAAAAAAAGACTGTATTGGGTGACTCAAAGGAAGGATTTTCATTCTTCTCTCCTCCCTATAAAATAGCGCGAGGTTCTTGTTCCTCACAACTTCCTGCCATTGACATGGGACTGCCACGTTTTAACCTCCTGGCTACCTTAATGTGACAAAGAATTTGTATTTAAAAACTAGGTCTGTAATATCAAGAATGCATTATTTTTTTCCCCAACAGAAACTGAAGTAAAATAGCAGCAATTATTTTAGGGTGCAATTTGAAAGACAAAAGACTGAACTACAAACCACTCAGTGAAGACAATATAAAAACAGGGATTAGCCCAAATCCAGCCATGTACACGTACAAAAAATAGTTGTACTCTGTGTCAGTTTGCTAAATTGGTGATGGATAAGACAATCTGTCACAATAATGAATTATGGACAAATATCTGAGATTACCGAGAATAAATTGAAGTCTTGAGTTAGCTGGGATCACACAAAAAATAATCATGCTTGGGAAATAACATCTCTGTATAGGGTAGCAATCCAGGAGGATAATCACATCTGGAACACTGCTCAAGGGGACTGTTACGAGATGAAGATGTATAAAGAGAGACAAGCCTGTCAATATGTAATGAAGGATCTATGTATCAAATGTAGTCCCTGCAGGCTGACTTCCTAAAAAAACCAGGTTTATGCCACCAAACTGCCTGTTTCATCTGTAGGGTTACTCTGCAATTCCATGTTGGTAATTTCTGTACTATTAGCCCATTTTAACCAAACTGGATTGGGAAGAACAAATATTGAAAGTTCACAGTTCCTAACCCATTGTGTTATTACATCAGTGGCATGGTACCTTACCATGCTTGAGAGCGCAATCCAAATCTCAGCCTCACTGGTGGCACTTACTGAACATCCCTTTAACAGTCACCTGTCCTCTCTGGCTGCCAACCAGCTGGTCAGTCTGCAGCACTTGTAACCACTCAGTTACAAGCACAGGAGTTCATCCTCCCCTAACCAGAGGGTGTCTTTAAGACCCATTGGACATTCAGGCATGTCTGCCACTAACTTTGAGAGGGTAAAAGCTATTTTTCTTGTTATAATAATTATTCAAGAAATAATCAGCTAATTATAGAAATAATAATAATTTTAAAAAGCCTGTTACCCAAGGACAAGTCTCCTATCAAAGGAAACTCACCTTTGTTGATAAAGCATCCAAGCAGATTTACCAAGTTTTTCCTTTCAAGAACCTGTATGACTTTTACTACTATCTTTAATGCTTTATTTTGAAACAGCATGTGAACTGTGATTAATAGATGTGTGCACATCTAGTGCTTCTGTAATCACAAAAGCAGCAGAACTCCTAAGCTGTAAAGGTTTGTTATTTGATCCAAGGTAGAAACCACTATGAACATAACTGCAAAGAATAAAGTCAAAGACCACATGTACAAAGCACTCATTTGCTCTCACCTTTACAAATAAAATTAGATCTTGAAAATATGGGAAAAGAGCAAACACGTTCTGGTTAGAAGAAAGTAGAAAAAAAATGAAAACAAAAAAATTAAAGCAAACAAATTTTTTAAAATAATCAAAGCTATGATCATAAGTAACAACTTCAAATGCAATTCAAATATCCCCCTTCAGAAATTTTGTACTTAACATGGACTGTAGATTTTCTTGCTGAAGACAGGGTAGCAGTTACTGAAAGTATCACAAGAGTGCTCCACGGCCTTCGTATTAAAGACACTCTTGGCGGTTTTGGTAGTTGAACTACTCAAGAGGACAATCCTCTCAAGTACATAATCACAGAAAGCTTTGCTTTTTTTTCTTTTTTAAAAAAATACAGATGTTCACATGAAGTTTTCTAATCTTCTTACATAAACCATTGCACTGTTCATATATAATACTCGATAATGTAAAAAGACACTGCACTAAGATATTTCACTTTAATTTGTTAATGGCTGATCTAGCAATGCTTCTACAACCTACTCAAAAAATACAAGCCTTTTCTTCAAATATTGTTAAAGACGACAGAATTCTTTAGTGATAATTTAAGTTTAAATATAGGCATATTTCAGAAAGAGTACTCTGGGAATTAAAGGAAGCAGTTGAAAGAAAATGAGCTTATATGTACTTATTCAAAAGAACTTCAATTTCTAGTAAATCCTGATTGAATTGAAAAGGATGTCTCAACACAAACTAAAGGAAAAGTGTTCTTAAAATTTGGGACAGGGGTGAAATTTCTAGCAAAAACCAGGAGGTGCATACTAATTACATAGCTGTATGGCTTGTAAAAATGCCCACACAAAATGGTAGGGGTTGGAAGGGACCTCTGGAGATCACCTAGTCCAACCTCCCTGGCCAAAGCAGGTTCACCCAGATCTGGTTGCACAGGATCGTGTCCAGGTGGGTTTTGAAAGTCTCCAGAGAAGGAGACTCCACAACCTCTCTGGGCAGTGCTCCCTCACCCTGACAGGAAAGAAGTTTTTCCTGATGTTGAGGTGGAACTATCTGTGTTCCAGTTTGTGCCTACTGTTCCTTGTCCTATCACTGGGCACCACTGAAAAGTGACTGGCCCCATCTTCCCGACACCCACCCTTCAGATATTTTTAAGCATTGATAAGATGCCCTCTCTGTTTTCTCTTCTCCAGTCTTAACAGGCTCAATTCTCTCAGCCTTTCCTCATCAGAGAGATGATCCCATCCCTTAATCATCTTTGCAGCCCTCCTCTGTACTCTCTTCAGTAGTTCCCTGTCTCTCTTGAACTAGAGAACCCAGAACTGGACAAAATATTCCAGATGTGGCCTCAATAGGGCAGAGTAGAGAGGGAAGAGAACCTCCCTTAACCTGCTTACACTCTGTCACGCTCTTCGTAATGCACACCAGAATACCACTGACCTTCTTGGCCACAAGGGCACTTGCTGTCTCATGGTGAACTTGTTGTCCACCAAGACTCCAAGTTCCTTCTCTATGTAGATGTTCTCCAACAGGTCAACTCCTAACCTGTACTGGTGCATGGGGTTAATCCTCCTCAGGTGCAGTACCCTACACTTGTCCTTGTTGAACTTCATTAGATTTCCCTCCACACTCCTCCCAGTTTTGTATGATCAAATTCATNACTCCACAACCTCTCTGGGCAGTGCTCCCTCACCCTGACAGGAAAGAAGTTTTTCCTGATGTTGAGGTGGAACTATCTGTGTTCCAGTTTGTGCCTACTGTTCCTTGTCCTATCACTGGGCACCACTGAAAAGTGACTGGCCCCATCTTCCCGACACCCACCCTTCAGATATTTTTAAGCATTGATAAGATGCCCTCTCTGTTTTCTCTTCTCCAGTCTTAACAGGCTCAATTCTCTCAGCCTTTCCTCATCAGAGAGATGATCCCATCCCTTAATCATCTTTGCAGCCCTCCTCTGTACTCTCTTCAGTAGTTCCCTGTCTCTCTTGAACTAGAGAACCCAGAACTGGACAAAATATTCCAGATGTGGCCTCAATAGGGCAGAGTAGAGAGGGAAGAGAACCTCCCTTAACCTGCTTACACTCTGTCACGCTCTTCGTAATGCACACCAGAATACCACTGACCTTCTTGGCCACAAGGGCACTTGCTGTCTCATGGTGAACTTGTTGTCCACCAAGACTCCAAGTTCCTTCTCTATGTAGATGTTCTCCAACAGGTCAACTCCTAACCTGTACTGGTGCATGGGGTTAATCCTCCTCAGGTGCAGTACCCTACACTTGTCCTTGTTGAACTTCATTAGATTTCCCTCCACACTCCTCCCAGTTTTGTATGATCAAATTCATTGAGGTTACACTCTGTCCCTTCATCCAGATCACTGATGATGTTGAACAAGACCAGACCCAGTACTGACCCCAAGGAACTCCATGAGCTACAGGCCTCCAACTAGACTTTGTGCTGCTGATCACAACCTTCTGAACTCCATTGTTCAGTCAGTTCTCAATTCACCTCACTAGCCACTCATCTAACTCACACCTTACCTATGAAGATGTTATGGAAGACAATGTCATCCACTTATTAGTCCAATCTCTTGAAAAATTTCTGAATAGCCCACTTTCTTTGTTTTCCTAAGACTAGTTGCCTTTGTCCTTTTATAAGCCAGTCATGCAACCCTTAACACGCTACTTAGTTTTCAACAACCTTGTAACAAAATTATTTTTAACACAAATCACTTTTTAACAACTTTTTAACTTTTTTGGGGGGCAGGTTAATGAAAACAACTGGGTTTAATTTATGGAATCAGACTTTGTCACATATGGACACAGCCCATCCTCAAAGGTGTGATCTCCAATAAAAGCTCTTCACAGATGAAGAAAAACCAAAGTAACTATTGAACTATTTTTACTTCTGTCAAAACTAAAAGCTGATTCTTTCTATGTTGTTTCTTAGAGCTAAGGATAACACTCAGCCTTTTTTTTGTCTCTTGTATTTTTAAGCCATTTCTTATCATAGAATCATAGAATTCAATGGGTTGGAAGGGACCTTCCAAGGTCATCTAGTCCAACCCCCTTGCAGTCAGCAGGGACATCTCTAACTAAATCTGGTTGCTCAGAGTCCCATTAAACCTGGTCTTGAACACTTCCAGGGAAGGGGCCTCCACCACCTCTCTGGGCAACTTGTTCCCATGTTCCACCATTGTCACAGTAAAGAGCTTCTTCCTAATGCCTAATCTAAACCTACCCCTCTTGAGTTTAAAACCATTGCCCCATATCCCTTACATACACTGGTCTTTCAGTGGACATCTACATTAGCACATCAATACTCCAGAGTTCTTTTTAATCATTCATTTCCCTTGTGTCAATGCACAGCATCACTGGGTACCGCATGGGGCACACCACTGGGCTGCTCAAACCAGATTCCCACCTGGTAAAGCTGCAAACCTGAACACTCCACAGTCAGGGCAGAAGATACCTCCCTCAGGAGGAAGACACCTGCAGCCTTCTACAGCTGTTTGCTCCCTGTGTGGGGGTGGGATTCTGTCAGTAAGGGCAGGGCAATTGGGAAGCATAAAAGTTTCTTTACAGACAGTTCTACGAAGCACAGACACAAAACACGTATGTGTCTCGAATGAGAAACTGCTGACTAGCAGTAAAGTTTACCGCAGTGTGGACTTTTGCCAATAGAATGGTAATGGATCACAAAAAAAAGATAAAAACTCAGTCATTCTGAGACTCAGGCTTATTGAAGCACCCTTTTTTACACTTAACCAGTATTTAAATAGCATTTCATGTTCTTTAACAAGTCAGGTCATATGCTACAAATAAAAACCTGTAAAATTAGCAGTACTGAATGGTATTGATGTAATTCCTCAAAGGAAGATGATTTCCTCACCTGAATCAGATGAATTTTCTGCAGTCATCAGCAGCACCTGTTTTAATAATCTACTTGACTGTTTACTTTGCCTTGGACTTCTATCACAGATTGGTTCCTTGTAGTTTGTTGGGCCTCCTTCAGGAAGAGCACGACTGTAACGCTTTACGCACATGAACTCTCCAGTGGCTGAAATGGGAGAAGCTTCTCCACCAAGAGAATTTGTTTTATCTGAATTCAAAATATTTGTAATCAGTTTAGGTATAGAAATGCAGTGGTTTGCACTTTGTGAAAAACATTACAATGCATGCTTTATTTTACAGAAATAACTTGCTGAATTGGTACAGTGCTCCATTTTAACATGGTCACATCAGGCCAGTAAAAACCTCCGCATTAATCTATGGATTTTACAGGCTGAAAGATTACACAGGTCATAGATTTCTCAAAACATAATTCCTTACTAAAAAAAAAAATTCAAAAAAATTTTGAACTAGCTTTTCTACCTAGCAAATCCACCAAAACTTTCAGTAATTTTTCCAAATGTAGAGGCAATATAACTTTTCTGCTTTATCTTAAAAATTTCTTTTGTCCCCAACTTAATCAGTGCAACAGCCCTTTTTGGCCACCCAATCCAATAAACAAGTCCAACTTTTTACTACCTACCATGACCAATAGTTAGACAATACAGGAATAAATAACTTGTAGCTCATAATGGGATTACACAGCAAATGAGTATTCCCTACTCTACAATTCCACTAGAATTTCACAAAAATAAAAATAAATTCCAAAAATAATTTTTTTAAACTTAAGACGTGTAACACTAAGCCAAGTGCTTTTGAAAACATAAGTATACTCTTCAATAAAAACCTTCATGAACAAAACTTGTCTAATCAAGATACCAAATCAGTCCTACAAGAATTATTCTGCATAAGTTGATGCTGACCAGTTGATATTGACCAGCATTAAAGAATGTCCCATATCAGCTGTTTAGTTGTTTTGCTCAAATGAATGCCAGCCTGATAGGCCCTATAGTTACTCAGATTGTTCTGCTCAGCCCTTTAAAAAACACTGGCATGATACTAAAACTTTTGTAAAATACACATTAAATACTAGCTGTGAAGAGACTTTACAAAAAAAAAAAAAGTTTACATTTAGAAAACATCAGTTTGTTGTAAATGTTAATCCAGGCTTTAAAATACTTAGGAAGTGATAATTGCTTTGCACAGTTGCTCTCCAAAATGGTTACAAAGAGTGTTCTGCAATTGAAGAAAAACCTAAAAAAGATGGTCTAAAAATTTCTGTAGAAACTTGATACTAACTCCTTACTTAAAAGATTTCACAGTCACTTTCTTCGTATGCTCAAAAACTAAACCTTTAAGCACCATTCATCAATTTTGACGGTTCTCTTTAAAATGAATGTAAAATTTTCTATTAACATAGACACTGGCCAATAGAAAAATCAACAAGGAACTTCAATCATGGCATTAGTGAATTTTCTTTTCTTGCTGAAAATTTGTTTCAATTATGTTTTTCTAGATAGACACTGACAGGATAAGGTTTTCTCAATTTTAACTCATTTTGCGAGTATATAAATTATACTTTAAAAAAGGCAACAGTATCAGCTATTATTTAATAATTAATCATCTAGAAGATTCTTCTGAAAAGATTAATTTTCTCCAATCTGTATTTCTCAGGAACAGCAGCATCTATTATATATTTTATATTCATATATATACACATTTTACCTGCAAAAGAAATGTTGCAACTCTTCGGTGTGTCTACCTCTGGTATAATACTAAGTTCATGCTGTTCCAAATCAAGCCCTAGCTTGACTTTTGTCACAGGTGGCTTAGAAGACCTCCTCTTCTGTTCTCTACATAGAACTCTCTCAGGCTGTTCTGGAAAACAAAGTCGTGTGTTGCAATAATATATGTAATCTCTCTCAAAAGATAAATAGATTGATCGATCTGTAGCTCAAATTAACTTTGGGAGATGGAAGAGAACTCCATCTCAGCTAAAAAATGAGAAAAATTATAAGGAAAAACGCTCAACAGCCTTACCAGTTTGCTCAGCTGGACCAATACACTGTGAAATCATTTCACTTCCATGAAATTGATCCCTGCCACAATTCTCTTGCTGATAGTTTCCTAAGACTTGGACAAAGTCAGTCCTATTAGTCCAATCAGGCTTTTGTGACTCTGTCATTTCTTCACTGGTGCAGATATGTCTCACCTGGGGTGGGAAAGGGGAAAGCAAAAGTAGACAAGATTATATTTATACTCTTCTATCAAGCCAGCATTTTCTTGTGTGTGTCTGTGCAGGACTACATTGAGCACTCTGAGAAAGTAGCTCAGGTACGCAAGATACTGGACAGACTTGTTCAGCTTACAAAAACATTTGGACATACAGTTATTTTATTTAGCCCTACAAACCTAAAGTGCTAAAACATAATTATTTACATTTTCAAAACCTTTGTTAGATTAGATCAGAATCCTCAGCATTTTTAACAGGAACAATTCCTGAAAAGTCTGCTTTTATTTTTTTTTTAGCTCCTGAATTCAGGAATTTTAGCTGCTTGGAGGCAGCAAAAGCAAGAGACAAGGACTCTAGGCAACAGTTATTTTTCTAAGACAGCTTCTGTTTAAAAAAAATAAAATGAAAAACGGCAAAAGGAGCTTCTTCACAAACTCAGAAATGAACTTTCCTTCTGTTACCCAGAAACAAGCAAAATGACAAGTCAAGAATGCAGCTGCCAAATCAATTTCCTAACAGGTACACATAAAAAGCAAAAAAAATCAAATCTATTCAAAATGCGTATGATATCTTTGAGGTACTGCTTAAGTATTTTTAATACAAGAGCAGTTTTACACATACGGCTGCATTTCTAGAGCTGAAGAAAACTATACCTGCAGGTATTTCAGAAAACACAACCATTTCAGTAGGCATTATGTTCAGAGACCAAGCACAGAAGTTCACACCGTTTCCACCAGACTAAACACAACGGCGCTCTTGGGGCTCACAGAAAGAACTACTGATTGCAAACCACAAGTCATAATCAAAATTTCCATTATAGCAAATCATCTAAAATTCTCAACACTCCATGGGATACTTTGTTAACTAGTAGCATTCACTCTTAAGTTTGGACCACTTACCAGATGACTCACCACACAAAGCATTTATATAAAGCTTACCTGCTTGTTCAGAAACTCTTTTAAAGCCTCTTGATGTCTCTGCATCTGTTCCTTCAATTTATCTTGCTTTTGTAAAAGTAGTTGTTCTTGTATTTTCTGTCTAGAAAGAAGAGCTTCTCTTTGTGCATCTAGCTGTTCTTGCAATTCTTTCAAATACTTTTGCTGAGCTTGGATGCTTTCTGAGGAGGCCAACACTCTGTCCCTTAAATTCAGTATATCAGAATAATTTAACAAAGACGCATCTCCCGGTTTTGATATCAGGAATTCCTCAACACCCTGGGCTTTAGAGTCTTCATGAGATAAAGTCATGGGTTCAGAAAGACTGATGGGTTGTTCAAGGCTTGTTTTGGTGGTGCTCTCTGCAGATCCCTGCTGATAGGCCAAGGAATCAGCTGAGGCTACCTGAATTATATGAGATCCCTTTGTTGCTGGCATAAGGGGTGTCTTAAGTGCAGGCTCTTCTCCAGCTTCTGACTCTGTCTGATGGTTAGACATCTTCTGAGATAACTCTTTAAAGTGCACTGTTTCTGACGACTCAAAGGAATCTTCTGCAGGCAAAACAAATCTAACATGTTGTACACGTGCTTCTGGTTGCATTTTTACTGCAGTGACATCTTTCATGACTAACTCTGATGGTAACCGGAACTGAGATGGTTCTCTGACATGATTATTGGAGGTTTCCAACATTCCCAGTTGCTCCTGTGAAGGACAGCCACACGGTAAGCAAAACTCTCCATGCTTCAGTTTCCATGCCTCTGAAAACTGCACATGTTTGCCAGGACAAACGTTATGCATTTGCTCTTCATATTTCTGTGAGAATGGTTTTTCCAACATAGGCAATGTTCCTGAAAACACAGGTAGTGACCATGGACACTCCTGTGCATGAACTTGTTCTGATGACTGATATTGCACTGGTTGTACTCTTTGTCTCTGTAGAAGTGGTTCTGAGGCAGGCTTTAAATGGATTGATTTTGTTTCCATGGAGCTTGGAGATGTTGCAGAACTAGGTAAGTATCGCTGCTTCAGTTTATTCTGATACTCCTGCAGATGTTTTCTAGCTTCTTCAATGGTCTGTTTGTGCAGCCTGAACAGAACGAAAACGTGAATCTTTCCAGAGAGGTGCAAAGATAAACTTCAATTCAATCAAAGCAGTTCAAATTATTTTGAAACAGGCAACTCAGACTTCCACTTCATACCAGAATTTACCTATTTTGCTGTAGAAGGCGTTGTTGATAATTATGAACCATCTGTAAACGGCTGTCTTCTCTAGGACTCCTGGTTTCTGATGGAGTAGTACTTCCAGTCTAATCAAAATAATACAATTTTAAATGCACATATACAAATAACTCACAGAAAACTATTAATGTAACAACCTCAAGCTGTATGTTCTTCCTCATAAGTTTACAGAAGTCACTCTGTACCATCGTTTGAAGTCTATGAGATTTCAGCCTGAGGCAATGAAGCTAAAGCAGTTTCTGAACAGATGGCCTACAGCTACAGTCTCTCTTGGCAAGTTGAGCACACACCTTCAATGATGCTCACAGCATTTTAGCTCAAAGAGGTAAGTGTACCCAGTGGCAAACTCAGGAAGCTGCATTTTCAAGGCAATCAGATTCTCAGAAGAATACAAGTTGTACAAATGATTCAAGATTAAAAAGATTACTTTCTTCAACATCCTCAATAAATTCCTTTCCTTTAAGTAGTTCTTTGAGATTTAGAGAGACAAGAGTTGTGGGTTTTTGCCTTTTTTCCTCCCGACCTAAGATTTTTTTTTTTTCTTCTTGAGAAAGGATGCACACACGTGTATAATCATCAAATGATCAGATTTTACTAACAGGTATTTTAACCAGATATACTGTCCCTGGGACTATGTAAAGACAATCCAATATTCAAAGACCAGTGGTATAACGTGAAACACAAACTTCTACAGAAGACAAAAGGAAGCTTCTACATGTAAGAACTTCTGATTCATAGCCTAAGAAATAAAAATTGATTGTCTTGATTGATATAATTTAAAAATGGCTAATGGTGCTCCTGATTTTTTATAATAAGGATAATTTTAAAACTACACACAATTTTCTACCATTCTTCACCTCATGTTCCACTTTGTTCTGCTGATCTGTAGAAGGAACACTGTGGCTTTGTACCAGCTGACCTTGCTCTTCCTCCTCCCTTTTTTTCCTGGCCTCCTCCAAACAGGCTTGCATTTGGATCCTCAGAAAATCAGCTTCCAAACGTGCTCTCTCTTCTTCAATTTGTTTAAGCAAGGCCAGCTGTTCCTGTTTCTGTTGCTCTATTTGCTCGTACTATTGAGAAGAAAAATGATAGTGAACCTCCAGAACTGAATGACAAAGAAATCAAAGATCCTTCCTCACACACAAAACTCTGCTCCAAACTGCTGCAGAAATTTTATTGCTTGTGACAGGCATTTCCAAACTGTAAGAGGTCTTTTAGAAATAGTTTCAAAGTTTATAAAAATAATTTTGTTTCACTGGTTAGGTATTTCTAATAGTCTGTGAATCCATTTATGATTGCACTATTATCTGTTCTCAAATTACTAGAATAGATAAAATCAGAACCTAACATTCAAGATACATTATCATTTCCCAGAGACTGCAAAATAAGTCCTTTGCTTAAACCAAATTGAGAAATCTACTTTGCATTTTATAGAGGTTTTTATGAAGAGTTCAACGCATTTAAATGTTAATTCAAGCCTTACAAAACTTCTGAAATTGCTAATGTATAACCACTTTAAGAGCACTCCACAAATCTCTGAAGTGGTTTGTTTACTTTTATTCTTTCCATGTACCTATGGCTACAAGTCACTTAGATACACACGTAGCAACAGCATATATACTTTTAGAATTGAAGCAAAAAAAAATTTCAAAGTACTGGTAAAGATGAAGTGGACACCAGCCTTTAATGACAGAGTCTGAATGGGGGTGTCAGGAAGAGCAGCCTGAGAAAAAGACAGACCTGAGAGCGGTTAATTTTGACACAGCAATATATACACACACACACTCGGGCAGGTGCAAAATGGGAGAAAACGAGAGTTAAAAGAAAGTAACCACACTTCAACAGAGAAGCTGCTGCTTTTTTTAACTAAACCAATACCATTTTGTCAAATTTCTGTTTCCTGAATTTCTGAACTTTAAATTCTACAATTTAATGCTGCACTAAGACCCAAATTTCAACTTTCTTTTTTATCAAATTGATAAACCACCACATAACAGCTCGTAGGCCTCTAAGGATACAACAAAAAAGAAAATATAATGAAACATATACATAATACAGATAATGAAAACAAAGTTATTATTTTCTAAATATAATAAATGTAGCTTTTCCATAAACAGAGAAGACTGTCTGCATTTGCTCCCTAGTTAATTAAAAAAAAAAACCCAACTAAAATACCATTTGCAAGCTTTTCCTGTCACTCTAAACACAATCCCACAGATCTTCCTATGTTATTACACAAGGTTAGTAAAGTTTTCACAGAGTAGTGTATTGTTGACTACATCCTCCCTAGAGCAAAGATATTAACCTACAATTTGGATTCTCATCTAATCATAGGGTGGTATCCCTTGCCCAACAGCACTTGTTAGATTTAAGAAACTAGAGTTTTCCACTGCATTCTGAATTCCAGATAGAGCTTAGTCCTTTTTGAAAAGCTTAGCACAGATACTATGTATAGAAAATGTTACAGTAGAAGTTTAAGTGTTATAAGCATGCTGTATAACCCAAAGCACTTCAAAGTCTTCTGTAAACCACTTTTTTTGTATCATAACCGAGATAGGAATAAGTACTCACCCACTTTTGTCTTTCCTCTTCCATTCTAATTTTAGCTGCTTGTTCTTGAGGATGGACTAGAACTGAATTTTCAGCTGCAACTGTATTTTCTAAGATTCTCACAGAGTCTGAAATACACGTTAGTTAACTGTAATTGCAGTCAGAAAGTGCCTTGGATCTTCTTTACATCTTGCTTTACAGTTTCCCAACCTCTCTAAACAAAATGCATAAGCTGCTCTTGAAACGATTACCACCTCCATCCCACCACTCTGTCTGTCTCCATAAGCTGGAAAATCAAGTTTTTGTATTATTTGAGCCTTTAACAGCTCTTTATAATCTGTCTTTCTTGAGCATCAAGTCATAGCCCAGCTGCAGTGGGACTGAAGATTGCTTCTACCCAGATTACTCGGTAGCCTGATAGCAAGATCATCCCGAGGAACAAAAAGCACACACTAACCTCTCGGAACAAAAAGGGCCCAAAACCAGCACTCTTTGGGCAAATGACCTAACATTTGGTTACTGCACAAAAAAGCAAGTCTTCATGCTGTACTTCCAGCTTCAAATAGCAGCATTTCCCCCAGGGGCAAGTTTTCACTCATGCTGCACTCTCCAATTCCCAGGCATTATGCTGGTGTATCCATGTACACCATTGAACTGAATCACTTAATCTTGTTGAAAAAAGCCAAGCACCCTATGAAAGCAGAGTAAAAACCAACCAACGAAACCAAACCCAGAACAACTTCATCAGTTTACTACTTCAGAAATCTCAGCACACAAGTCCATCAACTTCAGCACCAGCGTAACTGCAAGAGCACAAAGGATAGAAATGGGAAGCAACCCCAGAATGATCTGGCTACCAAACAAAACGCAAGGTCCAATTGCTCTAAAATTCAGTTTTATAAAGAGGCTTTTCAGGATGGTGCCCAGAAGCAGAAAAAACCCCCACGAGTTCAGATACATAAGCTCATGCTTGTGTTGTGTATTTCTAGCTGTCAATCTCTGGAGCATCTGGCTTTTGTAGTTGAACAGGTATGGAATTTTAATGCCCAATTTTGTTCCAAAAATTCTACTCCTGCAGGCAAACACCCAGTAAAGAATGGCAACATCGAGTGTGACAACAATTTGGGTGAGATTTAAAAGATATAAAGGTATTTTGGACATCTTTTGTCCACAAGATCTTAATGGGCAAGTCGAACATAAGAGTAAAAACCTCTCCCATTTGTGGTTTCACCAAGTTCACAACGTGCTGCGGGTAAAGATAGCAGAATTGTACTTTCTGGCAACGTGACAAAACATCACTGACAAGTCATTAAGCAATTTTGTTAGAGTCCACTCTTACAGATCTTTTTGGTCCTACACAACAGATTTTGATGCAAGTATGTATTACGTACCTTTGGCTTCACTCACTGTATTTTTCTGTTGCTCATAGTTATGTTCTAAACCACAGAGTGGCCTCTCTTCACTAGGAATTGTGCCTGATTCAATCGTCTCAATTTCATTTTGAATCTCTCTCTCACTTTTTGATGTCCACTCGTCTTTTTGGCTTCTAATTTTGTTCAGCAACTTCTTTAAGGCAAGTTTTGACTGAGGTTGGCGAGGTTTTGCTTCTTCATGATCTAAAAAGAAAAGACACTGTTAAAAGTACTATCCCCCCACCTGCCTATATGCTCCTGCTCTCTCCTTTGTATTAGCACTGGCAACACAATGCATCACAGACCAAAAAAACAGATTGTGCCAGTAAAGGGATGTGGCAGAAATCTGCAGCCAAGCAGCAAAGTCTGCTAGAAACTTCTTGTTCACATCACCTTATACATGCCAGAAGCAAAGAGAGGACACACACACACAAATTGTTGCAGCCTACTCATGACATGGAGTAATTCAATCACAAACCTGAACATAAAGGACGTGCAGTAAGTAGACTTTCATAAAAAGTAAAGCTTTAACTTTGAAATACTCACGAACACAAATTTAAGTTCACATACCAGCATCACCCCATAATTTACACTAATTATATAAGAATAATTATGGCTACTAACAATGTAGTTCTTACAACAATTAAAAATTATTCTCAGTATACTAATGAACTGTGCTATATTAGAAAAAGAAGTCACAATTTTTAAATTCTTAATCATTAAGAGTACTATCATCTGTGATGAACATCATAAACCACCTGATGCTGAAATACTTCACAGGCATTAAGGAATTTTAGTACTTAGAATATTTTAGTTAATACTAAAGTTAATTTCTTTGATATGTTAAACTAAATCTCTTCCCTTCTACTATAAAGTCAAAAAGCTTAAGTTAAAAGTAAAGTTTAAAAGCTTTACTTTCTGATTCATTGTGGACCTCTTCTTCTATCATCTGTGCCGATTCTGGTTGAGTGTCACAAGCAGATTCTTGCTCCAAAGAGATATCAAGATCATTATCTTGAGATCTATCAGAAAGGGTTGGCAAAGGTTGTGGCTCAAACTGCAAAATCAGGTCTCCTTTCACTTCTAATTAGAACAAAACCACATAAAATGACTAATTGAATAAAAGGCAAACAACAATGCAAGACTGCACTCATCATATAAACCCCTAAGAAGTTCATATATCAACAGCTTGCTTCACAACAGATTTAATCCAACTACTTTTTTTCCCCAAAATAGAAGACTCAAAATTGTTTAGATCATTAGTCATCTATTAATTCAGAAATCCTACAGGGTTTCTCCCTAGAAAATGCTATATCTTTTAAAGTAAAGCTTGATGTGATGACAGACTCACCTTTACATGAAAGGCAGCACAAAGGAACAATTACATGCAGAAGGATCCCAGTAACTTCACCAGGGAAAAGAAAAATCCTGACCTGGCTGCTCACAGGGCGTGACGGATGCACCTGACCTCCCCTAACCAAACTAACAAGAGCTCAGTATGGTCTCCAGAGCAGGTAAGGGTCTGAGCTGCAGCTGGGACAAGAACTCCTCCAGGAAACCTGCAAAGGAGCAGGGCACAGTGGACACTGGTGCAAATGACCTTGGAGCACCAGTAAGTTAAGGAATCCCATGCATACCTCTCCCATTGTATACAATTTGACTACAAGCCAACCATTTTATCACATAAATGGCAGCCTAAGCAAAGCCCCTTTGAGCCTTCCCTGCCAGGCAGTGTGGCTGCATGGTGGCGATCTCCCCTTGAGCTGTGACACCTCTCAAGGTTGCTCCTTGATGCAATGAGATCTTTACCCATGACAGATCATTGGGTGAGCCTAATTTGAGTTCTCCCGAGACAGCAACTGGACTGCATGACAGGTGACTCTACCTTTGAGCAGAGATGCCTCTCAGTGCTGAGAGATATTAGTTGTTTTGATTAAATAAGATTTAAATAGAACAAATCACTTAAGAGTTATGTGATTTAGTATGCTGCTTGCTTAGCTCTACTTAGCACAAATAGCTAGATTTGCGAAGCCTTAGGCTACAAGCCGTAATCTCTCCCTGAGATTTGTTGAATTTGTACTTAATGTGTATCTACTTAAGCAGAACAGGGCCTCCAGAGTCAAAACAAAACGGAAGATAAGGAGGCTTCAAGGCTACAACCATCAACAGCAGTTGCAACTAGATAAGAGAATGGCCTGTGGAGTCAGTGAAGGAATTCAAGTAGTCACAAGATGTCAGACCAGAATCACTACTGCATCAAAGGGTGCATGAAGAGCGTGAAGAGTGGTGAGTGTGTGAATAGTCTACAAGAACATAATTGTGCAGTGATTTCTTTGTTCAAGTTCATCCGTCCCCCCCAGAGGCACCCAGTTTGAGCTGATCCTGCTGCTGTACCGCTCTATGAAGTTATTTATTTTCTTAAGACTTGATGCCTCAGACTCTTTTGGGAAAGATGGGGTTCAGACTTCAGAGTGAACTAACACCAGACACCCAGATAGAAGGTAAGTTTGATAGCATGCTGAAAGAATGTCTACTGAAATCCATGCAGCTAATTCCATTAGTCATAAACTGCTGACCAACTCTGAGGCTAAGATTGGACCCAGCTGCACCTAGACTCCTCTCCAAGAAGGAGTTTAGAAAGCAAGGGGGTTCATTCTGAACCTCATGCCTCACTGGAGGGTCTCCCTTACCCTTTGGTAACTCCAGTCTCTGTGTGTAAATCATTCAAAATCGATTCTAACTCAATTTTCCTTTACGTGTTTCTTCCATGCAGTAATAGAGTGAACCTTGCCACCAAACTCTGTAAGTCAAATCATGTTAAAATCACTTTTGCTAATACCTTTGACAATGATTCTTTGAGTGATCTAAAACACTCCTTCACAACACAGGGCTGTCACAGAATGACTGATCACATGGTCCAGGTGTGAACTTCTAGAAGATGAGTCAATAGGAGCTCTCCCACAATCACTTTACCAGCTGAGGGGGTTACTGCCTACAAGAGATGTGGGACACATGGGAAGGTCACCTGGGGATTGTGCACTTACAGACATTTAAGGGAGGAACCAAAGGCAGGGAAAGGAGGTGATCAAGTTAGCCTGGGGAGGAAAAGGTGTGAGGAAAAATATAAGAATAAGGGGATAAAAGGGGCCAGTCAATACTCTTGTCTGGCCATGCACTGTGCCTGCCTTCTCACTAAATTCCATTTCTAGCTGTTCTCCTGGGTGAGGAACCCTCTACTTCGTATGCATGTGTGTGTACAGATATATAAGGGCCATCAACTGGAGTGGGGACCAAGAGTCACTACCTGTGTCCAGAGTGCTGCCAACTGCAGAGACCAGAATGAGTTCATATTACCTGGGTGTGAGTATCAGCATGTAGTGGCTAGCAAAGCAAAAGCCAGACTAGCCAGCAAGAGCAGTAAGAGCCTTAGGAGCTAGGTATTAAGCAGCTAAGACTGGGCTGGATACTGGAGAGGCCAGGGGATCTGTGAGCTGGCTAGTAGAGCGATAAGAAGATCCAAGACAACTACAGAGGAGACCATGGGGTCTCAGGGTCAACTAGGAAACCTGCTGGGAAATGCGTTTGCATGTCAGAGACAACTGAAGACAAGAGGATCCAGGGTCAGCTACTGGGTAGACTGAGCATTTAAGGCCATTTAACACAGAGACCCATGGCATATGCATGTCTGTGCACACATTCACGTGCCCAACTGGGTCTGTGTAGCAATAACCGGAGTGGAGCAGCTGGGGTTGGGGGTTCATATGCCCAGGAGTCAGCAACTGGGGAGACTAAGGATCAAGGGTTAGGTAGAAGGAGTGCCTAAAGCAACTTACTGAGTAATCCATGGCAGCTATTTGGGCACATCAGTGCCTATGTGGACCTGTGAGATAAATGGAAAGCTACAGGGTCCAGGATGAACTACTGGGTAGACTAAGACCTGCTGGAGGGATCCATACTGTACATACAGATTTGTATCCCTCTAACAGGTCTTCATCCAGACCAGCCAGAGCAGTGAACAGGATGAGGCCATTTGTGCTCTCTGTGGTTAATATGAGTGCTGTGTTTTTGGTGTCAGCCTGCGTGGCCAGCTGAATGTGTACTGAAAGCCTGTTTGTGCATGTGCCTCCTGTGAATACACACATTGCCTGGCTCCTGGTGGACGTGGGAACAGGCAGCGGCAGCAGCCTCTCCTCTACTGGGCTACCAGATTCAGCAACTTTGAGATTACTTACTCCTGTCTTCACTGTACATATCTTCAAACGCAAACTCCAATTCTCTCTGCCACTCTTCTTTCATTTCCCTGCGTCTGTATGCAGGCACAAAGAGCTGGGCTGGCATCTGTGCTACAACCTGCCTTCTGCGCAGCCGATCCACGTTCTGCATTTGCTCAAGTTCTTTCAGCAGCCTCTCCCTGTCCTGCAAGTACAAAGAAGGGATAACGAACATTTAGTGTTCACATTCAGACAGCCACAGGCCAAGACTTCCATTTGGTTACCATGAAGTTGTCCAATCCTTCAAGTTTAAAGTTCATTTTATTCTAAGGAGAAGGTTCTTCCTCTAAAGGAGCCTGTATCTGACCTTTAAACACGAGTCATCAATACTACCTGGAAGATCTAATGTTAAATAAAGGATCAGGCCAACTTTCCTCAACATAATTAAACCTTCCATTTCACAAAGTAAACGAGTACCTCCTTTGGCAAGTTACTTTGCCAGTATACACTTCAGGAATTGCTACTTTTTAAGATGTGAACTAAATATTCTTGGCACGCTACCATTATATATGAAAACTATTTACATGAAGCTTTATTTGAAGTTTGCTTGGGATTTTTTCTGCTAACTTAAGGAACATCAGTAGTATTTCCACAGTTCCTCATTTCAGCTAGGTTACTCATTCGGGACCAATCACACCTCAACTGGAAAATAGGAAGCTTTTGCTATTTCTAGCCTCCAAAAACACTTGTGAAGGTAATAAACAATAAAACAAATTTCAGAGCACACTTCTAGGTACAAAAACCTCTCTCTGTAGTTCAGTTTTTACTTCTTAAATGAAACAATTCCAGTATTTCCAGACTTATACACTAATAGAACCTCAGTTTTTAAGCAAAAACTTTGAAAAGTTTTTCAAAAATAAAAAATAAAAAACCCTGTTGCCTTCTTAATAGTAAACTATTTCTTTCCCCCTGAAGGATAGAATAATCAACTCCAACTACAGCTGATGTGGAAAAGGAGAGCTCATCACCTACCAAAAAAGTTTAGCTTAATTATTACCAATTGGTTAAGAGATGGTCAAACTTCAAAACAACAAAAATTAAAGGATGTTCTTTCATTCTCCCTCCTTCCACACAGCCAAAATAAGTGAATAGAGCTTAACTGTTTTTAAACCAGAGTCTGAAAAATCCACTTAGTCCAGCAAATTTCCTCCAGTAACTATAATTCCTTTACTAGTGGCCTACCTACAACTTACTTAGTAAAGGTCATTTTGACATTAAAACCAGGCACAACTACTTTGCCTACCTGAGCCAAATGGATCTTCTTCAAGGCATGACTTCCTCTGAGATGTGCCTTTTCAAGCTGCTCTCTTCTCTCTCTCTCTGCCTCTCTGCGTAGTTCCTCCAAACGTTTCCCTTCTTCTTCAGCAGCTAATCGAGCATCTGGCTGGCAGTCAATCAACAGTTTAGTCCATGAAGTTCTTTGTGGTAGTTTAAAGCATATATAACAATAACAAAATGAATAATTCTGCACCAAAAGCACTTTAAAAAAAGACACACAATGCCACATGAACACCCTTGAAGGTTTAAAATTGTTGGTTGCAAGCAGGACCAAACTAGTTTTTTACCTTTGGGGGAAAAAAAAAGAAAGTGTATTTCCATATTCCATATGGAAAACCATATGTAGATGTCAAAGTGTTCTAGTTTCAAGCTGCACTAGGGACAATCATTTGAGTGACTCAGTTGTTACGGCACAGTGGCTATTTTTCCTACAATACAAGGGAAAATGAATAATGCAGTTGATTATTACAGACTACTTCTATCCTCATGGTTTTGTTTTAAACAAGGGTGGTGGGAGGGGATAAATCCAGGAGCATTTTCATTCTCATTTGGCAAACCAGAAGCAATCTGCAATTTTTAAATAAAAAAAAAATTAAGAACACATAAAAAAAATGTTTAAGGAAAAAAAAATTAACCATTGTACATAAGCAAGGCTACAAAGATTAACATTTTGGAATTTTCTGTGACAAAACTGAGCAAACTACAGTATCTCCTGTTACTGTTTAGGCCTAATTCTTCAAATGTTAAGAAAAACTAAAACTTCATAAATGAAAACTTCATGAATTCACTGATAAAAGTACTGGTGAAAATCTATTCATCGTTCTCTTTCCTAAATTAAACTTCTGCCATTTTGGCAAGCTGAAACCTCTGACTGCTTGAACAGATGAACACAAATACAAGGTAAAGACTGGGAGTACACAGCTAAAAAGAAGGGCAACTGCAGCTATTAGTCCAGCATAAGCTGCAAAGCAGAAGATTTGGGTGTCCTCACATTGTGCCAGCCCTATGAGTTGACCTCCCTGCAGAGGTCTGTTCAAGCAGGAGTGTCGAGAGTGATCCCACGAGTGACTGAGCACATGTAACAGGCCTTACAAGTTTTCCCATCTCAGATTCTGATTAGTAAAAAAAAAAAAAAAGACTGCTTTATATAAGTTCATATTTTTAAACATGTTATAGAAAACTGAATTGCTGATATCCAGACACTGTATGCAATATAAAGAAAGATATATGGAAGCATGTATCACAAACAGTTGGAGTGAATCACCTGCTCTCCAACCACTGCTCTGTCCACGTAAGGTTCGGAGATATGATAACGTGTAACAGAAAAGTTGTCAGCACTATAGGGCTTCACTGCAGGAGTCTTCTTCACTTCAAAATTCTAGGAAGAAAAGTACCAGTACAGCTGTATCAGAGAACAGTATCTCTGGCAAAGCAACTAAGCAGGAAGTGATCTGTACACTTAAATTAGAATTAATGGTTTACAGAAACTTCATAAAAGAAAGCTACCCCCCTCCAAATTCTCTCCT
Organism: Brachypteracias leptosomus; assembly: GCA_013401335.1. NCBI lineage: Eukaryota > Metazoa > Chordata > Aves > Coraciiformes > Brachypteraciidae > Brachypteracias > Brachypteracias leptosomus. The sequence continues at coordinate 126,165 of VYZX01006046.1, read as the reverse complement.
GAAAATATTACTGGTTAAAATTTTACATACAATAATTTATAATATCAGCACAAGGCAGATCTAGAGGGCTTTACAACTGAGAGGATCTAAAAGCCTAAAGCAAAATCCTCCATGTAAATTGACATTGAGAGAGCTCTACCTTCATGTTTCAAAAGCATTAGTACTTTAAACTCAGGAGCTCTTAAACTAATGCAAATCCCACCTACAACAACTCTCACACTCATCTCAAAGCAGGGCAAACACAGACCCACAACATAATGCCTGACAGCAAAAATAACACTTCTCAAGTACAGACTTTCTTTATGGAACTCAGAACCATTACATCCAAATTATTATTTCACCAGAGAAAACAGAATTTTACATAACTTCACTGAAAAGTGTCTATTCATACAATACTAAGTATTTGGCTACACTACCACATTTCAACTCTTGTCCAAAGAAGTGCGAGCACTGATCCCCCCTCTTTGTCTCAACCTGATGTTCTCAGCAGTGAGGTAGCCAGGTTAGGTAACTCCGTATTTTGTAGGACCTGCCTTTGTATTTCATCATTTCCTCCATTAATTTTCTCTCACCATCCATTTCCCTAGACTTTCTTCTAAAGGACTGTTATCCGCAATTAGCACATTAACAGAAACAGCAAGCTTCATACCCTGAGCAATTTTAGGAGTAACATGGCCATAAACACACAAGAGCAGCATTAAGTCTCAGGAATACCTTAAATATCTCTGTGTAAGATGAGGCGTACAGAATTTTAGTATTATCTCTTGCTATTTTATAAAGACTCTAGAAAGTGAAATCTTTAAATTAAAACCTATTGATATACAACCAGGTTTAGCCTTACCAAAAGAACTTTAGTAACTTATTTTATGGTTCTTAAGCAAATGCATGTTATTTTAGTGGGAAGTAAAAAAAAGCTATGTACAAATAAAAGCATGCCATCAAGAATTTCAATTTTCTTTGTCCATAATGCTGTTTAAAAATGTCTAGCTTTCTTAATCTATAAATTACAGTAATTCTAATAGACCAACATTAACCAAAATGCTAGCAGATACCAATTATAGTACTCAAAACAGAAAAATCCCATACCTTAACCTCATTAACCAGATCACATAGGACTTCTTGACCTATACTGTGTTACTTTCAGAATGTATAACTAAACTTCAGTTTTCCAAATTATTTTTTAAAAAGTAAAACTAACAAATCTGTAAATAATAATCACATTTAATCAATCAAATCTCCAGAATTTTACTCAGGAGCTATGAAGATGTGAGAATTATGTTGCAGGCTTCAATTTTCCAATTAACATTAAAAAAAAGGTAGAAAAAAAGTAATACTTGTAACATCATTACACCTCATGTTGGAACCACTGCAGTTAAAAGAATCTGCCCAGAGTTCCATCAAGAGGTTTTAACTCCTCCTCTTTTCTTTTTATTTTCCTAAAAAAATAAACAGTTCTATACTAAAATCTGGCAAAACTGAAGCAGCAATGTATCAGGGAAAAAAACCCCAAAACAACCAACTCTACAAATGTTAAGAATACTCCAGAAGAGTACAGTAACATTTTTAGGTTGCATTTCCAATACACAGAAATCTTATAAAAAACAAAATAAGTTCATAAGAACTCTGTGACACTTGTCACTAAGATAGTGTTTACTGTTTAACTTCAATTAAGGAACTTAACAGTTGATCTAAGTAAATAAGGCCCCAATTCCTAAAAGCCATCCTTCTGAGAATTACATTTGATTACAACAATATATCTAGAATAAAAACACTTCTTTTGTAACTGGGTGAAGTAGCAATAATAGCAGTATCTTCAGAAAATGTTTCTTATATTCTAAGTAATCCTGCAATGAACAACACTGCCCTAGCTCCATTTTATGAAAATTTATTCAACTGTTACTGCAACAGAGCATCAGATTATGATTACAGTTACATTTAATAAGCTCTTTATGTAAATTGCCTCAAGAAAATAAGCATGCTTATGCAGATGACCTTGTCATTTGCTGTAATACACTGGATTTAGAGTAAAGTTAAGCAATTCAAACTCAGTGCTTTTTGAGTAATGCATTTGCAAAACAAAGCCCCAGATCTTCCACCCCAGAAATTGACAGTTAACATCTTTTGTTTTCTCCCTTCGCACAGAACTCACAGCTCTAATCATCTCTGATCTTTCAATTACTTCGTATTTATCCCCTGCAGTACATGGCACCCAGATACTCTTCCAAGAAAAATAATTTTATTCTCCACCCTGTGCCCTCCCAGCAACACATGTCTATGACAAAAGGATTAAAATCCACACAGACGTGAAAACTAGGAAAAAGGCTCAAAGGCAGCTAGTCTTTTACATGGATCAAATTGACACGCTGTGCTATATTTAAACAATACAATGCAACCTCTTTCCTCAACAAAACCCCAACACATCTGCAGAATTGTTGATTCAATTTGCCATTATCTGAGTACGAACTTCTTAAAAGACAGAAAACTCATGTATTGTAGAAAATCCAGATGGCTGCAAACTTCACTAAAACCAGCTAAAATCATGCTTGCTCACCTGAAAAGGTGAGTACAGGACATTTGTTCACATGTGGAAATGCAAACAGTAAAACTTCAGGAAAGAAAGTTATGACTCTAATACTTAAACAGGGTACTGACCCAGACCTGTCACCCAACACAATCACATATGAAATTGTATCGGAACCTGGGGAAACCTGAACAAAGTCTTCTTGCTTGCCCTGGTGAAAAAAGACTAAAGAATAAGAAGGAAATTCCTCATTTGTGAAATGGAAAGAGAGATGCATTACTGAGGTTGCTAGATGAAAAGTATTATGTGGTATTACTGTGTCCTTTTAGCTGTTACATCATTTAGAAATATGTATGTTAACTGCAGCCAACTTTCAGTCACCAGTGAGAAACTTGTTTTTTCTTTTGTTTTTACTAGAAAGCAATATAAAACACATCCTTAACTGTGAAAGTTCCTAGAAAGCAACAGCAGCATCTCATGCTTTTCAAACACCAAACTGAGCAACGCCAGCATCTGAAAACCAGGAAATGAAGAGTCCAAGTCTCAGCCGATACAGCTTTCATCTGCTCTACTGCAGATACACTAGGAACATGTCATGGGGAACAAGGTAAAGAACAGCAGAGAGAAAGAGGGTTTGAATTTACCTGAACTGTACCATACAGGACCTCATTCCATCTGTTCTAAATTCCAATATTGCATATACTTCACCATAAATAACCCCAAACTTTACCTCTCCCTTACAACACTTTCTTTAATCCTTACTTATATCCAGCTTCCACAGTAAGAAATGCCTCAGGCAGCCAGCGAGAAGACCTACAGGGAAGTACGTACCAAGGGATACAAATGGAATCCTTCTAATCATTCTGAACACTGCGAGGGTCAAACCTTACACAGTTTTTCCATATACATCAGTACCAAACCCCTATCATCCAATGCACTAACCTAGACATAATGTGCTGGATGTAGCTGGGAAAAGCTTTAGAAAAATAGAATTATATAATCATTAAGGCTGGAAAAGTCCTCTAAGATCAAGTCCAACCTTGATAACATCATTGGCTCTGAGAGAGACTAGTATACCTTAATCCTTTCTTTTCTTGGTAGTGGCCTGAGTATCCCTGAATCTGATGGTCTGAAAGGGCACAACAACATATACAGCAACTTAAATTCTGTATTAATGAAGTTCTGTTAAATATACTAAAAGTTAACTCCAAATAAAAATGTATATAATGTTCTTCCTGCAGTTCAGATCTACAATCTTACAGTAACTCCTATACCTATGCAGAATCTCTCTGAAATCAAAGGAGTTAGAAAGTCACCCCATAAAAAAGGTACAGCATAGAATTAAAAATATGCTTTTTATCCATCTTCCCCCCCGTAGCCCTAGGTGCTTGTTTCGTATCAAAATTTAACAGCTTACTCTACATTTAGTATTTTCTACAGGAAACAAAGAAATTGGAGGGGAAAAAAACCCCACAACCCACAACACCCCACAGCTAAAATGGTAAAACTACCTTTACTACAGAACTAAACAAAACGCTAGTACTGCATCATTAGGATGAAAGGCTGTGGGGGGGTGTACATGCTGAGAAAGATCATCGCAGAGTTTAACACCACTGAGGCAATTAAATGAAAATGAGATCATGAGAAAGTTTAAAAGACACATTAACCACAAAAATAAGAATTCGGATGACAAGAAATAAAATTCACACACAAGAGATCAGAAATAAATACCAAAGCTTACTACTAAGTAGTCTGCTAATACATAATTCATTAATTCACTTGATTTTTGCTGAACCACTCTTCTTATAGTATACAAATAGCAACTTTGGATATCCTGTTGTGAAGAGCCAGACCAATAAATAAATCATTCCGCTATATGGTACCTTGGAATTGTGATCACTATTGCATCATGTTTACATACCTCAAGAGGATGTGGTGGAGGAGGAGGCAGGCTTGCAACTTTGGCTGCTCTTTGTCTTTCCACTTCCAGAGCGTGTTTACGTGCATTTGTATGTCTTGAGGGGAAAACCAGAAACAAATGACACACACACACAAAAAAAACCAAACCACAACACAAAAGAGGAGGAGGGAAATTATTCAAGCAACAATGACAGCACTGCGTAAAATAAAAGGCAAACCTAAAAATAAACAGATTCAGATGTACCTGAATTTAAATGCTCAGGAGATAGGAATGAGCGAGCACACTGAAAAGTCAACAGAACTTATGCCAGAAGGCAGCACTGGAAAAACTGATTTCTTGAAGTTAGGCAAAAATGTTAATATACAAAAGCTTCTAAAGAACAAAGTAAAATCTCTGCTTTTCACTCAAGTTTTCAGAAAACACTGCATCACTTCAATGTATTTTAATTGCTCAAGTGTGGATAAAACTATGTATTTAATCAATAGGTGTCATATCTACCCAAGCACAACCATTCCCAAGAGTACATAGTTCTTTTTCATGCCAGCTCAAGTTTGGTCCAATCTGCTTAAAAAAAAAAAAAAAGCTAAGAAGGAAGACCATGACAAATGCAATAGGTCCCTTTCTCAAGTTCCTAACTCTCCATCAGGAACTGGCCTGAGAACATTTCATTTTGTATGTCACTGAATAGCTGTCAGCCAACAATCTAGACTGAGAATAGTGATACAGAGATGGAAGGTCCTCCACTCCTTCAGTGTCTATAAGGCCAACTTGTATATTTAAGGTTTTTAAATTAATTTTAAAACTACAGATCTTATCAAAATCCGCAAGCTTTGTCCACAGGCGTTAATTCTCTAACTCATAACATTTCAAGATTAAAAAAAGCTCCAAACAAGAAGCATCAAGATATTTTGCTTTTCACCTTGTGACACTGCAAAATGCATTCCATGCTTAATAAAAAACTCAATAACTATTACATACCGGGCTTGCTCATGAAGTAATTTTTCTTTTTGGTGCTTCTGCTCTTTCAGAGCTTTCCTATGTCTCTTCTCTGCTCTTTGTTTCCTCTCCTCTACTTGCCTTGCCAGAGCTTCTAAGTCAGGTTCCTTAACAATAAAATATGGCAAACAGTTAATACAGGACTTTACTTTCATCTAATACTATCTGTGTCATATTTAAAATTAAGTACTGCTGGTAAGAACCACAAACTCAAAATTACTTTCTACTGTGTTAGAGTGTAAATACTCAAAACAATAACTTCTCCTCCTCTGCCATCTTTTTTATTCTCCTCTTCTCTACCACCTGCAGCAGCAAATTTGTCACCTTCCACAGCCAATGTACCCAAATACTGAAGTGGAAACTCTGGCTTCTCCCCACATCTCTTTAATATAGACGGTAATATATAAACACTTAGACCTTTTAGCAAATGCTGAATAAACTGTACAGAGAAAGCATGTTTCTACCTTTCAGTCATTAATTACGACGACAGTGTATCAACAGAAACATTTCTTTATGCTTAGTTCTCTGTTCCTATTGCATCTGTACCACAGTTTTCCACAAACTCATCCATCCTAGCACTGGAAAGGACTTTACAAAGATGTTGACTCAGACACTAAGATATGGAAAAGTAAAATGCTATTTTACATGGGTTACAAAGCCTCACTAGTTCAGGAAATAAGCTAGTCTGCAAAATTCATGCAAAAAATCTGTGGCACCACTGATTTCTATAAACCTGGTTCAGAGCCAAACCTATGGAAAATTTCTACCCAACAACCCCAGTGATCTCTCAAAGTGAGCCTACACAAGTTATAGGATTTTAAAGAAAGTGAAAATAGTTTGTAGGTGCATAATTAAGAAGTGACAACAGTTTGCAGTCTAAGCAAAGGTCCCTGAAACCCTTACCAAGCAGTTCCATGTCATTTGAGCACTGAAGGAAAAAAAAGGTGTATTTTCTTAACCACAGAAAAGATACCATTACATGGCAGAGAAAAATTACTATATTACTAGCATACTTGAGACAATGATTCACCATGTGCAATTTAGCCAAGTACAAATGGTGTAAGCATACAATCTAACATAAAATAACTTCAACAGTTTGCACAGCAAAAGCCTTAGCAGGTGGACCTGATAGATCACTTAATTCTGGTCTTGGAAAGGTATCTGCAAAAGATTACATAAACATTTCTAAGCAGTTTCCATTCTTAAAACCTGTTCATTTAGCTATTAGGACTGCAAGATCAAGAATATATAAAAACCCCAAACAGCAATCTTGGTATTTCTGGAACACCAAGAATTTCTCTGACAAGAATTTTAAGCTGTTCCACTTACATTCTCCTTGGCTTGTCGGTGACCCTCACCAATTGCTCTTAAGCTTGATAAATACAGATCTTCTAAGGCTTTCATCTTCTCATCTTGTGCTTTCTGCCATTCAGCTCTCAGTGCCTCCTCCAACTGATGTAGTTGTTCTTCTCTCCTCTGCTTTACCTTCTGTCTTATCTGCAAGGCAATATACTTCTGCTGCTCTCTAACCTGTAGAAATAGCATTTATGTTTTGTTAGCAACTTAAAAAAAACACAGTATTTTTTGAAGCAAGTTGTTCCACAACATACTTTACTCTCCTTTCAGCTTTCCATCTCATCTACTATTCCATTAACAATTTATCTAGAAAACACTTGAAAGTTGCCATTACTTTTTTCCAAAATTAATACATTAAATAATAAATTTAATCTTATTGAATTTCAGTTAAAGTCCAAAGAGCAAAATACAACTGATAAGCAAAATGCAAAAATTGCTTGGAATCTCCTTCCCCCCAAAAATGCAACACAATAATTTACTAAAGACTCCTATTACAATGCAACATGGTTTAACAAACTAAATAGAAATCTAACCTAAAATAGTATTTTCAGTTATCTTTCCTAAATTATTTGTTACATCACTAAATGAAATACACAACGTGCAAAAATATAGGCATACTTGCTGTAGCCTCAGTTTTCTTCTTCTTTCATACTCTTCTTTCATAAGCATGGTTTCTTCATTAGGACTAAGCCTCAACTTCCCAACTTTTGCAACTTTCCTCTTCATCTTTGGAAATGCTGAATAATCAACTCCTATGAGAACAATATGGAAAACAGAAATGGTGCATAAATGACATAGATCTATAAGATTATGGCAACATCTGTTTCTATAGTTAGTTTACCTATCATGGTATCTAGGAGTGTGAGCTACAACTGTTGGAACAGAGTTCAACAACTCTGTTCTGTTTAACAGAGCTACAGCTGTTGATGCCTCTTCCAACTGTACTTGACATCATTGGAACTGTCTCTGTCACAGTCACAAAACATACTGGTTTTGAACCCTCATGCTATGTAGCAAACTCTGCAACACCATTACATTCACACTCTACTCTGTGAACCAGTCAGGCACATCTGCAAAGTAAATAGAGAACTGGGAAAATTAAAAAAAAACCCCAAACTACTGAAAACACCACCACACAGTAAAGCAGGCTGGGCATTTATGAGAATATTTCAGTACAAATCATCTAACAGTTATAAGACATTGAGTTTGTTAACATTCTTCGCTGTGGTCCAAAGTTTTCTGCCTTGAAGACTGAAACTCTGACAACAGTCTGCATGCGAAGTGTTTCATTAGAATGCTAAAGTTGTTCACTGACAATTTTTTGTTCAAGTTTTCTGAAACGGCCATTTCATTTGTTTCCCCATAGATTTTACTGTGGAATCAGGTTCTGCTTGTTCTACAGACAGCCTTTTGTTCCCTTTGCAATTACAATTTTCATCTGCACAGCAAACAAAAACTTTTTCAGCCTGATATGCAGCCTAATCCGAAACTGCCCTCCTCCCCCAAAATTTTTAATTGGTCTTTAAATATTTATATCCCTGAAAAACACTCTCAAAACAAACCAACAAAGACTTTCACAAGCCCCTGTTTACTTGTGCAGCACTAACACTTTAATCCACATATTACACTTGGAAAGATTTCTTTTCAGGATCATAAACAAAATAAAATCAAAACTCTAAAGAAATCAGGTAAGGTGTAAAATTGAAATAATTATCCATAACATAATTATTACTTAACCATTCTAGTATGTAGTCAAGCCAAAGAATCCCAACAATTAACAGGGGTAGAAGATCATGGTTCCTGCTAGCCTTCCCCTATTCAGCTGATGAGGTACAAACTAGAAGTTTATCAATACAGATAGTTAAGAAGCAAGTTATTACATCCCCCCCATCCCCCCCCCCAAAAAAAAAGAAAAATTTACAGGATTAATAATACATAGTTTAGATCTAACATTTAAAGGATAAGAGCAAAAGCAGATAATGCAAATGCCACAGTGAAGTAGTAAAAATTTGCAGATTCAGCTGCAGTACAAAGCAATCAATAAATCCAGGGAGGTGATTCTGCCCCACTGCTCTGCTCAGATGAGACCCCACCTGAAGTACTGCATCCAGCCTTGGATTCCCAACAAAAGACAGGCATGGACCTGTTGGAGTGGGTCCAGAGGAAGGACACAAAAACAATCAGAGGGCTCGAGCACCTCCTACAAGGACAAGCTGAGAGAGTTGGGGTTGTTCAGTCTCGAGAAGAGAAGGCTCTGGGGAAGATCTCATTGCGGCCTTCCAGTATCTGAACAAGGCCTACAGGAAAGCTAGAGAGGGACTTTTTACAAGGGCTTGTAGTAATAGGATGAGGGGTAACAGCTTCAAATCAGAAGAGAGTAGATTTAGGTTAGAAATTAGTAAGAAGTTCTTTACTCAGAGGGTGGTGAGACACTGGAACAGGTTGCCCAGGAAAGTTGTGGATGCTCCATCCCTAGAGGTGTTCCAAGTCCAGGCTGGATGAGGCTTTGAGCAACCTGGTCTAGTGCGTGGTGTCCCTGCACGCAGCTGAGTTTAGAACTAGATGATCTCTAAGGTCCCTCCCAACCCAAACCATTCTATGATTCTATGAAATACATGAGTAAAAATTAAGTAACACTTCCCCCGGAACATCGCACTTCAGAGGTTCCTGCAAGCAACACTAACACCTCCTACTATCCTGCCCAGGACAGCCACCCAAAGCACCTCTCCAGAGCCGGAAAGAGAAGCAGCAGAGTTAAAAAGGTAACGAGGAGCGCAGCCCCGGCCTGGGGCTCACACCTGAGACGGGTGGCTCGGGGCGCGGCTGCCTTGGGGGGAGGGAGGAGGACGGAGTGGAGAACTGAGGACCGCACGCAGGCCCCCAGGGAGAGCCGCACCGCCAGCGAGCTCTGCCCTGGAGGCCCCGGGCCCGCCCGGGCCCTATCGGGAGCCACGGCCGCTGCAGCTGCAGCCCGAGCCGAAGAGGGACAACGCGGAGAGAAGGAAAGCTCGCCCGGAGAGAAGGGCCCCCATGTCCCACACGTACCCGCCGCTCCTCCCGCCGCCAGCCAGACCCTCCCGGCCTCCAACGGCCGCCACCACCTCCTGCTGCGTCACCGCCGTCGCTCCCCCCACGCGACCAATGGCTGCGGGCGCAGCGGGAAACCCAAGAGCCGCGGCGGGAACTAGCGCCCCGCGCGTGCGCAGTGCGCCGCCTGCCGCCGGCCCGCGCTCAGCGCAGCGTGCACGCGCCGCCTTCCCCACTCCGATGGATAGGCCCCGCCCCCGCCTCCTGCCGACCAATGGGAACTGGAGAAAGCTGTGGCTGGCGGAACGCGGCGAATATAAAAGGGGCGCCGAGGTAGCAGGTAGGTGTTTGGCTCGCTTCCGCTGGGGTTTTGTCGTTTCGGTCAGTCCCTTCCCGAGGGCTGGTTTAAGTGGAGTGAGTGCTTTTTCCCGTTTAATCAGATGATCTTAGTGAGTATTTGCAGGAGTTTTTCACCATGGTTTTCTCACAGCATCCCGTCAGCAGGCCTCAGTTGGTGTCTTCTGGTGCTAAAGCTTGTGTGGGAGGGATATTGTTCTTCCCTTTGAGGGTGGTGAGTTACTGGAACAGGCTGCCCAGGGGGAGTTGTGGATACTCCAACCCTGGATTTGTTCGAGGCCAGGTTGGACGGGGTATTGAGCACCTTGGTCTAGGGGAAGTTGTTCCTGCCATGGCAGGTGGGGTGGAACTAGATGATCTTTAAGGTCCCTTCCCACTCAAACCATTCCATGATTCTATTGGCTAAAGTAGAAATTGTGAGGGAGCAGAAGACAACTCAGCACAGCTAGTTTTACCTCACTAATTTTACCTCCAACCTCACTTTCTTGTTCAACACACCTTTTGGATGCACTGTATGAGCAGAAGGAGCAAATTCCAACTATGGAGTACCCCTGGGCTTGCAGTGCTGCTCTGCCTGTCACCAAGGCTTGCCTGTGGCTGGCGAAGTCACTTCTACACCAAGCAGACCTGTGCTGCTAGCTCAATCTCCTCACAAGTGCTGATCTTTCTTTTACAAATCTCTTTCTTAACTAATGTCTGCTCCTTCTAAGTCTGATGCAATATTTATTTGCTTCTTTCCTTTCATCCTCATGCTTTAGTTTTCTTTCCAAAAGGGACCATTTATCATATGTGTGAGCCTTGTAGCAGTTGGGATTTGAAAGTGGAGTCATCTGATAACCTTGATTTATGAGGAGCATAAAGCTAAGCAGAAACTTGTTATTCATGTCAAGAGGGACAATTCTGTTGCACATATGGATGAAGCAGGAGAGGCTCTGCTAGACTGTTTCTTTGCACTGAGCATGTTGCCAGGGCATGAGCAGCTGCTGCAAAAATGGGAGAAATGCTTGTGACTTATAATTGATCAGGCACAAAGGAGATAATGGGTTGTCTCACGCTGAAATGTGAGAGCAAAATATAGCTACTTTCTATGGCAGTTTCCTCTAGAAAAAGGAAAAAACAATTATATACTAGGAGCTGACTGTCATAGTCACCCACCATATCGCGCCCTACAGGACTGAAACCAAGAGGGCTGAGATCACTTGGTAAAATGCAGCAGTTTGGTGCATGCGGATGCGTGGCCACGCAGGAAATACACTAAAAAAATACAGGATTATAAAACAAAAGACATGAGCACGGGAAGAAGAGGTAACAGCAGCTGAATGTGATTTCTTCCCAGCCTTCTACATCTTACTGAACTGCCTTATTATTCACAGACTTCTGCACTATGGGATCAGTTAGGGAGATAATTTGCTTCCTGACAAATGGTTGCAACTTGCTGCAAACTGCTGACTGTAATAGCTGGTACCAAGTTAATACCTGATTGTACATTAAAGACACCCAGATGTTTCACAGTATGCATATTGAATGAATTAAATGTGAGCAATGCGCTTCCAAATGTGTTTTCCAGTCTCCTTATTGGATTTTTTTGTCCTTCAGCATTTTTATTATGGCAGGGCTCTCCACAGTAGCATCTCTTCTAAATAGCTTTATCCTTCAGGTCAACAGGTAAAAAAAAGTTGAAGACAGTCTATTAAGAGAGTAATTGAGATTATAGATTTTTAAATCCTCAACTTACAAAATGTGAAAGAGGTCAAATATATGCTCCTCGATTATACTATTGGAAAAAAGGCATATTATAAAACTGATATTATAAAACCTACACATGCTGGATAAGAATTTTGTTTCAAGGGTGTTTTCTAGCCAATGTATTGCAGAATTATTTCTGCTACCACTTAATTTACATACATATACTGAAAACCAGGGATTTAGCAGTCTCTTTCATACTGTCTTGTTTTCTGCTTTTTACTACACCCATGTACATTACAGTATTACAGACCTGCATGAATTCTTCCTATTTGTGAAGTAGACAGTGTTCCTTATATGAAAGGGGAATAGTGATGCGGTGGTATCGGTGCATCTAGCCAGGCATATATAAAACTGGAGATAATGGCTCCCCTGTGCTTCAGTTACTGGTCACATTTCTCCTTGGGGGAAAAGAATGATACTTGAAGGAGTTATCTACAAATTCGCAAAATAGTTGGAGGAAAATCTGAATTTCTTTTCAGGAGCAGAATGCTTTCTATGCATAAAAAATATCTTGCAGTGTGAATCTTCATGAAAACACAAATTTAAAAGAAATCCATTTCATAGAACCATAGAATGGTTTGGGTTGGAAGGGACCTCTAAAGCTCATCTAGTCCAACCCCCCTACAAGAAGCAGGGACATCTCTACCTAGGTCAGGCCGCTCAGAGCCCCATCAAGCCTGACCTTGAATATCTCCAGGGATGGGGCCTCCACCACCTCTCTGGGCAACCTGTTCCAGTGATCAATCACTCTCATATTAAAGAACTTTTTTCTAATATCCAGCCTAAATCTTCCCTTTTCTAGCTTAAAGCCACCACCCCTCATCCTGGCACTACAAACCCTTGTGAATCGTTCTTTCCCTGCCTTCTTATAGGCCCCGTTCAGGTACAGGAGNCATTAATGAAGATATTAAACAACACTGGTCCCAATATGGTGTTTGAAGTTGAAGGAGGGTTGTATGACTGGGAAGTCCACTGCTGAGGAGGCCTGTAGTGTGTGGTTGGGAACTCAAATCAGAGCATAGGCCTTCTGCTGTCACAGAAAATGGCTTTTGAGAGTGGGATGTCTGTACTTCCCTATCACAAAGGATGTTTAGTCCATCAGTGGGTGAACCATGGCAAGACATGTTGGCATAGGCACCTTGTGTAGGTGTGCTCTGTGTCTGGTAAGTCTGGATATAAGATTAGGGAGACTGGAGTTGCCTTCGTGTGCCCTGAGAGAACAGATTCCCTGTCTCATAGGCAGGTCAAGTAGATCAGTGTATGCAACCTACACCTCTTCCTGCCACACAGGAGCACTTGCGGCTTTCTTCATTAGAAATTCTTAGCTGGCCACTCATGTCTCTCACTTTCACAAGGGAAGGATGACCTTGCAGACTTTTCTGCATCTTCAGCAGGGAAGCACTGGTTTTATAGGTTTTCTGAGATTCAGTAATGGAACAGCACAACCACCTGACAGCTCACCCTTGTGCAGGACTTGGCACCCTGCAAGAATTAAGTACTCTCCTTGGAAACCTCTGAAGGAAGAGCTTTAAAGAAAGTGTTATATTCAGACAGTAACCCTCCCACCCTGAGTCCTCTAACACCTCATTAGATGGTAATGCAGTTTTCTGTTTCTTGTCGTCTCCTTGCTGATGACTGAAGCATCGGAATGAAAGGAGAACTTCTCTCAGTTTGAGCTGGCCTTTCTCTGCATTCAGTGTTCCTCAATGTCACACACCACGTTATCATGTGGTCTTAAATGTTTCCCTGTGGCTCATTTTGGTTTGATCTGTGATTACTTCTCCCATGCTGTTTTATCTCTTCTAGCACCTTGAGCCCAAATGTCTAATTATCAGGACCACCAGCAACTAACAGGATGTGGTTTTACAAAGGTTTGTAATCCTCCAGTTCATACGGCCTCAAAAGTGCAAAGTGCCTGTGTTAAATAGTTTACACTAAGCACATTTTTTACATATAAGCTTTGCAAACATAGATGGAGTTTCCTAACAAGGAAAAAGGGCTAATCTTTATTTCTGAGACTGACTAATCTACTACGGTCAGCTCATGCAAGCACAGACTGCAGTAGTCTCTGCCTGAGACTGATTTGGAGATAAATTTTCTTGACAGATGTGGAAGGGCAGCTTTTGTTATTATATTCTGTGTCATGTAATGGAAGGCTGCAAAGCTCCGTTTTTCAGTACCAAAGCAACTGCATCCAGAGCTGTGCCCGTATGAATTCTCAATGTGCAGATTCTATTCATAAAAAAGATGCTACAGTTAAAAAAAAAAAAAGGGAGAAACAAAATATGAGGCATAAAAAGATAAGTGACTGCTAAAAGGAAAATTACATGTAATTAAATTAAATACAATGTACATCCTAAAATTATTGTCATGGAAAGACAAAGAAATGGCTGTAAATTCAGATCTGGTTTTAGAAAGAAATGATTCTGTCTTACAGAAAAAAAAAACAACATGTTTTTTTGTGACATCAGTCCAGAAGCTCTTATTAGAGCAGCAACCTTAAGCAATACTCATTCTCTGTCATTAGTGCCCCTGGGACATCACCCAGTGTCCCTAGCCCAGCTTAATGGTTTGGGTCTCTGGAAAACAACCAGCCTTGGGACAGCAAGAGCAGCACTGAGAGTTTAAGAACTTATTATTCATGCATGAACCATGCTGCCGCTTCAGGTCATTTTCAAATGGGCTCTCAAACTCTTGAACAAATGAACTCTCCCAAAGCTTGAAGCCAACAGAACTGAGCTGGATTCAGGTTTTTACAGACCAAAAGGAGCCTTGTGTAGCTACCCTGCTGCCTGTCCTCAGAACCAGTTTGCCCAATTAGTGATGCCAGCGCATGCAGAATTCTACACCACCAACTTGGTGCAGGCTCCTTTATTTACTACAATCCTGCATTCAGCCTTCTAAAATATGTTGGAACCATAGATAGAATTTTCTCGAATTGTTACGATATGCTTAGTAACTGTCTACACAAATAGGCCAATTATGCTCAGTCCAGTGAGTCTACAGCTGGGCTTTGCCAGCTTTTCTCAACCACTGTGCCATGTCTCGTTTGGCTAACCTTTCTTTGTTTCTTCTTGCAATATCCACTTTTATTCAATTTCAGAAACTATACTGAACATTGTTTGCTTTGTTGCAGGTAGTTTCAAGCAGAAAATAGAACGGTGCTGGATATTCTGGTATTTCTTTAAATAACAGATTCTGCTCCAGCAGGATCCCTTAAGTGGCTTAAAATTTTACCTTGTAGAAAAAGACCTCTTTATGTAATTAGAAATGTTTTTAGGTTAGCCCTACATTAGTAGTAAGCATCATCTTTTCAGCATGTAGTACAGATGAAACTGAAAGAAAACAAATTTTCTTCTAATTTTAAAATGATTACTTTTTCTATGGCCTAAATTGGCTTGTTTTGCATGGTTTGCCTCCTTCTTTTGATTGCTTATGTTTATTACATTGTATACAGGAGCTGTTGGAGCTTTCACAAGCTTCAGTGTTGCTCGGATGTGCATCCAAATACCACGCTGTAAGCAATAAAATTAATGTAAAAGCATCTTGAAGAATAGTTTAAGGATTGAAGTCTATGAATCACCAAAGAAGAGGTTAAAGGTTCTGGATGAAATCATAAAGAAGTAAATGATCAGGTCCTGCCAACTTAATGACTGATTCAATCGGACTCCCTTTTGATGTCTTAATAGTCATTTATATATAAAGCAACTAAAAATGTGTGCTAGATACTACCTTTCCTTACTGCTGGCTTCTGCCATCTCTGACAACTTCTGCAGTGGGTGACATACAGTATAAGATACAGAATGCAGGTCTCCTCTCAGGAAAGGACATGTCATTATCCTTGGATATCCTTTATAATATCTTAATATAGTTTATGAAATACCAGCAAAATATTCACAGTGTAAAGGAGTGGCTCCTGATTTGATCAAGACCTTCACAATCTAAATCAAACAGACTATATGATCAGACAGACCTGTGAGATACCAGATTACACTTCTACCATAAATTAGCTTTGAAGTTTTCTTTAGTAGCAAGAAACTGATTATATCGATGGAGTCATTAAAAGGCTTTATGGAAGAAATATGTTTCAAAGAGAACTTTACAAAAGTAATGGATAGTGAACAAAAATTGACAAGGAGTGGTCCAAGAGGAGGAACTTGGAAAAAGCTGCAGAGTGAACAAACTTTAGAAGCAAGCAGTGAACATGGAACAGTGATACACTGGTTCTTATTGCTCGCATTTTACTCAGGGAAATCACAAAATCATAGAATATTTTGGGTTGGAAAAGACCTTTAAAAGTCATCTAATCCACTCCTCCTGCAATAAGCAGGGACATCTTCAACTAGACCAGGTTGCTCACAGGCCCATCCAGTCTGACCTTGAAAGTTTCCAGGGATAGGACTTCTACCACCTCGCTGGGTAACCTGTTCCAGTGTTTCACCACTCTCAATGTAACAAAATTCTTCCTTATATCTAGTCTAAATCAACCCCCTTTTAGTTTAAAACCATCACCCTTGTCCTGTCATAACAGGCCCTGCTAAAAAGATTGTCCCTATCTTTCTTATAGGCCCCCTTTAAGTCCTGAAAAACTACAATAATGTCTCCCCGGAGCCTTCTCTTCTCCAGGCTGAACAATCCCAACTCTACGGAGCATTTCTTCATAGGAGAGGGGTTCCAACCCTTTGATCATCTAAATCTGAACAAGATTCAGGAGATACATTTGTTTTTATATAGGTCAACAGCAGACAGCGTACTCCAAGTACATGCAACACAAGAACTGCACAGGGTTCTGAACCAAACACGCTGCTATTTTCTTTTGTGATTGGAAAAAAGAGGCAATTGGAGACCAGGCCTCTTGTTTTTCATGGTTTTGTCTGAATAGCCTTTAATTAGAGCATTCTGCTCACTCTCTCTGCAGCCAAATTAATAGTGAAATACATTTTGCACAGGTCATGGCTTCACAGGAAGAGACAGATGATCCCATCTTCCTAGAAAGTGCTATGCCTGGTGGTTAGAACATTTCTGTGGGAGTTGACTGACTTGTATGAAAAAACATTGAGTCTTTCCCACTTCCTCCACAAGTGCTGTGACCACCAAACTGCTGCTAAGTTGATGCAGTTCCTACCGCCTGCTCCTGTTGGGAGAAAAAAAAAGAAAAGGGCTTTGCCCAGCTGTTTTTTTTTTTAAATGTGGGTTCCTATATTTAGTAGAGGTTTGAGGCTAAAGATATCTTTTCTGAAAAGCATATCCCTAGATGTCTGAGAGGTGGAATTCAAGATATATTCCTTTTCTCAGTATTTCCTACAAGCTAGTGCTGGATAGGCGCACCTTTGACTTTAGTAGTTCCCTGTTAGTGTGCTCACATCCTAAGATCACACCTTGAGGTTCCAGTAATGCCCAGGTGATGTACCCACCAGTGTGAGCCCACATCAGCCCTAAAATCAGAGGCACATACTGAATCTGGTCCTTCGTTTCAGGTATTAAAGTAATACTGAAGTCAGTAAAGGAGACAGCAGTGGTATTGCAGAAGGACATGGGCAGCAGTGTCATTTGCCCCGGTAATGTCCTTGGTAAAGTAAAACCACTTTTTTCCCACTAGCCCAACAAAATTGCCTCAATCCGCTTCCTTGGGTGATCCATGCTCATCTTGAATTTTATCACTGTCCTTTTTAGAGGATAATTTAATTGTTTTACATTTATAGAGGCAAGATAATAACCTTAGATTTACATAGAGCTAATTTCTTTCTTTGTGAGTGGGTTCTGCAGGATGTGAGCAATTAAGCTTCTGTGGGAGGATACAGGAAACATGATTAATGGATCAAAGAAACACCATCTAAGGGAAATGGGTATAATACCAAGGGAGATAATGCTCCATTTCATAATAGTTATGCAAATATGCCAAATGTTGGAGAATTCAATTAATATTTGACAAATGGATTTTCTGTAATGCAGAGTAAACACATACTGGGGAAAAAACAAAGCTCTATTGCACATTATCTGTTCGCTTCCTCTCATGCAGGCTGGGTTGGCTGGTTGGGCATCTCATTCCACTGCAGGTGGCAAAGAACAGCCAGGCACAGATCAGTGCCAGACAGTGATACTGTCTGGTTGAAAAAGATTGACCGAGGTTAAATCCTATGCATACAAGGCCAATCAGCACTTGTCAGTGTGCTTAGATCTATTGCTCCATTCTCTCCTAAAAGCAACATTTTATTCCATGTAAATGAAAAGTGGTTTAAGAAGGGAGACAGGATTAGACAACTCTCATTGTTCTTGATTTTCTTTTATACTTCTCTTATCTGTAAAAGCAACAGTAGTAGAAAAAACAATAATCAAGTAAGAACAGAATGCCTGAGCTAGTGGAAGATGCTGGGCTGAGACTTAAAAAACTGTGAGCCTCAGTTACCTGAGTATCACATGAGGTTAATACTAATGATATATAAAGGCAATGACTCATTCAGATACTGTGGTGTTAGGAGATGGACAGATATCTACATTTACCAAAACCATAAGTTTCTTGTTCATTTGCTGGATTCCACACTGGATATGGTATACTAATCTCCATTCTAAAATATTCCATTCTCTTACTCAGGATTTGATATGAGGTTTTGTCCTGAGCAATACTGATCCTGAGAAGGAGGCATCTGAAAAGCATATTGAAGCATACTGAAGAGTTCTTGACCTTTGAGCCCGGGCACTGAGCTAACAGAACGTGGCAGGAGTTACAGAACTGAAGTTATAAGTATGAAACTCAAGTTTGTCTTTGAGTGTCAGGGCTACACCTGTGTACACACCCAGAGCCCTGAACTCACTAATTTCCTGGGTGGTTGTTGTGTTGGTTCAGCCGTTATCATTTTATGCCACCATCAGTTGTCTCATCACACAGGTCAACACTGAACTCAGCAGCATCCCCTCAGAAGACTTCTTTCAAACAACCCTGACATAGGTTCCTGTGGACCCAGCTCCTTCTCTGCCCACTGTGGTGCCAGCATTGCCTGCTGGACACAACAGACAGAGATGGCTCCCTCAGTGGTCCTTCACATGGAAGGACACCACCGAGAGAGCTCAGCAGGATGCAAACAGCCCCAGCAGAAGCCACACCCAACAGGAAACTCCTCCAGCTGATCAGCTCCTGCTTGATATAGTCCTGGCCTCACCCACCACCCCAACCATGACCACCTGGGTTAGGGCGGAGCCACAGAAACACAGGTGGGCCAGGTTCTGCCTCAGGAACCTGAAGGCAATAGGGAAAACAAAACATTCTGCTAGGATGAGACTCATCCATGGGTCAACTCCAACTTGGGGCCCACAACTCAGGCCCCAGCACTTCAGTGGTCTAGGAGCTCCCCAACTAGTCACCTGCATGGGATCATTTAGATTGATTTGAAACAATGGACTAACTTGAGACAAGGTGATTGACTGGACTTCCAGCCCCCTTCAAAATTAAAAATCTGACTTTCACAGAATCTTTCTAGGTAGGAAATTTGGACAGTTCTAGAGATTTCCACAGACAGCTCCTGCTGTCCCTATACCAAATTATATGCCTAAGTGTATTGATTAACATTCTGAGTGGAGAATCTGGTTGAGAAACTCCCTTACATGGTTCTTGCTGCAGAACTGACAAAACTTTACCTAGGCATTTGTAAATAGGCAGTAGAAACTGTTCCTACATGTGCAAAACCAGTCACATAGGACCTTTGTATATACTTACAACAGTTAGGAGATGTGTGGTATGGCGTTTAAGATCATCTGTAGGAATGAATCATATATATGCTGGACTGGTCACACAGCACCACAGGGCCAGTTAGATCATCTAAGAATTGAGCAAAAGAGTGGTTTAAGCAACTGGATCACATGATCCAGTTAAGATGCTGTAGCAAGAACTCCTTGCAAGGGAGACTCCTATTGCCATCTTGACAACAACCAACCATCTTGTTTGAGAGATCTAATTCACCATGCAAGCATTACCCTGTGCCAAGATCTCAAACAGGTATTTCTGTTTAGCCAACACTGAGTGTCTCTGCAAAACAGATCCTGGGCCATTAGGACATCCCATGCTTTGCAGTCAGGAGGAGTTCTGGGGACATTCCTTCAGTGCCTAGAGACAACAAGTTGGGAAAAACTTAAGAGACTAATCTTTGAAATCCTATGTTCCTTAGAAGACCTACTCTTGGAGATGGCATGCTCCTACTTGACTTGGAATGAGACTTCCATTTATCACTCTGTGAAAGTAGGTGCCTACTTATGAATACAGAAGTTCACCATGATGCAACCAGGAATGACTAGGTGAGCTATAAACTTATGTTTATATCACACAAGGACTGTATTTTTTTTGATGGAAAGCATGATAGCCATTTATTTAAAAGTGATACTACTGTTGCTTCTTCAGTCCTGTTGCTTAGTGGTCAAAGCAGTTGCTCAGGCTGGTGGAGATTTGGGGTTGATCCTTATCCCGCAAATGCCCTGTCTCAGGCTAGAAAGGTCTCTCTGGAGCATGCCCATGCCTGGGCTGCTGTGCATCCAGAAATGAGACTGGAATAAAAGCAGACAGGGCAGTGCCAGGCTCTGGACGCATGAAAAGAAAGATGAAGGAACCTGGAAGTCGGGCAAAGATTGAATTCTCTCTTTACTCTGAATTATCTGGGCAAAGACTGAATTCTCTGCTGTACTCTGAACTATCAATGCATTTTACATTAGGTAATCATGAGATGAACATTCAAAGCTAATGAGGGAATTGAGACCCCAGGTTGGGCTTCTCCTTCAGCCATTGCATCCCTCTAGAAAGAATGAGCCATGCTTGCTTAGGCCATTACGGTGAGGGGAAGGCTCTGTGCTGTGTATCCTCAGTGAGTAGAAGCTCCAAACTTCAGGAGAAGAGAAGTGCTCAGACATGTGTTATGCTCAGGATTTCATATTAGGTGGCCGCTAAGCCCTCGTGTGGCATTCTGGGTTACCCTGGGAAGCGTCTCATTCTTTTCTTTGAGAACATAGACCTTACATGTGTAATTTCAGTTCTTTGATTCACCCTGTTGAGACCAGATCTTATGATGTCTGTAAGAATTGCATAAATAGGCACTCTGGATCTCATCCTTGCCTCATTTAAGCGTGCATTTTCCCTTTGCTTTTGACCACAGGGGAGGATAGGAGCTCTATTTTCTACTTGTGAGGCATGTGTTCATTCATTTTGATTCACTATGGTCAAGTTACAAGATCTTAAGAAAGTCCTTATCTCTTCTACTAAGCCATATATTTAAATCAGAGATAATAAATTTTAATAAACGTTGATATTTTTCTAAGTGTATGATTTCTTTTAACAAGAAATTCTGCTGTGGTCTTTGAGTTATTGCCTCTAATAGATTACTTCCCTGTTGTCAGGGCTGATTCTATCTCAAAATGCATTAATCTAACCCACATGTACACTTCAGTTAAATGTATCTTGGCAGACATCCACCACTAGAATCCGTGCTGAACACCACGGAGGATTTTTCTAATTGGACATAAAATTCATAGTTTTATCATATGATTCTTTGCTATACAGTGTGTCCAATTAGATTTAATGAGCTCATTTTCAGGAGAAGTTGGCCAAACCAGTGCTATTGCTAATTCATACAGGCTACAGAAAAAGTTACTTAATTTCTTTCCTATAATTAAAACTTTCTAGAAAATATTGTTGCTTCTTTTCCTTTTAGCGCGTGAATCTACACAAGCCTACTTTTGGAAAATGTTTTCCCAGTGTGTAGTTTCCAAAGATAGTTGTAATATCTTTGTTGGTTTTTTTTCTTGCAAATGTTTTGGCAGCAAAGACAAGTCTAGCATATTCTTATATCATGTTAATAAAACCAAGCTAAGTAGCATGACAACAGAGGAACCAGTAGCAATGTAGTTGTCATAGCATGAATTGAACATCCAGCTTGAAATCCTGTGTAAATACTTGGCAGCTGGTGCCCAAGCTACTCTAGCTACACTGCCAGCTCAAGAGTTCAGTGTAAAAACACTTCTGGTTAATATAGAGTGTGTTTAACCATGGTTTCCTCTGTAAAATTATCTCACTGGACACAATCATGCAGGCTAGGAAAGAAGGATGCTTTGAATATTACTGTCTGAATTTACTAGACCTTGCAAGCTACACAAACCTGAGCTGGTCCACACTGGAAAGCTGTGTACTACAGACCTAATTCAAGTTGAGCCCCTGGAAAGGTCAGTGTGGAAGACAACACAGAGAAAGGAAACATTTTGGCCTCCTAATCACTGCTGCACTAGCAGAGGGGATAACAGAGCAGACTGGTGAGTTGTTAGCTGAAGATGCAACACAAAACATCAGCGTTAACACACGGTTGATATTTGGAAAAAAAGGAGATCCAAATACTTGTGAGAGTCATTCACAAAGAAGGGTTCTCTAACAAGCTGATGCTATGTTATGAGGTACCCCTCTGTCTTCTACCTTTCATCTAATGTCAGTGGATAGATGATGGGAGCTGGTAAGCCAAGGTTCTCTTTCCAACTGCAAGAGCAGGGATGGGAGCAGCTCCATGGGACAGCTGCTGCTGGAAATAGCAGCCCCACTATACCCTTTTCTTCTCTGCACTCAGCTGCATGGCTTCCTCCTACCTCATTCACTGGCTGATTTGTTTAGGCAAGGCACTTGTCCTAGTGGGATCACTTTCCAAAGCTGCAAAATGGGCGTAATACACCCACTTTTGCAAAATGTATAGAGAACTATCAGTGTGAACCTCAGAACAGGAAAGGAAATTATTGTTATTGCAGCTTTACTTGCTTCTGCTTGCTTTGTGACAGCGTCCCAGGCTGTGATTGCTTCATACATTGCTAATTCTGAGTTATTAAGAATTAAACAGTTACGTTCCTGTTTGCATGGATATGGGTAGACATACACCAAAGCTTTCATGCCTGGTATCCTTGCTACGTTTTACTAAGATGTTTCTCATTTATATACAGAAATAACAAGACAGGAAAATGTTAAAAGGGTTGTCTGAAAGCTGCAGATCACTTCTGTCAATAATTATTTATCTGCCCACCATTTTGTCTGTGTATATTTTATTCTCTCTCTGTCTATATATAACAACAAATTACTTAGCAGAATCAAAGCTGCCTATTTTAAACTTACAATGCTCTCTTTTGACCTGTTCACAAACGAGCAGCATAGTGGAGGACATATGCACATTTTACAGTTAGTAATCTTTTGGTGTTAAGTTATTTATATGCATCTGGTTGTTTCTGTAATAGAGTAGAGTGATCTTCATTCCCTAATGAAAGAAATAGTGGGAAAATTGTTTGAGATATTATAATGAAAGCAAATATATTACAATGTGTCTTTAGCAGAGTGGGTTAAGCATGAGCACACCTTGTGTGTTGATTGTTTCTTTCACCTGTACAGTACCAATTGTGCACTATCAACAACAATGTGTTAGCATTTTACACAGTGAAGAGTAAACATTGACTAAATATCCCTGTCATATCCCCCGAGAGAGAAGAAAGTCATTAACCTCTTTCACAGATAAGGAAACAACATCAGATTCGCATTGTAACTCCATTGACTTCTGTGGAGTTATTCCAGATTTACACCAGTAGAAATAAGACTAACATTAGTCCTCAAAAGAATAAGCCATTCGCTCATGGTTGTCTAGTCAAAAATCTGCATACTCAGGATTAGAAACTGAAAACATCCATGTTTTCTTGGCTGTTATAAGACAACTTTCTACTGAAATAGCATCTATAAACCTTTAGCTAGCATAATTTAAAAAAACTCCACACAACCCCAGAATCTTACGTTGTTCTCCTGCTAGTGTCTAGAAATAATTGCTGTGTCTAGAAAGGTCTGAATCCTATGGAAATAAATGAACAAGAATAAATGATTTTTGATGAACTTCTACTTGTCCAGACATGTGAATGTTTTTCTGGGTAAATTTAATAGCAGAAAAGAATAATGGGCTTCCAAAGATTGCCAATGAGGAAAGAATGTAAGTTGAAAGCCTTTTTATATGCAAATACTTCATTATGTTTGGGGTTTTCTTCTTTTTAAAATTTTTTTCTCAATTTTGGAAAGCAAAAGCACAGTGGGACACCAGTTATTTCAATTTACATATGAATACCCAGAATCCACTTTCCACTTAGTTATTCCAGAGTCCTGGTAGTACCTGTCAGCATTGGAGGTCTGGAGTAAAATGAGAGTCTGTTGACTTCTCTAGACAGAGTGCTCTGCAGAAATTAGGGGTCTACCCTATTTCTGCAAAAACAGAAAATCTTTTTGCAAGCTACGTGTTCACTCCCAAGTAAGTGGTGGCAACAACATTATTTCTGAAGCAGTATGACTTAAATACACTTAGGAAATACAACTATTGTATCTCCTAGCTAAATTATTTCTAATGTATCCATGATAAAAATGCTTAGCTGTCAGTTAGAATATGCTCACTGCGAGTCTGGAACTAGAGCTGAAATTCAGCCTCACGCAGAGGATCAGTACCAGGCTTCATGCATAAGCCCCACTCAAAACAAGGTTAAAGTCCCACTCATTAATCTTTTTGCTCTGAGTGGTTCTTGTGCACCGGCCAGTGTCCCCTTGCCATGACTGAGTGGCACCCTAAAACCTCAAATTCCTTCTTGGAATCAGGTTAGAAGGTAACTGTAACTAAATCTTGAGTATCTGCAGACTGAAAAACTGCTTTCTGGATCAGAAACCAACATGGAGGCCAAATTCCATGAACCAGTTCAGTGATACCACTGACACTACACAGATGCAAATTCATACGGAATCTGGTCTGCCAAAATTAAAACTGATATTCCAATGGGGTTTGATATTCTTCTGAAAATTTAAAATATTTAAATATTTAAAATCTGAAAATCTGCATAAGAAATAAAACATTTATTTCTTCCAAAACTGTTTTTCACATCAAACTCCTTCCAAAGGTCAGCGTATAAGAAAACCAATCATGTAAAAGTCTTTGCAAGACCAACTTTGAGTCAGAAAACTAAATCCATTTGGATTTTAGCAGAACACTAGAGATTTTAGTCCATTTCCAAAACTTTGCAGAGATAAGAATCAGAAGCTGAGAAAACCCTACTAATCTCAAAAATCAAAGGAAGCATTTTAAAAGTATGGATTGATTATTTTTTTTCAGTGTGTAAGTAACCATCACTGTAAAGTTGCCAAATATTCACTAATAATTAATACTTAACCCCCCAATTTGCAGAGGGGATTTGGAAGAAACTTATCACTGTTTCATTATTTCAATTATCCACGGGTGCTGCTTTTCTTCCTCTGTCAGATGTGCCTCTTTCCTAATACAGTTTATCATCAGGTGGGATTTTTATCTGTCTCACATGGCAGCACTTCAATGCATGAGAGATGCTGGCAAGTCTAACAGATTTTGTGTGGAAAACTTCTCCTTTGTAAGCAGTAATAGCAACCTTCCTGTACAATAGATTAGAAAGCCTACGGATTTCCAAATAGCCATGAACATGAAATCTATTTCATTGGCTGATAGTTTCTTATTTAAGGTAAGGCATATTCAACTTTATTTTTAATTAATTGCACTAGTAAATGACTACGGGGGTTAGATGCTAAAAGCAGAGATACAGATAACACGATACATTCTCTCTAGGGAAAAACTATGGCTTGCACACGGATCTGCAGTCTAATGGGGGGATGTGTCCCCATCCCATTCTGTCCCTTCTCTGCCTTCTCCCTCACACTGGTCACCCAGCCACAGAGGGAGAGACTCTTCATTTGCAGAGTTGCTGTATCACCAAATCTGCAGCGTAAATAACCCTGGGGTTACACTCCCCCACATTTAAAGCACTCAGCTTCCTGTCGAGCTTGCTCCCTAGGAGAGGCTTGTCACAACATAAACCAGCAAGTCAATCTGGGATATGACAGGATCGGGCCCGTGCTTACCTGAGAGTATATAGGCTTTGGATTCCTTCAGAATTGCACACTCTTACTTGGCCTTGAAGCTTTCAAAAGCATGGACTAGGAACAGAGGAAAAGGCAGGCTGCCAAGTTGAGCTTATTCACAGGATTCACCTTTGCAGTTCCTTACAAAACAAAATGCACGGTGCTGTAAGACAGACGTTTGCCCAAGTACTGCAGTAGTGGCCAAATGAACGTGCACAGCTTCACTGCTGCAAACGAGGTCCAATCACCTCTACCTCACCATTTATTTTGACCACAAAAAATGGCTAGAAGCTTGAAACAGTTTCAGGATAAAGTAATGCTCCCAGTTCAGAAACAAGAATTTTCATGTACCCTCTCTTCAGAGACTCTTGTGGCTGCTGTGCTTTTCCACAGACATTTCTTTGGATGTGGACAGACCAAACAAGGACTGCTCCAACCCCTTCTGCAGTCAATGGGAACAACTCCACTTGACTTCAGCCAGATTAGCTCAAGCCCTTAATCTCTCTGAACGTATTTCCATTTGAACAAGCAGCAGACATTGATATTACCAGAGAAAAGGAGGGTGACATGAATCTATTTCCAAACAAAAGAGATTTATGGGCCAGTTGGAATTACAGTACATTTATTTTCTTTTAAGTTAATGAGCGATACGATCCAATAATAACTGTATCTTATGCTTTTCATAAAGCTTTTAAGGCATTTCATAATCAATTAACAGCTCAAGCACGTCATCATTACAGAACATTTTGCAATAATTCATTAGGATTTAATGTAGAGTGAGCTTTCCATCATCACTAAACAAACCACTACACAGCTATAGGACCCACAGCAAGCAGACAGGCTTTTGAATTTTCTAATGGAGATTATACATTCTCTGCAAGCACATCACCAGGACTTTCTATTCACCTCCTCCCCACCACCTGCACATTTTTTTATGTTTAGTCATTTCCCTGTATTCTGGTGGCTGTTTCCATGCCACATTACCTTTCATTCAGACATTTAGGACAAGATGGACCACAGAAAATGCAGTATGTAGTAGTTATACTCCTGGATTGAAAATCAGTCCCTAGAGTGAATTCATGTGCATCTGAAGTCTTTCTTAACAGCTCCATGAGTAAGACTCCCAAATAAACTCTTGCTGCCTCTTCTTAAATCTTGCTACTCCTATTTTTTCCAGTTAATAATTCTGCACCTGCCCCTTCCTCCTCAGATCAAACACAGCAACGCAGGAGAGAGCACCTATGCAGGTTTTTCCAAGCTGCTGTCAGACTAGCAGTTAAGTGCCTGGCTGTCACAGGTATTTTAGGGCAGCAGTAACGCAATCAGGCTCCTTATATTCCAGAGATAATGTCTGGATCTAAAACCCGAGCTTGCACCTAGACAGCTCCCTCGCCTGGCAATAGGAGGCTATTTACTGGCAATAACAGGCTATTCCCTCTCCACCCAAGGTATTTGTGGCTTTCCACACTCCTCTGCCCAGCAACAGTTTGTCCATTCCTGTCTGCAGCAACAGCCTACTAATGTAAGCATCTTGCCCTGAGATCAGCAGCAGGAGCTTACAGTGTGATTTACAACAGGAAAAAAGCTGCTTATTCAAAGTTTAAAACTCCTTTAGATGTCTGACACTGGGTCCCCACACTGACAGCGTCACAGAGGATGTAACTTTTAAGCTGTTTAAGCGAGACGTTGTTTTTGTTTTACAAAGACAGCACACAGTCTATTATTAATCTTTTGCGTGAGAGACATGGCAGTTTCCCCACTGCTACGCCAGGCAATCTGGTTTGATTGCTCCTGCCTCCTGTCAAGGCTCCAACTGGAAATGTGTAATATGAAAAGAAGTGCAGCAAAACAGATAAGGATGTGCCGAGGTAGTTAAAACAATGCTGGGGTAATTAAGGATCGGTATCTATACTGGAAACAAAACAAGCCCACTGTTTGGATGGTTTGATTAACACTGCAGGATTGCAAGGCTACCAATGACACACACTCTGTACAAAGTGGAAGGAGAAAAATCATTTTAAAATAGGAAAGTTTGATACTAAGTGGTGCACACCAGGAATATTTAATTTATTTAAAGGTTTGCAGGAAAGATTCTCCTCCGAGCAGAAGCAGGAACAGAAAATGGTTCTTGCTGCAGCTATAGCAGCAATTTATATAGTGAGAGGGCACTCTGATCCTCTTGATAACATATACTGCTTTGGTAGTATGAGTATTTACGCGTAGTAAATGCAGCAATAGTGAAGAAGACTGAATGCCAGTGGCAGAAAAAACTAGCAGCAGCCAACTACATAAAACATGAGGAAGTCCTCCTGTGCATGCTACTTTTTTAAAAAAAAAGAAAAGAGATCCTTCTTTCCCTGCACCAAAAAATGATGAAGTGCTGCCTGGAAGAGCAGTGATGAACCCTGAATTGCTCTTATTAACACTATATCATGCAACTTCAAAAACCAACCTGCTCTGCTTCAGAAGGCACCAGAGTCCAAGCAATGGATTGACACTTGCTGCTAGGTACCTGATCCATAACTTCTGTTCTTTTGCATCTCCTTTAGAGATTACCTACCTGTTACCTTACCTGTACCCTGTCATCTTACAAAGATCAGTCCCTGTTCTGCTAATTCTCTGCTTCCTCCAGCCCACATCAAGCTCAGCAACATTTCCTCAGCATACCTTCATCTTTTAGTCTTCATTTCCACACTCAGGACAAACATCTATGTTCCACTTCACCTTTTAGTCTTCATTTGTTCGTCTTTTATTCTTCATCTGTTACAGGCACTCCCTTCCTTAGGAACTTTCTTCAAACTGATCAGCTTCTTGTTTCTTCTGTTGCTGCTCCTTGTTGCTTTTCTCCAACTGATTCAGTTCCTACTTCTTCCCAGACTGATTCAGTTCCTGGTTAATGTATCTCTAGCCTCACCCACCACACCAACCACGATCACCCTGGGGAAGGCCGGGCCTCACACAGGTGGGCCAGGTTTTATCTCTGGGGCCTGAAGCCACTGGGGGAACAAAACATTCTGCTGGGTTGGGACTCATCCACAGGTCAATTCCAACTCGGGGCCCGCAGCCCAGACCCCAGCACTTTAGTCCCCTCCTGCATCCAACTGAACTTCTTAATTCCTGTGTCTTTAATTCTATATTTACAAAGTAATGATCCCTTTTCTTTGGAGAAGAAATACAGCCTGTGCACAACTGTAAAGTTACACCCACAGCTGTGCAATGTGTGCAGTGTATGTGGGAAAAGGGGAAAAGGTGGAAGCACAGATGCCTATTGGTTTCAGATGGGTTATATGACCAATACAGGAAACAAAACTTCCCTCAAAAAGATCAAGGCAATGAAAAAATTCCCTCCAAAAGATATATTGCCTCTCTTTCTTTTCCCTTCTCTTCATCATGCCTATGTCTAATCATACACAGTCATCATCTCTCTTTTCAATGAGGAGGGTAGGAAAAGGGGTAATAGTTTTAAGCTGAAAGAGATCTAGACTAAGATGTAAGAAAGAATTTCTTCACTGTTAGGGTGGTGAGACACTGGAAGAGGTTGCCCAGAGAAGTTGTGGGTGCCCCATCCCTGGACAGGCCAGGTTGGATGGGGCTTTGAGCCACCTGGTCTAGTGGGAGGTGTCCCTGCCATGGCAGGGAGGTTGGAACTAAGTGATCTTTAAGATCTCTTCCAACCCAAACCATTCTATGATTCTGTGATTCCATGATTCATGCAGTGTAGCCTCGCTCAAACTGAGAATATTCTTTACTTTATTTCCCAAAGTGAATGTATCAATTGAACCAAATCCTCAACTGGAAATTGTTGTGTGTGAGCCAACCCCAGCTTTCTGTGTTGTGAAATGAATGATGTGCATTGCTGACAAGCTTGACAAAACAGGCCATTTCACAGTTGTGAGCTGCAGAGTGATTGAGCTGATGTAGATTTCCAGCAGTACGCTTTCCTAAAGAGCTGCTGCTTTGCTTTCCCCTTGTGACACAGCAAGTGTTAGGGATGTTCTACCCTTGTTCCTTCTGTGTGAAAATAAAAATACCACAGTGATTATTTCTAAACAACGATTAACACTAGAGGAAAGCATATTCATATCAGCGGTGGTCTTGTGACTGCTAGGAGGCTGCTTAGAATAGGTTCAAGGCTAAGCTCTGCTGGGCCTGCTGGACGTTCCTGATAAGTGTTCTGTGCTCACTGATAAGGATCTGAGTTTGAATACAGCTCAGTACACAAGAAGTGCCCCAGTTGCTTCTTTTGCCTTAAAGGTTTGAGCTTGTTTTTCCATGACAGTGCCATAATGTCCAAGTTTTAGAGCAGTCTGAGGGTCTCGGCCTCCTTTGCTGAAGCTGCTCCACTTTGCGTAGAGTAATTAATATTCATAGAATCATAGAATGGTTTGGGTTGGAAGAGATCTTAAAGATCATCTAGTTCCCCCTGCCATGGGAAGGGACACCTCCCACTAGACCAGGTTGCTCAAAGCCCCATCCAACCTGGCCTTGAACACCTCCAGGGATGGAGCATCCACAACCCCTCTGGGCAACCTGTTCCAGTGCCTCACCACCCTAAGAGTGGAGAATTTCCTCTTAATTTCCAATCTAAATCTACTTCTACCAATTTCAAACCATTAACCCTTGTCCTATCACTACAGGCCTTTGTAAAAAGTCACTCCCCAGCTTTCTTGTAGGCCACCTTCAGATACTGGAAGGCTGCAATAAGATCTCCCCAGAGTCTTCTCTTCTCCAGACTGAACAAGACCAACTCTCTCAGCTTGTCTTCATCGGAGAGGTGCTCCAGCCCTCTAATCATCTTTGTAGCCCTCCTCTCCAACAGGTCCATGTTCTTCTTGTCCTGAGGGCTCCAGAGCTGGATGCAGTATTACAGGTAGGCTCTCATGAGAGTGGAGTAGAGGTACAGGGACCTGAAAGATTATGGCTTGTAACTTGACGATTAGGGTGGGCAGCTGGACAGGGGATGAGGATTCTTGTCTGTTCTCCAGGGAGGATATGAGTTTTAATTTACTAAGTATTTGACTGAAATTTTAAGATGTATGCTCAGCAGGCAATGCACAATGACACAGACTTACATGTGGTCCTAACACTACTCAGAGATGAATTGCTGTGGTAAATGACCACCTTTACCACTCACTTCTCCAATGTGGATCACAATGGGATTCTGGTGTCTTCTGAAGTGACTTCAAACTGTGATCAGTGCAATAGGCCACAGTAATCCACATTTTTGTAGGATTAAATACAGCCACACAGATGTAGTGCAGTGGAGTAACTTCGTCTAACTACAACTAAAGGAGAAGAACCAGGCAGCGACATGATCCTTGGATATACAGAGAGTTTTTCAACCATTTAAATCAGCTCCTGTTACATTGCTGGGCAACTGAGTCAGGAAACAGCAAACTTCAGTAGGTCTCTAAGATGAAACAAAACCTGCTTCCAGTTGCTGGGGTGCTTTTGTAATGATCCTGACATATAACACTCCACAAAAATGATTGATTCAATCTTCAGAAATTAGTAGATTTCCATGATTTCAGAAGGTCACAAAAATTACTCACTCCAAGCCAGCAGTCTTCATCTTTAAGAATCAGTGATAAACTAGACCAGTCACACTTTTAAATCTAAATAATTTCCTTTGGAAAGCACCATTTCTACAGAAGTGGGGATTTTATGTAAAATTATCAATTTCAAAACAATTTCTATTGTGATGAAAATCTTCCTCTCCCAGTATTTTCCAAATGAGAAATGTTTAACTTCGATACTCTTCGCCCTTTAGTAACAAAGCTCGTATAGAAGAAATTTAAATTCAAACAATATCTTTGGAACAGATTAAGGTAAAACATGGGAACTCATCTAAAATTAATTTAATTTTATTTAACAATTTAACAGAGACAGTTCTTATCCCCCTCATCTCTCTCAAAAAAAGGAGAAGCTTTTGTCCCACTTGGAATAAGGAAAACTTCTGTCATGTTGGGAATAAGAAGAATTTTAAGATTTTCACAGACTGAAAAAAAAATTCCCAGCCAACTGTACCAAACAGACTACTCTGTCTCAGAGCTGTAAATACAGTTTGCAGAACTCGCATCTGTTTTTTGTTTACAGTGATGGTAAGATTTCTGTATAGGTAAAGCAAGTTTTCCATGACAACAACGTGTACTTCTACATTTCTAGCTAGTGGTAGTTCTTGAAAACACAAGAATAAGAGAATACAGAAAGGGAGCCTTACAGAAAAAACAGCAAGAATCTAAAGAGGCAGGATTAGGTAATGCATAGAGTAGCTGAGCTTGTTCAAGTAGGTAATTGTATTAGTATTGACTCAGTGTAACCATTTCTCTTTCATAAATGAATGTTTTGCATGACTGGTTTTCTGTGAGTATAAATGCATTGGATTTTTTCTTGATATTGAATTTTATAGAAAAAAAACCCAGCTATGGGTTGGAAGTAAAGAGAACTAATGCCTAATATTTTATATGAGAGGAAGCATGAAACATACATAGCAGTGAATCCAAATGAAACTAGAGATTATTTGAACTGTTAGGGTGCACAATCATGCTTATCTTCACTGGAAAAAGATCTCAAACCAGAACTCCAAATCTGAATCCATCAAGAATGTACTAGTTCAAATACCCCCACCCCTGACTGTGAGCCTCCACGTGGGTATAGTTTCCAAACAGAATTTCATGCCCACCTCACCTTCGTGAGATTGCTCCGGTAGCCCCTGCTCATGCTGAGTAGCACCTGCTCATGCAAGTTATTAGACCGAAGGAGAAGGGAGTAAGAGTATCCCCCCCCTTCACTTCTCACAGCACTGCAATAAAAGTGCAATATATAACTTTGCATTACAAATATAAAATCTTGCAGAGGGGGAAAGAAAGGTTATGAACTTGGCCTCTGGGATCCACAGAACTGAACTGATAAGAATGCCCACAGATATAATATTAGATATTATATCCATGGATACAGTGTGGAGAAAGACTTTGGAATTGAGCCCAGACAGAACTGCTGATAAAAGACAGAGTTCCTTATGCTTCTCCTAACATCTCAAAGTCTGATAGTAATAAATAAAAAGGGTTTTAGGCTGAAATTAAACTTTTATTGTTTTATGAGGGACAGGTCTTTACTGTCTAGTTCAATTTGCAAGACAACCCTCAGACTCTGCCTGAGGCTTAGAGAACTGTGGTAGTTGGGAAGCTTTTTACAGTCAAGTAACAAAATTCTTTTCAGTAGCAAGTAAACAGGAACCAAACATTCTCTTTTTATCATACTATCTATGAAAATGTCCTATAGTGACACCATTAGTGACATTACTGGAACCAGCTGATCAACTGAACAGCCAGAATCAACTCCATTCCTCCACCCAAGTGCAAGCAATC
Organism: Brachypteracias leptosomus; assembly: GCA_013401335.1. Classification (NCBI taxonomy): domain Eukaryota; kingdom Metazoa; phylum Chordata; class Aves; order Coraciiformes; family Brachypteraciidae; genus Brachypteracias; species Brachypteracias leptosomus. The sequence goes on along the minus strand of VYZX01006046.1, from coordinate 92,965 downwards.
TCCCCATACCTCCCTTCTGACAGAAACACACATATCCCCCTTACGGTCCAAGCCTGACTGATACCTCTTTCTAGGCCCAAAGCTGACTTGTGAACAAGACATCCCAGCCAGCCAGTCTGAAATCTTCACCCTCTCTAGCCACCAGTCCACATAAACCAGCATCTCACTTCTGATGGTTCTGGTGGAGGAAAAGATAAGTACATCTGTCCAGTTCTGCCCAGGCAAGTGAGGGGGCAAGGAATAGCAAACTTCCCTAATCATTTCAGGAAGTCATCTGAAGTCCCAAGAGACGAGATTTAATTACAGACATTGGCCTAATACAGAACTGCAAGTACTATGAGCAAAGCAAGGACTATGGACACAATTCTGCCCGCTGTGCCATGACCCACAGAGAAAGGAAACACCTCACAGATCCATAATGCCTGAGACCAAAAGGAACTGCAGTGTCTCCAGCCCAGAACCTCATCCCATGGGCTGTAAATTTCTTCCAGATGATTAATGCATCTTTTTTTAAAAATATATTAATTCCTACTTAAAAAAACCCCAACCTAAGTCACAATGATCTACTACTTCCTGTTAAGGCACCCTACTGTTTAATTATTCTCACAGATTCCATTTTATTTCAAGGTTGAGTCTGTCCCATTCTGACTTAAAGCTTTTGGATTTTGCAATGTCATCAAATGTGAAGGTCCACCACAAAGAATTACAGTGACACCTATGTCAAAAAGGCACAGGACCCACCTCTGCTAAGCACGCTGCATCCAGCACAAAGCTGGATAATTGCTGTGTGATTTTCTAATGTTATCTGGGGATACCTACACTCCCTTTAAATATATTCTTTTACTTCCCCAGTCACTGTAAGGTGATCATCAGGGAAGCAGGAGGCAGCAGAAGGCTCTGTTTTGTGCCAGGAAAAATAAAGGAAATGCTGTAAACAATGTCTATGTGCCAAATGCTACTGGATCTTTCAACAGATCATTGAGCAGTCAACAGCTCCAGTCTGGAATTAAGCTGATTGCTTAGAGAAGAGTCCACAACGGAAGCGGCTGTTTGGATACCTGGCTGCTCTATGTAGGAAATCTACAAAAGAGCTCACAGCATTAGTACCTTTACATACACAAGGGAGGCAAATTATCTGCTGAAAGGTCATGGAACTGCACATTACTTTTAAAACTAAAAGCTTTTTACACTTGGGTTTCTCCAAAACATTTTGTCCTCTAACAGTGAATATAATGTCAACAGCAACAGAAGAAATTGATGGCTGGTGTGAGAACCTGAAAGGAAGCGACAGTAGGTGTTTGCCAGTTAAGTATATTTTCATGTCAGGAAGAAAAAATAGAAAATGTCAAACTCTACCTAAAAGTAACTACAAATGTGTAAGCTAATAGAATTAATTTCCACTTGATCCTTTAAAAGTCTCAGCTCTTCCTGTAAATTGTTGACTTCCTTCAATTCCTAAAAGATCAATAGGAGCTGAAAGCATTCAGTAACTTGCAGGAAGCTGCTCAGCACTACTCCGTAGGGTTTGTAGTGTGGATTTTTAAAGTCTGGCAAGTTCTTCAGACAGAAGGACATCTGGCAAGCAAAGAAAATATTTTCTCAAGTGTATGTCTTCAGGGATTCACCCTAAGTCACAACCTAATATATTTATGATGGTTGAATGTGAAAATATTATACATAGACAACAACTTTCAAACTGGTTGTGATTCAGAGAGCTGCGGGTGTTGCTTTTGTAAATTTTGTATAGTTCAGTGCCAAAAGAGGAGACAGCATGAAAAATTATAAACAGATCTACCAAAGCATTTCTATCAATTGTCTGCACTGAAGAAAGCTTTGTCAACGTCCGTGACTTATCTTTCCACTTTGTAAAACACGGTACAGATGTAACTGTCTAATCTGGCTTTTAGTCACAATATTTAGCTACCTGAAAGATAAAGTATAATGTAACATTATGCATTTGTCTTCTTTCAGTCTCTCTCAGCTTTGGAACTGTGAGCCTTTGAAAGCAGATGACATACTCAATTATTATCAAGTAAATTTTTTATCTGTCATTTGATCACTTGTGACAGCGAATGAAAGACTAAATGTGCACTACAGAATTAGCCTGCAAAATATAATAGTTATTGTAGTGCATCTGACATATAGAATGGAAATTTTCTGTCAGAGGTTCTGAATAATATTTTTATGCTTTTCAGATAAGATCAGACAAAGATCTGGTGACATCACATTTCTATGATATCTTTCAGAATATTACACGTCATGTCCTGCTAAAAAAGGAATTCTGAATCCAAGAATTCTGCTGTAAATTGGAGTTCTAGGGAGAAAGGATAGCGTCTTAATGTTTTAGGCTTAGCTTTAAATGTTCATAGATCAGAATTTCTCCTTTTGTAAATCAATGTAATTTCACTGACTTCCATGGAGCTATGTCAAGTGAATAGCAGCAAATGAATCCAGTCTTGTTTTCTATCACAATTCACATTTTGTTCTAAAGGTTATTTTAGGCTCTACATTGAGCAAACCATTGTAATTGTGAAACTGTTACCCAGAGTTCAGAAAAAAGAGTTCTGTAGGATGGTGACAGTGCAAATCACTTCTACCTTGTCAATATGGATTGGCTTTCTGCTTGAAGAACGTATCCCACAGTTTGTAAAGTCAGAAGAAAGCACTGTGATCATTTACTCTGACATTCTGTATGTGTACAGATCATCACAATTTTTGGGCTCACTTCTTTTGTGAACTACAGCAATTTGTTAAAGTAAGCATCCTGTCTCAGCTTAGACATTACCAGTACAGATACTTTTCAGGTCATACTAGATGTATATGACTCTCCCTATTTATTTGCTTGCATGTTTTTAATCTCATTCTTAGTGTGAATATGTTGAGTTTTAACTTTAACCTGGGACCTTGAAGAGTCTGTTCCTGAAATCTTTTTCCCCGCATAAGTACTTATAGTTCACAAATGATTTGCTCACTAAAGCATCTCCTTGATACACTTGTCCTACCACAGTTAGATTGAGCTCCAAAGATATCTGGGATGGTTCAGTGACAGACATTTATCATGAAGTCATCTCTGAGAATACAGATTAAGAACCAGGTGGATTTCTCCTTTTTTGCAGACTACCAAACTACTTTCAGACAGTATTAACTAACTAATCACTTGTGTTCTGAGGTAGCTGCTGAGCTAAAAAAGGTGGCGTTGGTTATCCATCACTTCAGGTACCATTGTTACCAGGACAAAACTTTTCTGGGCCTCATCTTTCACTACTGAAATTATTCAAAGTTTGTCAGGAGACCTCAGGAGAGGTCCCACAGGAGTATGGCACGAACAGAGAACAAGGAAAACAAGAGCCCAGAGTAAAGCACCGGGCCAAAAAGAAATCAAAGAAAGGCAAAGGGGTTGTTGAGAGGTAAAGATATCAGCAAAGCCCAGAGGTGGGAAGGAATTGCTGCTAGAGTGCTGTGGCTGCAGCACCCTTTGGAGAAAAAGAAGTCCGGAGCTGCTGGAGCCTAAAAATCACAAATCCAAAGAGCCTTGGCAAGCAACATTTGTTTCTTATTATTAGAAAATATTTTGTCAGTTGGAAAAGATATTGTCTGGAAGGTTTTGTTACTGTAAGTTCTTAGAGAAGGAAAAAATTCTCCAGGGAGAGACCCTTGTATACGCATACGCAGCCATACAGTTACATTTTGTATTTGAACTTGTAACCGTGACCACAGTTATTGCACTTCAATTACTGTTCATGTGTGATTTTTTTTCCTTTCTCTCCATACACACACATATGTAAAAACATATGTATTTATTAAAAGACTAAGCTGTCACAGAAGCAGGATACAACAAAAGGGAAAAATACTGATTTTGGTAATAGCATTTCCAGTTTTTAGAGTACTACATAAAAAAAAATCAATAAATTCTGAGCAGGTTTAAGGGGAGATTACTGCACACTGACGGCTCAACCTGAAAAGACTTTTTTTCTAGATTAAAAATAAAACAACAAAGATTATAATATAATCCCAGCAGTGGATTTTTACATCCACATCCAAAGGATGTGCAGGTTTATTAAAGAACAGCACAATGTCTTAAAACGTGAACCAAACCTTTTACTGCGCTGTGCTGCAGACTCCACTGCTCCAATCAATACTCCAAACAGCCCTATTTTTCTTGGACAAAAAACATACATATATCTGACATTTGAGGAAGCCAGGTGAAGAAATCAATAGCTAAACAAAAATGCACTTAATCATATCTATTCTGGACAGATGCAGACTGGAAAATCCTATACAGCCCCTGTCTTGCCTTCTGCTTAAAGCTTAGAAACGCATCTGAGCTTCCTTAATGGCAATGTCCTGTTGCTAGAGCTCTGCTGAAGCTGGGGTGATTACAGTAGCAATTAACTGTGTGCCAGCCAGCCTCAGACCTATCACTCAAACTCACTTCAGGTGGAGTTAGTTGTTAGAGTACTCCAGCATAAACACATAACTTAATCACCAACAGATGACGTACTTTGTAAGGGTAACAGCTTTACTGGAATAGGTACCAAAGAGTCACACATTCACTTGAACCTTAAATCTATTGGTCTGCGTTTTCTTACCTGGAGTCAGCCCAAGAAGGAATTTAATATATGCACACACTTCATCTTTCCTTAATGGTTTTATGCAGTGACCATTATTGGACATTTCTTGTGGCATTGCAGGTGATCATTAAACATACATAATAGCCATACTAAATGAGTACATATAGCCCTAATGCCAAAAATCTCTATGTAGAAAAGTACGTTTGTACATGTGTGTGTGAAGGTGCTTCTTTACTTGACATTACTTTGTAAAGCCCTTTGAGATAACCACAGTGCAAGAGATGTTTTAGAAAAACACAATTTTATTTCTTCTCTGCTTTAGCCCTAAGCGGTTCAGTGTTATTTGAACATCAGCAACAGCACTTCTTTACAACTTCAAAGTCAGATTCTAACCTCAAATTGGCAGTGCACTATGAGATTAAAAATCTGCCCGACACTGGGAGAAATGGATGTTTTCAGCAGAAAGAAGAGCGATAGGAAGTAACAACACGACAATCTAATATCACTCAATTAGAAGGTATAATAAGGTTACACTAAGGTGCCTGATACAAATGCTCTTGCAGGAAACACTTCAAGAAAGGCATGAGGAAAAGGATAACACCATTAAGCTTGGGAAGAGTTTTGTAGCTGTTATTAACCTGAAAGAAGGGTGAGATTCCTCCCAACTGACCTTTTCAGCGAAACCCTCCATGTCAGGCGTTCTGCAACCATGAAACCCAGGGAATGTCTTTTATTTTCAAAATGTGTAATCCCGAAAAGAAGAAAATGCAAATGGGTTTCTGAGGTCTTTTACTTCCTACCAGTTACAGCTACTGCTCGTTTAGGAGCACAGCGAGAGGTCTCTTCTCAGTAAGAAAGATGGATATCTCAGCGGTGGAGCCAGCCTAAACCATGGAAACTGGGAAGCAGCTACAGGAGTTTTGGGGTCCTGCTGGTACAGATACAAATAACAGCAGTTCTGGCAGGGTGAGACACCGTTCCTCAGCAAATCCAGTCCTCCTGCTGTCCCCAGTCAGCCCCTGATCCTGGAGGATGTGGAGACCGCTCTCCATTTTTATTTTAGGCCCATTATCACAGAGTCCGATCAACCCAACAAGCGCTTCCATCCTGTTGATAGCGCAAGAACGCAACTGCTGATGTGGTTGCGCCTATCTTGGCATTCTCCCTTTCAGGTCACCAATAAATGCAACATCGCAGGACTTGGGGTGGCACCATTCGAGGTTTGCTCTTGGGCTGCTGCTGATTTCCACACTCGTCTCTAACGGCCTCCCGCGCTCCTGTCCCCCACAGCCGAGGGAGGACGCCCGGGCCCCACTCGCCGCGACGGGCGATGAGGGTCTGCAGACGCCTCGCCGTCCCGCTTCCCGCCCTTGCGGCCGCGCTCCCCTCAGCGCCGCGCCCCCTCGTCGGCAGCGCAGCCGTGGCTGCGGGACCGGGCGAGGCTCAGGGCAGCGGGTCCCTCGGCGTGCGGCAGGGGGCGCCGCGCGTTTCTCCAGAGCGGGCCGGGAGGAGCCTCCGGCGCGGCGCGGCGCGGCCGGGGAGGGAGGCGGGCGGGCAGGAGCTGCCACGTCCTCCGCGCCGAGCGAAGCCAGCCCGCGTCTCAGCCCCACGTGTGGCAGAGCAGGGGAGTTGCCGGTGGCCAGCTCGGACTCTGCCTCGCTGCCGCCTGTTCCTTGCCTGTCCCTCGGGTAAGCGCAACTCTGAGTAAGGGCGCTCGGCGGCGGCCCGCTCCCGCCCGCTGTCCCGGGGGAGGCCGGCGGGGCGGTGGGNCGGGGCGGGAGGCGCCGGGCCGGGGCGAGCCGCGACCCCTGCAGCGCTGCTGGGAGGCTCTCGGGAAAAATAACTCCGAAAAGACCCGCACGACACTTTCAGGCTTCGTGCTTTGACTTTTTTTCCCCTTAATTTCTCTTCCCCAGTCGCGAGTTTAGTTGTGCTGAGAAGCGACCGAGACCTGTGTTTAAGCAGCCTGTTGAAAGAAAACCTCAGGAAAGCATTGAAAGGCGACCCAGGAAAAAAAAAATCAAGAAAATCCGTTCTGAATATAAAAATCTGGCTTTTGTGAAAGAATATTTCAGGTAAAATATATTTATTTTTTTTTTAAGCACCGCCCTTCTGTCCATGCGATGTTCGTAGGTTTTTCCTTTTTAGAGCTGATTACCTTAATTATTTTTTTTTCTCTAATGCTTCTAAACCAGTTATGGTTCAAACGTTCTTTTAAAGCAGTAGAAAAAGTGTTCTGGAGTCACAGAGATTTCCATTCCGGGGTCCCGATCGTGCCTGAAATTTGTATGAGATTTTTTTATCGGTCTGTGTGGTACCTCCCTGGGCTGGGACCTCCTGGGGTTACCATGTTTCTCTCAATTTTGAAAATGCGATTGTCAGTTATTTTTAGCTTTGTTAAAAATTTCCTCCTTTAAATGAACCAGAAGTCTTGTAGGAATTCCCTGATGCCCTGTTAAAAAAAAGTGAGATGAGTNCGCGCCCCCTCGTCGGCAGCGCAGCCGTGGCTGCGGGACCGGGCGAGGCTCAGGGCAGCGGGTCCCTCGGCGTGCGGCAGGGGGCGCCGCGCGTTTCTCCAGAGCGGGCCGGGAGGAGCCTCCGGCGCGGCGCGGCGCGGCCGGGGAGGGAGGCGGGCGGGCAGGAGCTGCCACGTCCTCCGCGCCGAGCGAAGCCAGCCCGCGTCTCAGCCCCACGTGTGGCAGAGCAGGGGAGTTGCCGGTGGCCAGCTCGGACTCTGCCTCGCTGCCGCCTGTTCCTTGCCTGTCCCTCGGGTAAGCGCAACTCTGAGTAAGGGCGCTCGGCGGCGGCCCGCTCCCGCCCGCTGTCCCGGGGGAGGCCGGCGGGGCGGTGGGTGCAGGCGGCAGCGGCGGCCCGGAGGCGTTGGGGAAGGGGGGACAGGGAGCGGCTGGGGTGTGGGGGTGGAGTGCGAGTCGAGTCCGCGGTGCCCCCGGGGGAGCCGCGGGGCAGCGGGTTCGTCTCCCGGGCGGGCCAACTTCCTGCGGACTTTGACTGCGAGCGCTCCTTCCCGGGGCAGCGGGAGCGGCCCGGCGGCCGGTTAAAACCGGAAAGTTTTAAAAGCCGGCGTGCGGGCTCGGTGCCGCGGTGAGGAGCTGGGAGGCGAGCGTGGCTCGGTAGCGGCGGGTGGGAGCCGCCGCCTCAGCCGGCACACCGCCGACCGCGGCCGGCTCCGGGCGTCTCTCTGCGGGGTGGCCCAGCTGGCCCCGAGCCCTGCAACGGAACCGCCTCGGCTGGATACCCCGCGGCGGGGAAGGCCCGGGGGCGGCCCGGGCGGCTCAGGTGAGCGGCCGGCGGAGCGGGGCGGGAGGCGCCGGGCCGGGGCGAGCCGCGACCCCTGCAGCGCTGCTGGGAGGCTCTCGGGAAAAATAACTCCGAAAAGACCCGCACGACACTTTCAGGCTTCGTGCTTTGACTTTTTTTCCCCTTAATTTCTCTTCCCCAGTCGCGAGTTTAGTTGTGCTGAGAAGCGACCGAGACCTGTGTTTAAGCAGCCTGTTGAAAGAAAACCTCAGGAAAGCATTGAAAGGCGACCCAGGAAAAAAAAAATCAAGAAAATCCGTTCTGAATATAAAAATCTGGCTTTTGTGAAAGAATATTTCAGGTAAAATATATTTATTTTTTTTTTAAGCACCGCCCTTCTGTCCATGCGATGTTCGTAGGTTTTTCCTTCTTAGAGCTGATTACCTTAATTATTTTTTTTTCTCTAATGCTTCTAAACCAGTTATGGTTCAAACGTTCTTTTAAAGCAGTAGAAAAAGTGTTCTGGAGTCACAGAGATTTCCATTCCGGGGTCCCGATCGTGCCTGAAATTTGTATGAGATTTTTTTATCGGTCTGTGTGGTACCTCCCTGGGCTGGGACCTCCTGGGGTTACCATGTTTCTCTCAATTTTGAAAATGCGATTGTCAGTTATTTTTAGCTTTGTTAAAAATTTCCTCCTTTAAATGAACCAGAAGTCTTGTAGGAATTCCCTGATGCCCTGTTAAAAAAAAGTGAGATGAGTTTCTCATTAGTACATTTTTAATAACTTTTTTTCTCTCTCCCTCGCTCTCTTAACTGCCTTTTAGTAGCCTATTTATAACATACAGACCTCCCAGACTGAAGTGAGGAAAGCTCATTTTAGACTGTTCTCAGTCTTTGTAGGTAGAATTTTCACTGATCTTTATCAGTTAAAGGAACAGTTCCTTGTCACAGCAATTTTATCTGCTGCTTTCCCTCATGCTTTGTGGGAAGCATAGAAGGAACATCTGCCAAAAGGAATTTTGGGTGCTGCTGTCAAATATCCCTTTGCTTGTGGGAAACTTTAGGACCTACCTGTTTCTTTAGTACTTTTTTTCCAGCATGGGCTTGCACAGGTCTCTGTTCCTCAAGAGGGTTTTGGCAGAGCTGTTGACCACAATGCAGGGTGGTACAGAAGAGCATGGACAGCACTGGCAGACGTACGGAGGTAAAGACTAAGCCATTTACAGAGCCAGGCATCTTTGGAAGCTGCCAGGGTGGACATCAGAAAGCTCTCCTGTGGGGTCCTTCGCATGCATAACACCCTTTTGAGATGTGACTGGTGCTCACAGACTGATGGTATTGCTTTGTGTGAAACGTAAGATATTTAGCGGTGACCACATGCCCACACCTCCTGCCTGTGGAACACCACCTGAGCTTTGAAGCTACACCAGAGCATCAAACTTACTTGGAAGTGGCCATGAGTGGGGTCACAACCTTCAGTCACACTCCCAGGCTGACCAGGGACTCGTTGCTGCTTGTTTGGAGGTGTGTACAGTAACACTGAGAGAGTGGACTGTTTCCTGATCACTGCTATATCTATATGCTAGCAAAATAATCTCGATTTTATTATTTTTTTAAATCTATCATGTTTTTCCATGCATTAAATAGTGAAATGCTTTTGCATTTACGTAATATATATGTATGTGCTGATTAGGTAATATGAGCTGGTTTATGGGATGGTAAACAGACTATACACTAAATCTTTTGGCTGTGGCACTTAATGTGTAATGTATTGCAGTTTCCTGTTCGTTTTTGTTACAAATGTTCCTCCTCCATCACCCTTTTCCCTTGCCTGCTTATTTTGAAGCCCAACAAGGCTTGTCCTGATTGTGTGTGCACTACCAAGAAGCAGTGGTGTGGAGGAGCTGAAGGAATTTCTCCATGGAGAGTCACAGGTGACCTGCCCTGATTCAGCAGCTAGTGCTGCTGTTGTGGGGCCTGCCCACAGAGAGACACGTTGACCTCTGGCAGTGGTATTGGGGTTTGAGGGGACTAAGCACTAATTCTTGCTGCTGAATTGGGCTGGACTTTGCTTTTACTGTTACACCTCTGCCCCAGCTACTCCAAAAGCCATCTGGGCCTTTCAAGAATGGATCTGATCTGTCTTGATTCAACTACTTTGATTGAGGTGCTCCAGAGTAACATGTTCTTTGGAGCACAGTCTCTGTGCCAGTCTCTCCATCACGCGCTGCAAGAAGCGTCTATGGGTGGATTGATGTCCATGATGTCCAGTAACAATTTGTGTTGCATACCGATCTGAATGTCTCTGTTTTTCACTGATTATGGAAGTCCTGTCATGTTTGGGAGAAATGTCTGGCAAAGAAATCTTGGCTGTTGTCTTCTCTGGAGATCCCCTAAGGTTGGCTGCTGTACAGGGCCACCAGAACAACAGCAAAACTGCTCTGTAAGACCACAAGTTGTGTAACAAGGTGGCATTTTTTAATGAGGTATGAGATCCTGAGGGGTCTCCATGATAGTGCTGTTCTGTGCTGCTCCTGTTCTGTTTTGTTTTGGTTTTTAGTTATTGCAGTATCAGCTTTCCAGTAAGCGCTCCTTAAAGCTCAGAAGTTACCTTCCTTTCTGCCCATTATGGGAAAGAGGTATGTTGACAGATGAGGACTCTGTAAGGATTTGCTGAGCTCTTAATCCTGTTTGTGGCTAATAGGCCATGCTAATGTGGAAGGGCATCTCTTTCAGTATATAAGGGTCTTAACTGCTTGCTACCTTAGGGAAATGTGCTGTTAAAATGCTATAATTGTCTTAGTAGTAGTGGCAGGCCATGAGGTTATTGATGTAAAACTCTGTAGCAGTGCAAGGCCCTCCCCCCCCTTTTTTTTTGAGAAATTTTTACTTGTTAAGACAAACCCTAAAATAGTTGCCGTAGGCAGTAGAGGAAGCAGGCTTTGTATGTTGAAGTGGCAAACAGCCAGAGATCAGATGTTTGTGGGCCCTTCAGGCACAGGTATATCTTGAGGGGATGAGAATGTGTGATAATATTCTCTTTGTTGTGTTTTGCCCTATCACTAGTTTAGTTTCAGGGTTTTTTTTGTCTTCTCCATCCTGCTTCGTTTGATTTCTCGTACACCGTTTTTAGTTGCAGAGAAGTTAGTTACTTCTTTCTCTCTTTAAAATGCAAGCTCTGTGCTTTTAGATGTCAGTGTGACCAGAATTTTGTGACTATTTTTGTCATTAGAAGTCTTGCTGAGTTTCTCAAAGCTAGGGCATGCCCCAGTCGAATTATTCTGTATTAAAGTTCTGAAAATATAAGCATAATTTTAAGTATATTAACAACTTGGCAGAGACTTCTCTATCTAGTCCCATCAATATGCTGGTCAAAACTTAATCTAAATAGTGTGCAGTGATGAGTCTTTCCCCTGCAGTTTCAGGTGAGTGTAGAAAACACCACTTTCAACCTCATAGAATTAATGTGTGTTATTTAAGCAGCTGCTTTATTAAAGATGGAGGCTACATTGGGATCAAAGGACTTACATGGTAGTTTGCTAGCAGGGTTCTTTGGGGCTGAAAAGCTTCTGAGCAAAGTAGCCGTTTGCCTTCCTGTTTGCTAATATGCTGTATTAAAAGCATATAAAGATAGAGACCTTAGTTCCATGTTGACCAAGTATTTGGTGGAGGATGTTGCTAAAACCAGAAACTGGAGCTGGGCTTGTAGATGGAAGATGGAGGGTGAGTGAGTTGTGACCCTGACTTACCATGTGCAAGACACTTGATTTTTAGATTTCTCTTGAGCTAACAGTGCCAACTTGTATTTCCCCCTTTGTATCAAGTACTGTCTGTAACAGCTGCAAAGGAAGGCTTTTTCTGTGACCATAATGTATTCTCTTTAATTGGCCTGGAAAAATTAGTCACAATAATCGAGAGACACAGTGAAAGTGTCAGTTGCAAGGAATTCTATTTTTTTTTCTTTAAATGGGTGGTAACCATAATGCTGAGCTTCTCTCAGTCCTTTTCAGGGGCGGGCCTGGGGCCTTCCTGAGGTGGAGGGCCTTAGAAATGGGGTCTGGCTGTGTGCAGAGTGGGTGGGTTCTGGCCTGCTCAGGTGGGTATTGACTTCCTGCACTATGGCAGAAGGTCGGAGATGATGAATGTACCGGGCTTTGTGACATGGCCAGATCTGCAGGAGCAGGAGTGCTGGAACTCCTTATCAGACTTACCAAGGCCTGTGAACCAGGCTAGGATGTGAACTCCTGACGGGTGCCCTAAGCTGTAGTGCCAGCTAGCCTCTTACCTGCTCCCTTTCATAGTTTTTATTTTATCTTGTTTGGATTGCACATGTTTTCCATTGGACTTCTAATGATCCTTTGCACTACAGTTATCTGCATTTTTCTTTTATTTTTGCCCCCAGCTGTTCTTTGTCAGTTTGTCTGGCTTGCTTTTTTTTTTTTAAATAATTACAGAGTTAGATTTTTCTGTTGTGCAACACACCCCCTCCCATGTTATTTACATTTCTTCTTCCTTTATTCATCTTCCTATATTTTTCCCCTTTTAACTCTTATCCTTAGAGGAGCCAGTTTTACTCTTGGAGACCAGCCCTTTCTTATTGATTGCCAGCTGCTTTTATTGAAACTAATTTGCATTCTCTGCTCTTATTGTGCTAGACAGAGGACTAGTGATTTTGAGTAAAGCTCTTTCCCCAAAGGCTTTGCTCAGAAATTGTCTCTGTATTTCACAAAGAGTGGAAAATAAAGAGCAGCATCAGTGCAAAAGCTGCTTCTGCCTAAACCAATGTGTTTGTGTCTGTCACATGAAGAGTTGAAATGTGGCCTGCCTCGCTGCAGGAACAAATGACTTCTCCAGGCTGAAATGAGCTGGTGGAGTGAGGGGAGTGCAGGGTGGTGTGGCCTTTTATTTACTTACATGGGCACCCCTTGGACTCTGGCAATAGCAAATCCATTCCACTTGGATATTGGGTATTGCCTTGATGCTTTGATTTACAAGCAGTTGCGTTGCTGTGATTTTTTTGTTTGTTTGTTTGTTTGTTTTGGCTATAGGCAGCTCTAAAAAATTAAGAGCAAAGGTATATCAGAGTTAGAGTTGGCTGCATGATGGTGAACTTGGAAAAAGGTTAAATCAGCAGGTGGCCTGGAGGGGGCTTTAATGCTTGGAATACTCTCTGCTTTCAGATAGGCTCTTTGATAAGGGTTTTTTGATAAGGCTCCTTGAACCTTATTAATTGCTAAATATAAAAATGTTGTGTTCAGGCCATGTTGATTTTGGGCTTTGTACCGCACTAGAAGTATGGATAATCCTGATTTGGATGTACCAAACCTCAGGGTCTGTATACGTCTCCTCAGGCTGCTGTCTGTTTAAAAATTGGTCTCACTGCTTGTTCGCATAATGTATGTTTGGAAAGGAGATTTCTGACTGTGGTACAGCACTTACTTTCAGGTCTGGAGAGGAGTTGTGCTGTATAAATCTGTTATTAAAACTCACTGAAGTGCTTTGCCTCTAAAATGGTTGTTCCAAGCGTGGCTGCTTGCTGGTAGTTAGGTGTCAGTAGCATCTTATACTTTATATAGCATCATCGCATCATGAAAGATCTTGTGCTTGACTTTGACACCCAACTAAAAGGATAACAAAAATAAGGAATTGTTCAGGTGAAGCTGCAGGATGCAGCTTCTAGTTATAAAAATACACCCTCAAACATAGCTTAGATACATGGCTGTCATGATACAAATAAGATTCAAGATCCTAGAGACTTTTATTAGACCTTACTAGTGACAGTAGAAAATACGGCTCTGCTCCTGCAGCTGTGCCACAAAAAGGCTCAGGGAGTGCACCTGTAGTAGTTTGTTTTTGCAAGCTTAGGTCTGCTTAGAAACCAATTTGCTTACTGCGCTGGGTCTTACCATTAACCCACCATATCCACCGTTAGCTGCAGCCTGCTTTGGATGGGGGAGTGTACAGTTAAACTCTAGCATGGTTTAGGATGGAAACAGAAGGATTAACATCTGTCTTAAGTGGCTTGAAGGGTTTAGCTGTTAATGCTGCACAGCATCAGAAAAAATAAGTTTACTGAACTGATAACTGTTTAAAGGAGTGGCTTGTAGTTACACTATCATAAACTTTGAAGTCTCAAGTCTTGGAGACTTAGGAGTTACTTGTGGTGAAGGACTTTAGCATGAAGGAAAGGGCTGCATGTCAATGTCTTGCCTAAATGTTTGGGTTTGATACCATCCATTATTTGGAAGTCTTGATCCTGGTTCTTGCTGCTGAATTGAGATAATTACAGTCTGCAGAACCATTAGCCAGTTTCCCTCCATTGTTTAAGTCTTTCCCACAGTGGTAAGAGAAATATTTAATGGGATAGGAAACAGTGTCTGTAAAAGTAAGATTTGCTCTGATTGCCTGAACTATTTCTAAGTCACATTTCTGTAAGCTGAAGCTGACTTACTTCTTTCTGTTGCTAATGTATTTAGCACGTTAATTCATTGTACAGCAATCTCCAACAAACACACTTTTGCTTTTTTAAAATGACAACATAAATTGAGGAAGAGAAATGAAAGTATTTGTATGTGATCACTTTATTGTTTTTTCCATGTCTTCCAGCTATAGCACTGCCTTCCTGAGTGGGGGAAGTGAGACCTTTCTGTTCTGTGTCCAAGCAGAGCAAAACGCAGAAGTGAATAGTTGAAGCAGGAATGAGAATCCATTTGACTTTTCAGATCCTCGCCTTTGTTAATAACAGGGTGGGTTATTGCTATTGAACATGATGATTTTTTTAAAAAAATAAAGTTATTAAATTTAGCGAGTGCTTAGTGGGGAGCAAGGGGAATTCCAAACACTTGAGGAAACCTGTGGGAATAAACCTTTAGAGCAAGTTCAGTAACAAGCAGAAGTATTCAAGTTGGTTTGTATGTGTTAACATTGTTCTCCTCCTGGACCAGTTATGCCCCTCCTAATGCAGACAGGGTGTAGCTATACATTGCCTTGCAGGCTGACCTACACCTCTGCTCACACTCTCAAATAATTAGACAGGAGTTGGATCTTCTCTGTAAGCCTCCTAGCTTTATTTCAGTGCTGTGCTCAACTTAAAATGCAGTGCTGAGAGACTGGTCTTTTTTAGCTTAGGTACAGCACCAGTCTAACCAGTCCTTGCAGCTTTTGAACTGGAGCTGGTTTGCATCTGATCCTCTTTGAATAGAAGTGAGGAAGATAGGGTCTGCCTGTGGTGTACCACCCTTTCATGCCCCGCGGCTGGTTCTGGTAAATCAATGCTGTTAACAGATGGCTTAGCTGGTTTTTTTCGTGTTTCCTTCCTCATTCTCTGTATATCACAGAATATTAGGGGTTGGAAGGGACCTCTGGGGATCATGTAGTTCAACCCCCCTGCCAGAGCAGGTTCACCTAGAGCGGGTCACACAGGAACACATCCAGGCAGGTTTTGAAAGTCTCCAGAGATGGAGACTCCACAACCTCTCTGGGCAGCTGTTCCAGTGCTCTGTCACCCTCATAGGAAAGAATTTTATTCCTGATGTTGAGGAGGAATTTCCTGTGTTTCGGTTTGTGCCCATTGCCCCATATTCTATCACTGGGCATCACTGAAAAGAGACTGGTCCCATCCTCTTGACATCTGCCAGTCAGATGTTTATAAACGTTGATCAGATCACCTTTTCTTTTCCAGGCTAAACAGCTCCAGGGCTTTTAGTCTTTCCTTGTAAGAGAGATGCTCTGGTCCCTTAATCATCCTCATAGCCCTCTGTTGGACTCTTTCCAGGAGTTCCCTGTCTCTCTTGAACTGGGGAGCCCAGAGCTGGACACAGTACTTTAGAAGTGGCCTCACTAGGGCAGAGTAGAGAGGGAGGAGAACCTCCCTTGATGTGCTGGCCACGCTCTTAATGCAGCCCAGGATGCCATTGGCCTTCTTGGCTACAAGGGCACATTGTTGGCTCATGGTTAACTTACTGTCCACCAGGACTCCCATGTCCTTCTCCATGGCACTGCTTTCCAGCAGGTCAACCCCTAACCTGTATGTTCCCTAGCCTGTATGTTCCTCAGATGCCCAGCTGCCAGTGGGAGGTTAGTCTTAACTGTCCGTTGTGACTTTGAAAAACTGGATTTTTTTTGTAGGGGGATGGTAGTGTTGGTGGTTTTTTTGGTCATATGGTTGGTTTGGGGGGTTTTTTTGGATGGTTGGTGTGGGATTTTTGGAAGAAGGTACCTATGCACTTGGTGCTTAAATTTTTAATACCTGGATGTATTTTCTTGGCAAAGATTGGTTTTCCAATGCCTCTTGCAACAGTGAAAATGATCCTACTGGCCCTTAAAGCTTTTCTGCTTAATGCACTTCCTTGACCTTTTCAACCACTTCGTGCTTTTGCAAGGACATAAATGTAGATATTTTACATATCCCATGTTGCTGAACTAAATGACAATTCCGAGGTTTTGAGAAGTGTGAGCTTTGATGATGCATATTTTTTTCCTGTATGACTTTATACTCTGTGCTGGGCACTCCTGAAGGAGAAATTCAGTGTGAAGAGAGGTCATCTGACAGTTTTGGCCTTAACAACCCTTAGAAGCACAGGAGAGGAAAAATTAAAGGGAAGAGCTGCAGTGTGCAGAGTCTGAAGAATTAACATCAATCCCTTTTTCATATAATGTAAGGAATGAGATGTCTGGAGGAAGACAGCTTTCCCATGATACTGGCAGAGGAGCACAGACTGTATTTGGGAGTGAGATCAGGCCCCACAAGCAGCAGAAGCGTGTTGCACTGCAGAAGATTTCTGGGCTGCGATGTGCTGTTCTAAAATACAGTTTAAGAAAGTCAACAAAATATGTTTTTCTAGGGGTTGGAAAGACTTCCAGTTAGTGATTCCACTTCACCTGTAAGTTTCAAATATATCTGATAATCCCCATGTAATGCAATTCATAAGTATTTTTAAGCTTAACCTTGTTTAATTAAAAAGAGGCATTATTGCAGGGTATTCCATATTGCACGTTTGCTGAACAAGAGACTATCTGGATAAATGACTGAAAACTTTGCTATATGGCATCGATTCACTGCTGTCTTTTGTGCCAAATTTGAGTTGTTGTTGGGTTTTTTCTTTTTCTTTGTGAAATGAACTGATATGAATTTTTCTCTCGGTATTTTCATTCTGTGAATGCTTTTATTCATCGTGTGAAAATAATATGATGCTGTGTTACTAAAACCAAAAAACGTTTAGGCTGTAGACAGATATTGTAATGTCACTGGCTTTTTCTTTTTTTGTCCCCTGTAAGAATTGCAGTAGGTTTGTTAAGCTTGAGGAAGGATATAGTTGCTTTCCAAAATAAGTACTGTTTATAAAAGTTCATTTTAAAGTTACCTATGGGAGAGTGAACATGCAAGGAGGGGGTATGTAATGTTTTCTTAGGAACATACCTTTGCTAAATATATTTTTAAAGGTTGCTAATCTGTTTCCTGCCTAGGAAACCAAGAAAGTCAAAAAGTGAAGGAGATTATGGACATATCTGTTACCTCAGTGCTGTGGTGTTTCTGTGACTTCCATCTCCTATGCAGTTACAAGCTCTGCAGGAAAGGAATATGCGACTTCTGTTGAAAACTTTCAGGTTTCCTGTTTCTCTGAGCAAACTGGTTTCTGGATGAGCCAGTTAACTTTACTGCTGGGCCATCTTTCCGTATTTTCCGTTGCCCTGGAAAATCTGTGGTCTCCGCTGTTCCTGACCACCCTGGGTAGTTAGCGATCTCTTCCCTCCAGACTCACATAACCAGCAGTGTAGCAGCATCAGTGATGTGCAAGTCCCTTTGAATTCTGCTGTCACTTGTGTTTCTTGTGAATAAAGTGTTGCTGTTACAGAATTCCAGGGAGCCCTGAATATAAACGTATCAATTATGTGTCAACACAACAGCATCTGTCGTCGGAATTGGGTATCATTTATTTGGCATCAGCATAGCAAAGGTTTGGCTGACAGCCAGAGTGAAATATTCCAGCAGAAACGGCTGCAACAGGAGCCATCTCTGAAGTAATGCTCTGAAATTCAGGTGCTCTGACATTATCTTTTAATAAATTCTTAAGACATTAGGGACTGTAAGCAAAAAGCCTTTCAGGTTCCACATTCTTGTCTACCTTTGTTTCTTTTTCATGTCCAATTTGTTGTGTTTTGGGGTTTTTTTGTTCCTGCTTTCCAAAGAGATTCATACAGAGTTTGAGAATGTATATATCCTGTGATTTAATATCCTTTCTTTGGCCTTCCATTTCATATTCCAACACTTGTTTACATAAAAATTCCAAATGAATGCAATCAGTGATGGCTTCTTCAGAGAAACGTTGCTTAACTGTGAAAGAGGCAAAGCTTTCAAAATAGAGGAATAAGAAATTCCTTGTAAAAAGTATTTAATTGCTTGTTTTTTTATATTTTCCTTTTCTTCTTTCTGATTAACTTAGTTTCTCAACTCTTCCTCACTTTTTCTTAGGCCTTCTCTAAGTAAGTTTCGTTCTCCCAGAGATGTGAGTGAGTCAAAGCAGCAATTTCAGAAGGTTAGGAAACTCTGTAAGACACTCCATTTGTCACCGGCATAATTGCCACGGTTCAGTAAATACTTCAGAGTACCTGTGGGAAATGGGAGACTCGGATCACTTTGCTTGTGTGGATGATCCTTATCATACTTGAAGGAGGCAAAGAAGTAACTCTTCAGTTTAATGGTATAGCTTCTAATAGTCAGCTGGTTGGTTCTGGTATCTTTTTAAAAATGAGAATGGGAAGATCAGAGTTGGAAAGCAGAAAATATGGCAGAAAGACTTGGGGTCATGTAATGTATCCAGATGTTTACCTCTGTCTTTTCACTGACTAGGCTACAAATTGTCCCCATCCCTTAATCCTGTTACAGCTTCTCACTTGTGTGCTAAAGAAACTTCTTCCTAGGAAAACTACTCCTAAAAGTAGTTAGGAGAAAATATGCATTGGATTTTCAGGGCTGGAAGAAAAGCTTGTAGAATAAAGATGAACTGGGTTTTTTGAAAGGGTTTTGGTTTTTTTTCCCCCTGAGGTTTAAAGTCTTGTGAAGTTCAGTTTCTCTCAGAGGGGAGAGAACAGTAAAAGGGAGGGAGGTCTATCGTGTTGTCTGCATTTTAGACGGTTCATTTCTGTTTGGATAGAAGAAAAAAATTCTGTTTGGGTAGTAAGTTTGGATTAACTTTTAACTTCATACTCTCAAAAGAAATCACAAATCTAGAGTTAAGTAATGAAACCTCTTTAGGAAAATCAATGCTACCCATATCCAAGATCAATTTATTCAAGAGGTCAGCTCTGCTGCTGCCCTGGCATAGCTTGAATTTAATGATTAACCTCTTAGTGACTGTTCATGCAGCTTCTGCCCTCTGATACTTTATATAAGCATAAGCCAAGATGATAACAGAGTACTATAGTAGAGTGGCATGTGCTATTTGGGGAAAAATCTCTTTCCAAATCCTCTATGCAGCATGCATCAGCACCAGTGAAACTGAGAGAAGCCCATTAAGAAATCCGATTAGCTGTCTGCTCTCTTGCTGAGTTAAAATCTCTGCCCGGTGTGGTAATCAGTGATGTCTGACTGGCAGCTTATCTGGTAATAGCGCTGTCGCCTTCCATGGAGGCACCTTCTCTTGCAGATCTGCCGGGCATGTGTGTTCATTTCAGCTACGTAGAACCTTGAGCATTGAAGTGATACCCTGTAATAAATTTTAAAATCCTCTTCAGTGCTGAACCTGGCGGAGTCTTGTTGTGTTGTGGTGCCCTTCCATTCAGCAGATCTCCTGGTGAGACTGTGCAGTGTCACATAAGCAGTAGTGCACGAGAGAAGGGAGACACGCCTTGTGTGAAAGCGGCACTGAAAATGCAGCATTAGGTTCATGGTTCAGAGCAAAGTATTGTCAAGTACAGTAGTGGGCTTGCTTCAGCAGTAACCATCTCTGTGATTTTCTGCAGGTTAAGAAAAAGAAAATCCATATAATTTTGGGAAGTAAATATGAAAAAGATTTCAAAAGTAGCTTTAGTTAATTTAATAGCCTGTAGAGACTAAATTGTTTTCCTTTTAAATTGGGAGAATGTGAGGAAGAGCAATTCTAATGCCAGCAGTCTTTGATGTATTAGTCTCCATAAAATACAGATCTGCTGTCCCATATCCATAGA
The DNA here is from genome assembly GCA_013401335.1 of Brachypteracias leptosomus. Classification (NCBI taxonomy): domain Eukaryota; kingdom Metazoa; phylum Chordata; class Aves; order Coraciiformes; family Brachypteraciidae; genus Brachypteracias; species Brachypteracias leptosomus. The sequence goes on along the minus strand of VYZX01006046.1, from coordinate 72,969 downwards.
TATCTAAGAGACCTGACTGAAACCTGTGGAGCACTGTAGTAGCAATCGAGTCATGTTGCCAGATGGGAACTGAACTCATCAACTCTTGCCCCACGTGCATAGTCCTGCGTCTTTTGAAAGTGTCTCTGTTGGTAGTTGTTGCTTCCCATCAGTGTTTGCCCATCTTCCATCTTTCCATTCACTCGAAGGAGGTAATTTTGGTGGCAGCTGTTCTGATGGTTGGGGGTTTTTTTTGAGTGCTGTACACTTCTTGCTCTTGGTTGTATCAAGTCACTGTCATCTTAGCCAGTGCTTTCACCCTTATTTTGTATTTCATTCTAAACTTGCTATTCTGAAATATATTAATATTGTGTCATTTCTGCCTAGAGGATTATGACCAATTTTGACCCATTGCTGGCATCCCCAGCTGATTGAAATTTTAGCGTGGCTTCAAGGAAAATGAGAGATGATACGTATGGTCCAGTACAGTAGGTAAAAGGCTATGCTTCTCCCTTCCCTTTCTCAAAAATCTGCTTTGTGGTTGTAGTTCTAGTTTCAAGACTCAGTTAATTCGTGAAAAAAAAAATCTCACTTCTCTGTTGGACAGAAGGGTGTAATCAGTGGTTGATGTCCTGTATCATACAGGGGGAGTAAGATCTCTCGCCATTTGTAGGAAAAAGATGGTTCTCAGAGTCCTACTGTACAGGAAAAAGATGGTTCTCTTGCTGCACAGAATTGATTCTCTTGGTTTCGGAAGAGCACCTGGTCAAGAGAATGGGTGCATTGCACTTGACTTTATTTATAATATTCAAGTTCTGAAGTGAAGTGCTATTTTATAGTACCCTCAAATTAAATATCGGGGTTGTTGAATCTACTTCTGGCAGCGCAGCTCTTGTGTTGCACAACAGCCTGTTCGCAGTGTTTGCAAAACCATTTCAGTACATCTCACTGTTAGAAAGTCAGTGCTGCAACCTTATATAAGCCAGTCTCCATCCACTTAACTCCAGGACAACTTTGATGATTAATATTTATATAAAAGCTTTCGTGTTTTCACAGTGAAATTGTCTCACTCAAAAGAAAAAGTGGCTTTTTCCCTGTTGACTCGGTGTGAAAAAGCTTGCAAAGGCTTTCAGCAGCCCTGCATTGGAGACAGGCATCAACAGAAAAACTAGGGTCATTTTTAATTCGGTATTTCATTTTGTGAAATTGCCTACTCTGAGAGAAATAAAACATTTACATGTATATTAACCAATGTTTGCCAGCTCTTGGAATAAAACCAGTTCTCTCAGGGCCAAACAAACGCTCTGAGTGAATGAGTAATAATCTGCTATTGTCACTCCTAATTTATGGATGGGTAGATAGAGCAATGTTTGCCATTTTAAGTTGTCCTATTTGCTTGAAAGACTAAAAATCACAATTAGCAATTGGCTTGGGGTATCTATAGTGTGTCTGTTTATAGCTGATTTACTTGATATAGCTGTTGCAAAAGTTCAGAACCTCCCCATGTGATAAGTAATTGTGGAAGAAAATGAGAACGCATGAAGGTTACAGATGTTTTGGGACAGTAATTTGGAAGCTGCAGCCAGAGGCTCAGAAGATGTATGGCATCTTCTCTTTAAATGCAAGGTCCTTATGCCTCATTTATTTTCTGTGAAAATCTGTATCGTCATCTCTCTCATGTTATTAGAAAGTTTAAAATCTATGGATTCTCAAGATAATGGCTGTATTGAGCTTTTGTTGTTGACAGATAAGAGGAGGACATAATACTGAGTACCTTAGGATGATGTTTTCCTGTGTCTCTGAGCCTTTTCATTTGCTTAATTTTTCAACAAATGTAGTTAAAAAAAGATTTGCAAACCTCGTTTTATGCATTTATGAGCATGCTTTTCTCATGAAGTTAACAACTGTCTTGGCAAGATTGGAGTAAATAAAAACAGCAACGAAACTTTATTTTGTTGAGAAAGATGTGTGTTTTTAATGGGAGCACCTAAAATCCTACCCCTATGAAGCCCATATTGAATACTGCAGAGAGGCAGATAGCACAGCTTCCCTCTGGAATAGGAGTTCGAGGCATTGGGAGTCACTTGAGATGAAATTGTCCTCAGAATGTCCTATGAAGTCTTCTGTGAATGTAATCTCCTGGCCAGTTGTGGAGTGTGCTATATCACACCTGAATGCATAGATAGGAGATGGATGAGAAGGACAAGCCTTGTTTGTCACCCACTAAGAGTAAATAAACACAGTGCAGAGGTGAGACCAATAATTGATGTCTGTGTTCTCGGATGGATAGTCTCTTCCATCCACTTCTTTCGGTATTTATTTCGCTTCCATGCAGCTTTTTTTCCGTGCACCACTTTATCTTTCCTTTTCTTTCGCTGCTTTTTCTGCGCCCTAAGGGGCCTTTCCTGCTCTTGCTGCCCGGGCTTCATTATCTCACTCACCTACTTGCACTGCATCACAATTTTTTTTTTTTTTATCCCTCCCCCCCACTACTGCATTAACTTCCTATCTGTGGTCTTTTTAAACGAAATAACAGCAAGAGTGGTTGGTGTTGATGTTGTAGATACCAGGATGTCCACAGCCCAGAGTGCAGCCATTAATATTCTGTCTGTAAGCTGTGGAAGACAGGCTCTGAAGCGTTGCCTAAGGACATGATTCCTCAGCTCCTCTGAAAGGTCAGACATAGGACTTAACTTCTGTACTGTGCAGCCTTAGATAAGAAGAATCACAGAATGCTAGGGGTTGGAAAGGACTTCTGGGGATCATCTAGACCAACCCCACTGCTAAAGCAGATTCGCCTTGATGAGGTTGCACAGGAATGCGTCCAAGTGGGTTTTGAGTCTCCAGAGATGGAGACTCCACAACCTCTCTCTCAGCAGCCTGTTCCAGGGCTCTGTCACCCTCACAGGAAAGAATTTTTTCCTGATGCTGAGGTGGAACTTCTTGTGTTCCAGTTTGTGCCCATTGCCCCTCATCCTATCACTGGGCACCACTGAAAAAAGACTAGGCCCATCTTCCTGACACCCACACTTCAGATATTTATAAATGTTGATCAGATCCCCTCTCAGTCTTCTCTTCTCCAGGCTAAACAGCCCCAGGTGTCTCAGCCTTTTAGTTTTAAAAACTAATATATCCTCATTTTGAGAGAAGGTCAAATGATACATGATCCAAACTCTATGTTTAATGGATCATGGGCGAGTGCCTTTAAACACACATTCCCTACACACTCACAGTTCCCAGATCATCCATGGGCCTGAAGTGCTGGGGCCTGGGCTGTGGGCCCCGAGCTGGAGTTGACCTATGGATGAGTCACAACCCAGCAACATGTTTTGTTCCCCAAGGCCCCAGAGGCAGAACCTGGCCCACCTGTGTGAGGCCCTGCCTACCCCCAGGTGATCATGGTTGGGGTGGTGGGCGAGGCTAGAGATATATCAACCAGGAGCTGACTAGTTGGTGAGAAGCAACAAGGAGCTTATCAGTTTGAAGAGAGTTCCTGTGGAAGAGAGTTCTTGCTGGGTGCAGCTTGCTGAACTCTTTCTCAGTGGTGTGTTCCCCTTTGGCTGATTCGAGACAAAGAAGAGCAAACAGATGATGAGAGTGTGCTGAGGGGATGTTACTGAGTTGGGTGTTAGCCTGAGGAAGAAGAGAGCTAGCAGCACAGGGCCCCAGCGCTGACTTGTACTTCCACTGCTATGGGTTCAGGGCACAACTTGAAGTGCTTTGATTGGAATACCTGCTGTTATATTGACAGGAGGGACCTACTGAATACGCCAGAAGATGCACTATTGAATGTGCCTGCATGAGTTGTATTTTTAAGAGCTGTTCAGCAGTATCTTAATAAAAATGGGGGCTGAGGGGAGAAACCAGCTGCACCACAAAACCAACACCACCTCCCCATCCCCTCGAAAGAACAAAAAAACCCAAAAGATGAAAAAACCCCTGCCAAACAACACACCCAACAGCTTGGAGCAATGTTTCTTGAAATTGCTCTAAAAATGAAGCTATTAAGATTAATCTGAATTAATCTATACAAAGTAAGAAAGATACCTGCTCAGATCTCAGCAGTAGCAGGTGCTTGCAGTATTATAAATAGAAAGCAATCCGAATTGAGGTGCTTGTTAAATTTGCCTTTGTGATGCTTTGAAGAATTGCACTGGAACAGAAAAGAAAAATTACCAGAGGCTCTGGATTAGAAGGGTGGCTTAAATAGCTCTGCTGCCAACAGAAATGTAACATAAACTAGAATAAGTGATAGACTTGTTCAGAAAAGGTTATCTAACAGTGATTTGTCTCTAGCATGGAGAGGTTGGCGAAGAGCTTTGGAGAGATGCAATTGAACAGAGCAGGGCTTAATTTTTTGGTCAGTATTGAATTTTAATATATTTTCCGGGAGGTTGCACTGTAATCCTTTCTAGCACTTACATTTCTCAAGTTTTTCCTTGCTTCTCTTTTCCGCTTCCCCCAGCTGACAAAAACTAATTCTACAGGAAATGTTCGTGTTTGGGAAGTGGCCTTGTTCAGGATTTTTGCTGCCTTTTTGGCTAAGGCTGTGGTGAGGATCCTCCAGGTCGTTCAGCATTATCTAAAATACTTGACACCCTGTCGAGCCTCTGCAGAGGTGGCTGAGCAGAACAGCTAACAAATTGTCAAGTAAACCAGTTCAGAGCAGCAGGCTCAACTAGCAGGGAGACTATTAAAAATTAATACAAATCTGCAACATTTTGGGTTTTTTTCTTTAATGAGATACTCAAATTGATTTAATTTGGTGGAAAACATACCAGGAAATCGTAGCCTGGGAAAGCGGGTGCTTTAGGGAGCAGTGAGTTGTCCTGCGTGAGATCTGAGAACCTACCTTTTAATGTAGGGAAGCACAGGCTGGTGGAGAGGAGGTCTGTGGTGCCACAGTGTCGCCCCAGCACTCTTCACATCTGGGTTACTCTCTTGGAAAATACCTGGCATACAAACAGTGAAGGGGTCTAGGTTAGAAATGGTGGTAACACATGCACAGAACAGGTAGAGTCATTATCACAGAGTGAAGGGGGAAAGGAAATGCGTGTGGACAGCACGACTCCTGACATCTATGCCTAGATCTCCCTGGCACTGCATGTATGGGCTCACACAAGCTAAAGTGACTTGTGTGCCATCCCAGGCATTTAGGGTATTTTACCTGTGGTTAGGAATTCAGTTGCATCCATATGCTTAGGAGTTGCATGAGAAAGATGACTTAGGCAGCACATGAGCATGATACTCTTGGAAAAGTTTGGATGAGTTGAGCAGGGAGTGAAGCTGGTATCTTGCACTAAGCCAGTTGGGGTTAGCGGCTGATGGTGCAGTGTTGGTGGCTCTGAAAGTTCTGTGACTATAGTGGGCTGCTTTAAAAACCACCCGAGTGGAAAGGGAGGCTGTACAGGGGTAAATGAGAAGGGAGAATATAAATACTGGTACGTAGGGGGATGTCATGTTTTGGTCTTGATAAGTGCTTTAAAAGAAAGTCACTTGTACTTTACAGAGGTTGAACTGTGGGACTGATCAATAGTAGTTCACTGAACGTTGTAGAGGCACTTCTGAGACATTCTCTGACTACCTGGGCTTATTTGTAATGGACTTGTTACACAGCTCCATAGCATTTGCTTTTGCTTCTGAGTTTTTGAGCTGATGGGAAGTCCTGGCAGTAGGACTGTAAATAGGAGTACGTAAATAGGTGATGCAAGAACCAGCGTTGCAGAACTGATGAGGCAAAACAGGCTTGTGTTTAGGGGGTGGCTTTGCTGAGAAACTCCCTTTGGTTAGACTGGGCAAAACTTCTTTCTGTCTCTATAATTGTATTAAGTCTTAATTAAACTTTCTGCATTTAAATTAGTTTACGTTAATGTCACACTGTCTTATTATGTGTATATTGACAGACACTAACAGGGATTTGATCAGCCTAATCCAGCTGTATGTAATTATGTGCCTTCTTAAATAATTGCAAACAGAGTCTATCAATCATGGCAGAAAAGCCTGCTGCTTTATTATAATGTGGGATTGTTTAGTGCAATGTAATAAGACCACAGGTTTAGGCTGGGGAGTAAACAGAATGAGATTTTAATGAGACCAGTGATAGGAAGAAAAAACTCCCCACCCATCCTGTGCTGAAAGTCTCGGTTCTTATCTCCCTTCCCCTCAAATAAAAGGTGTCCTGATTGCATTGTTGTGGCACTGATGTTGAGAACATTTGTGTGATTTGAAAGGAATTTGGGAAAAGTACAGATTTCTGGCTGCTGGAGGAAGAACTCTAGCCTAAGCTTATTGTGCTGTTCCAGGGTGAGGTGGAGGTTTGTATTTCATTCATTGATAACTTGCTTACCCAGGTAAAACAAGAGTGTGTAGAAGGCACCAGAGGTGGGAATGAAACCTGCCAAGTGGTAGCACTGCATGAGCTCTGAAACACCTGCCCTACTTGGAAAACAAGTGAGGAAGAGAGTAACGTGGGGACCACTTCAGGGATTGTGTTTGGGTTGATTTTGGTGTGATTTAGTTCCTCTACAGTGTCACACAGTGCTCCCCTGGCACGTGTACAAGCAGGGAGGGTCAGGCATGGTCCTGCAGTCTTTCCTCAGTCCCTCACTGGAAAACCATCTGGGCCAAGAAAAGCTTGAAAAAACAGAACTTCATAAAAGTCCTGAAGGGGGTGAGTCGTAGATCTGAATCCCTTGTTCAGCGTGCTCTGGTATCACATCCAGCTTGCTTTAAATCTACCTCCAAGTTACTTCATAAAATAAGATGGTAAGTGCCACTGCAGTGCTGTCCATTTTGCTCCACAGGACTGTCTCAGGAGGAGGCCCTATCCCTGGAGACGTTCAAGGCCAGGATTGATGGGGCTCTGAGCAACCTGATCTAGTTAGAGGTGTCCCTGCTGACTGCAGGGGGGTTGGGCTAGATGACCTTGGAAGGTCCCTTCCAACGCAAACTGTTCTATGATTCTCCTATGACAGTTCTTGAGCTAGAAGAGGGAAATTTCTCTTTGTGTCTTCTGAAGAAACAAACCGATAGTTTGAGTCCAGGCTACACAGACTGTCTTGTGGTCAGGAAGTACACATGTAGTTTCTCCATGTTGCCCTGGAATCCTGGGAGCTGTTCTTTCAGCTTTTCTCTTCTGTCAGTCACTCTCTGTCGCTCCCTCTTGGGTGCCCACACGCCTGGACGCATGCACCCGGCCTGCCCCAGGCTCATCCCTTCCCATTGCATTTTTTGTGGGTTTAGATTTAACAATCCATTCTTGCTGTGGGCATGGATTTGTTTTGCCTGCCAAGCTCTAGCCTGGACTGAATTTTCAGTGTCAGAGTTTTAATGAGAATAGCATTACAATGAAAAGCAGCGACAGTCCCTCACCTCTCCTGTTTGCGTTGCAAAGCTGCAGTATCGGGCTTCGGCCCTGCTGGCCTTCTGCCTGGCCTGTGTCTCGGGGACCTGTTTCAAACCCATGTATAATGATGTGGCCTCATGGAGTGACTGTGTTGGGAACTCAGCAGTTTGTACAGGAGACGTAACAACCAGACCAGATGCTGCATTGCAGGAAAAGTGTATCTCCCATCTAGGTCATCATCAACTGAGAGGATGAGTGCCGCGAGCCTCTGGTGACAGCTCAGCTTGCGGTGGGAGTTAGCAGTGACAGTCTGGGTCTCGGTGGGCTTGTGACCCTGACGCAGCCGTACTGGGGAACAGAAATGTTGTTTTCACACCAGGTTCCTATTGCTGCGCCTTCTTGCAGATGCCAAATGCTTGGGGTTGATCTGGGAGAGTGGTATGTGAATTTTGAGCTCTGACACCAGTGACTATTTCTTTTTGTTTATTTATTTAGAGTTATTATTTAGAAACTGACTGAATTTCCATAAATACACTGGAAAGATAAATGTTTTGTATCCAAAGGAGTCTTGTCAGGAACAGCTGAGAAAATTACTTTTTAAGAAAACAGCTGAGCAAACACGTAATACCCAGTCATACACTAGGGGCTGTGGTTTGCTGCATTTATGCACGAGATCATCTGTAGCTGTATGGATGGAGAATGGCAGGATCCTCTTGTGCAGCCTCCCCCAGGAGCTGAATTCATGCAGCGACAGAAATTACGTGTTTGTTTTTCTTATGTTCTCAGTAAACATTAATAATATTTCTTCACTGGACTGCCTGTTGCAAAACTCGTCTTAATGCTGGTTCTTTATCTACGAAGAACAACACTGGTTATTTATCCACCTGTTCATGAAGCAAGAGGACTTGCCTTTTTAAATTTATTTTTTTTAATTTAATTCTGTTCTGTTTCTTTGCTGCATTCAGGGCAGATAGGATGGCACTGCAATGCTGTCTATGCCAAAAATGCCATCACCTTGTCTCTGTTAACAAGGCCTTCCCCGATGCCGAGATGCATGGCTTTTTGTGTCTAATACAGACTACTCACTATATCCAAGTCCTCAGAATTGTGAAAATCGTATTGAAATAGCTTTCTGCTCTGGTGGCCTTGCTCTCTCTGACTTTTTGGCAGCATTCAATGCTGGCTTTCATATTCCAAATGCTGTGAGTAGTTTGGACACTCTCAAAGCTACATTTACAGTAAATGTGATGTTGCGGTAATGATGGGTCAATTCAGATTTAGACCTGTAGTTTGGAAAAAACCCCCACCACTCAACTAACAAATAATGTTAAACCGACTTCAAATAGCATCTTAATAGTTCCATATTGTTATGTGTGTAATTAAAAGCTTTTAGCCTTGAAAACAGGATTGTTTTGACATGCTAATCATAATTCCTTGCTACAGTCAAATAGACTGAGGTAAATTTTTATGATATTAAGAATTGGCCTCATGTTGTAATGTGAAAATCCATTTTTCACAGAGAAAAAAAATTTTCTCTTGATGCTTTTCTTCATTTCTAGCACACTCTGAAATCATGACAGAGGATGCCACTGAAACAGAAGATCTCCAATTCAGCATTGCAAGTGTTACCTTGTGCAGCAGGATTGATGCATAGCAGAACTTCTGTTTCGAAGTACTGAGCTGGGTGACCCAGAGCATTCCCTGGTGCAGGAGACAAAGTTATTCATGTGGCTGTTCCTGCAGAGTCCTTGCTTGTTTAGGTTGCTCTTGCTTCCTTAGGAGGATGGCTTGTACAAATTAAGTTTCTTTTTTAAGCGAGTGATGATTGTTTCCCCTTGTTAGTGGTCATACAGAGCTGTGTTTTGGTACCAAAAGGAACTGTCCTGCAGCTGGAGTGTTTGCTCCATCATGGAGACGTTTTTGTGCTACTGAAAGTGGGTTGACTGGGGAGGTTTGGGGGCAGGGAGGGAGGATGTGATTGGGATTAAAGCGTTTTGTTAATCCCCTGGGCAGGCTTGCTCTTTAGGGTTCAGCTCTCTCAGTCAAATTGGCAAATCTCTGCTCTATCCATCTTTGTCACCCACACAAGTGATTAAACAGAACATTTTGCTCCTTTAGAGCCTGTCAAATAATGATTTTTTTTTTTTTAAACTATCATTTTACATTTAGTGTTTAAACTGGAGTGTAATAATTGTGCGTGAATGTAATGGAAATAGTGCTGGACAATCACTACTGCCATTGCGTGGAAACTGTTAAAATCAGGCTTTTTTTTGTTTGTTTTTTAAAGCCCCCTCCTCAGAGCCAGCTTCATGAGGCATTAAGTGCCTAATGCCTCTGACACAAACACAAGAAGGAGCAGGTTTAGCTTCTGTCGCTGTGTAGGAGTTGGGTGTGAACTGGTCTAAGTGCTCCTTCGGGTGGCTGCTACCTGGGCAGGATTTGAAGGGATGGAGTGTTCTTCAGAGAAGATGTAAGGATTGCTATTTTTTTTTCTCTTACACCTGTCAAAACTGAAACACAAGGAAAAAAACAAGGGTCAGAGTTGGACCTGGGTGGGTGGAAAGGCTGCTTGCGGAACTGAGGTCTCTGGAGACCCCATCTAGAGCTCTGTGTACAAGTGCTCCTGTTTGTAAAGGCTTTGTCCCAGGCTCCTACTGAAATACTTTTTTTAAATCCCATTCAGCTGCATTTCTAACCTGGCCAGATCACCTTAGAAATTGATGACCTTGCTGATGCTACTCTAGCAATGGCCAGACCTTAGAACTGCAGGGAAGAAAATTCCCCATCCAAAATGTGGTATTTCATCTCAAGGTAAAATCAGTTATGGAATAATGATTTAAAAAAAAAAAAATATTGTATTCCGTGGGGTAGCCTAAAACAAGTCCTGTCCTTTATTAAATAGAACCCAAGGTGTATGTAACTGTATTACATGCAGTTCAATCATTAATAAGAAAAAAGCCCAAGTATTTGCATGTTTCAAAGGTAGGAAATAACACGTATCTGTTGCTTAGATCTCACTTTAGTTAAGGCTAGAAGTGAGAATGATATTACTTCAGCCAACTTGTTGGTCGTGGGCTTCTCGTGCTGACTGGGACAGCACGTCAAGTTTCCTTCTGCTGTGTAAGGAGCTGCCATCTCCTTGTGACGTTGAAGTTGCATGAGGTAAGGGAGGATTAAAGCCTCACCTGTAGGAGTTCCTGCACAGCCGCTCCTGGCTGCCCAGAGCTGTTGTGTCCCTTCTGCTGGGACAACACAAGCAGAGTACTCTGAGCTGATGGCCTGGGGCTTCAGCAGCACTGCAAGGAGCTCTTTCACTGGTGGAATGGGTGGCCTTTATCAGGAGGCTGGAAGTGTTCCTGTTTTAACCACCACTTAGTGCAGAGCAGTGGTTCCCTGCTCACCAGGCTTCCTCTGGCCCCTTGGTTCCCCCCCTCCTCCTCTTTCCATCTCTTGGACTCGACTTTTCTTTCAGCCCTCAGTTGCAGTACCCGAAAGTAATCAGCCCAGTAGCAAAAATAAGTAACAAGCTGATAAGCTTGTTGATTTTAGTTCTTTCTCTTCTCCAATGCTGGTGTGTCCTGGTGATTGGGAACTACTGGTTTTGGGGCTTTTTAATGCTCAAATAATCTGAAGCATATTGTCTGCTTAGGTGTCTCGTGCCCTTTTTCCCAGCTGCTGGCAGGCAGTTTCAGTACAGCGTGTCCTGATTGCCTTCTGGTTTGTTGTTTGGTTTTATTTTTAATGTCTCAGTAACATCCATGGCCCTGGGGGAAAATTTAAATGATAAAAATTAATTCTTGTCAGATTGTTTGTTTGAATTTCAAGATGTTCTGCTATTCCAGAAATGTTACAGTAGCAAGAACGTGCTGCCAGGTTAATCCAAATTGGCTTGCAAACACTTGTAATTTTGGATTTGGAGAAAAATTATTCAGCTTAACGTGGCTAATACATTCGTGCTGTAAGGTTGGTGATAATAAGTACTTTAGACATCTAGACGTGCGATTACACAAAGTGCAGATAAAGGAGATCTGTGCCTGTGCTGGATGGAGGAGGAGGAGATGCAGAAGGGCAGCTCAGCAAGGGTGGGCGTGGCCAGGGTCGCAGCTGCTGGTCCCGGCTCGCAGGAACAGCCACCTGTGGTGTGAGGAGCTTCTCAAGGCAGATTTCTAATGGTCAGGGTTATTTCTTTTTTAAAAATGGAAACACTGGATTGCCATGAGTTCTGGTTGGAATACTGTTGATATACTTTGAAGGACACCAGTCCCCACATGTTTTACTACAGCCTCCTGGTGCAAAATTATCAGTGGTTGACTTGCTTTAAGATGCTGGCGAATGCTTCAACGTTGGTATAAGTGGCTTCAGCAAGTCCACTAATGTGTCCTTTTAGGTTTCAGGGTTAGCTCTGCAGAAATAATTCAGGGTAACTTAACCCAGAAGGTAGAACAAAGAGCACTTTTGTATATAAAAAGCAATTTGGATGATGGGCAAAGTGGAATGTAATTGCTCTAGATGTCAAGTTGGGGTACTAAATTTGTGAGTGTTTATTATGTTGAAGGATGATATCTTTAGGTTTGTCTTTCGTAGCTTGGACTCTTTATTGTTTTGTTCTGCTTGAAACCTTGGCTTTTTGGTGTCAAGCTGGAGCACTGCAGTATCAGAGAGGAGAGGGAGGCTCTGTGGAATGGATGTTTCAAATAAATACACCAATCAACACTCATTTTTCTTGACTTGGCAATCAAGACGGTTTCTTTCTAGCCAGCAGGTTCCTTCTTTTAGAGGAAACTTTGCCATAGTGAACTTAAAAATAATCTTATCACCTCATGCCGTTTTATTATCAAATTTTAAATAGCAAAATTCATGGAAGGTGAAGTTACAGTCTCTGGCAAGTGCTGGACTCCTGCTATGCTGCTGTTGTGAACTATGGAGATTCCACTTTTGCTAGTCTGCCAATCCCTTCCAATGCTGTTCCTACAAATGTCCCAGTTGAAGGAGTTGCTGACTTTCCAGTAAAAGCAGTAGTTGAACTAGTTTGGCCATTTCCAGCCTTGGCAGATGCTTGGGCCAGGGTGAACACTTAACAGAAATGGGAAGCAGCCTTAGCAGTGAGCCCTCTCCTTTTTGGGGAGATTGGGAATGGAAAAGAGACTCTTGGCTTCCGTTTGAGGAGGAAAGACAAGTTCCCAGTTCTGCAGCATGAGGTTAGCTGGTCATAAAGGTTAGAGTTGCGCAAGATTGAAGTACCTGTGGGACATTACTTTCTTATTGCCCTTCTGATCACAACTTGCTCTGAGTTGTTTTAAATGGGCAGTGCTAACTAGACTGTTGATCACCCCCATACCAATGGTGTATTATTTTCTTCCTCTGTGCGCTGGAGTTCAGCCTTCCCAGTACACAAGCAGGGTGATTGCTGGCTGAAGGAGGATGTAACTCAGTAATGTGAGAGAATTTGTTCTCATGGTCTGTGCACACCACAGGAGAAGAGACCCTAATCTTGTAATCCTGGCCCTGGCACTGACTTGTTGCACTTCATGTATCTGTTTCTTCCTTTCCATAATTGTCAGTAGTCATCTGCCTTCCGGTGAAGTCCATGGGTAGCCAGTAAGAGGCTTGGCAGCAGAAGGGGATGGCTGTGGCTCTTACTCGACATGGGCTGTAGAATTTTGTCTTATGCAACTGAGCACTGGTTTTTATGTGCAGTTCCATATCAACATGAGCATAGCAGCACATACAACACCCTGGACCTTTCCTGTGGTGGAGGGCTGTCTCTTGCAGGGACTGTCTAACACTGGCAGTCGTGTCCGGGCTCCTAGCAGCAGCAGGAGCCTGGCAGCAACTTGCAGAGATTCACTGCTTCCATTTTATGCTTCAGTTAAGATGAACCCCAAGGCTCATCGGTGGGCCAGTTTCTGTGCAAGTCCATCTCTGTCAGTAGCAAAGCCAAGTAACCCAGTCTACTGGAAACGTATTTGGAGATTGATGCCAGATTCCCAAACTGGAGAGCATCAGCTCACAATTCAAGTGGTGCTGACATTTGCAGGAAGGCTGTCTGTTCTGAGCCGTCAGATGTTAGCTAGTGTATGTAATTAGCTTGGTATAATTTTGCTTCAGAATGAAATATTCATTCAAAAGAGACTTAAAAAAACATACTGATGTTTTTAATGTCTGGGTAGGAAGTGATGCTGAGTAGAGCAAGGCATACATTTATTGTTAGAGAGGTTGGTTTCATGGCAGCTCCTGTTAAGTTACTGTGGTAAACAGAAAGTCCCAATGGCTCCTACTGTCCGTTGCTTCTTGGGTCATGTGAGTAATCTGGATATAAACCCACTGATGTACTTTAACAAGAGAGAAAACAATATGAAAATACTATAGCCTGAAATGCTCTGGTTGCCTAATTATCCCAAAGGGCAAATGAAAAACTTTATTTTGCATAGTAATTTTCCTAGAGTTTGGTAAAAAGCTTCTGACTAGAGCAGGAAAGGGAATGGAAATGGAAGAGGTGAACCAGAGATTTCTTTTGTCCCAGAGGGAATTTGAGAGTGAGTTAAAGAAGTGATAAACAACAAAACCAAACCAGAACCCCACAGCTTGCAGAAGGTGGAATAACAAAGAGACTGCCCTGAATCAATAAGAGGCTTGATGATTTGCTGAGAAGAAACTTATGAAAGTTTAGAAATTTAGTCCCATTTGATTAAAAGACTGGAGCAGTGTCTTGTGTTGTTACTCCATCCAATTCATATTTACCTCCCTATTACAAAGTTCACTGACTACTTCTGGTCTCTTGAAATATATTACGTATTTTGATTCTAATGCTGTGGTTTGCAGAAGAAATTGATTCTCTCAAAGACTTTAACTTTATTGTTTCCTTTTTGAAGAATCATCCCAAGCACAAATGTTTCCCTCTCGTGCTTTATCAAAATCAAAATGAGGTGTTTGCCTCAGAGTGCAGATTGAATTTGCAAAGTTTATGATCTGAAGAAACAAATGCTTGAAAGGTGTGTGTGCACAAGGTGTAGAATTGGTGAATCCAGCTGAAGCTGTTTTTTTTGTCATGTTGGTTTGGTTTGTTTTGTTTCACATTGCATCCAGGAGTGACCATGTAAAGACAGATTTATTGATTTGCTGTTGATTTCTTGGTACTACATGGTTGCTCTGATAGTCTGGTTGCTTCCATAAGCTCAAGTTAGTAAAGTTATTCCATATTTTGCCTTAAGTGATGCAGTATCTCACCAACCTAATTGGCTGGATGGGATTCACAGCAGGCAGGTTGCTGCTGTTACGAGAAAGAATGAAAACCCCAGCACATAACCTACAGGTGAGGATTCTTCCTTTGTGTGTGAGCATTTTAGTTCAGTATTGCTTCTGTGATCAGGCTGACAAATAATGTTGAGTGCTAACACCAACGGAAAGCATCCTACTTCCAATGAAAACCTCTTCTGGTTTTTAAAAAGTAGTCAGAAGACAACTTGTACCATCGACCAGAGATGATACATCAAGAGGAAATTGTGTCCAAGGTGAACTGAGTGAGCTTTGCTCGTCAACACGTGCTCCTCACCTACAGCAGCACGCTAAGATCATCTTCATATTCTGATATATAAAGAGGGGAATAAAAGAGGCGGTTACATTAACCCACAAATGTCTACATACATTTTATTCTGAGTATGTTAGACAGTGATGGAAAAACATCAGTTCATAGTTCACTTTTGGTTCAACTCAATATTTGACACCAGTAATTGTTACCCTCCAAATTTATGGTGGGATACATCTGGCCTATGTCCAGCTGTGGTGGCGCTGCAGAAATGGGGGATGTGGCAAGGAGGAATATAACCCAACAGTTGGCATCCTCCCTCCCCCCACCTCACTCACCTTGTCAGTGAATTACAGAGCTGTAGGCAGCTTAGGGGCAAAAAACCTGAGGTTATGGAAATTCTAAGCACCTACTAATTCTCCATATTTTGGAGAGGCTTTCATATCATGCAGCGTTCCTGTTAATCTCACTTTATAGATACTTGGGCTTTAAAAAATGGGTCTAGTCGATGCTTCAGAAGCTTCACCTTATTAATGACTGCTTGTCTACAGGGGTGATTTGTAAGCAGGCTGGTTATTGCTGGAGATCTCTTTCTTATAAAGATGACAGCTGTAGTAAGAGTGACAGCACTGAGTCATGGTGTGATTTAGGCTTTGCTCTGTGGCAGCAGAACCAGAAATGTAAGTTAAGCAGCTCTTGCCCCATATTTCTTCCTTCCGCATATTTGTACCCAGCATTCCAATGAGTACCTGGTGTGGATGATAAACACTTTGCCACCTTCACGCAGGGTGTGTGGTTGCCTGTCCTGGTCCTGTGGGGTTGTGGGAGCCGCAGATCTCCAGCCAAGAGCTGCTGTGGCAGGAAGGGGCAGCTGGTGCTCGCTGTTGACGCAAGACTAATTCATATTATTTTCATTAAATCTTTAGCCATGCTATCTTGTTTGCCTTGGAGGATAAAACGTGCAGTGCTGGGCTTTGTTTCTGGCTTCACAGAGCACAAGTTCAGTGCTCTGGGACAGACACGCCCACCGTGGTGAGCTGCTGGAGCTTTGTGGGGAAAGTTACTGATGAGTGGAGCGAGTACACTGCCCTTCCGTCTCCTTGGAAGAAGCTGTGTAGATATTGATGCCTGTTGGATAAAAGAGTGGAGCTGCAAATGGTTTTAATAACTGGAATATGTCTAGATCTTGGTTAAAAGAATTGGTTTTTTCCTTCTCTTGCAGTTTCTTGCAAAACTTGAAGGAAAAGGAATTCTTCAACCCCTTGTTTCAAAAGATCTTGGGCGATTTTCTGCTGTTCAACTCCCTTTGCTCCCCCATTCCAGTGAACAAAAGATCCAAAGAGGAAGATGAGGCAGCTAAGAGGAAAACCGAAAAAAGAGACCTCCAAAGATAAAAAGGAGAGAAAGCAGGCAATGCAGGAGGCCCGGCAACAGATCACCACCGTTGTGCTTCCCACGCTGGCTGTTGTAGTACTGCTGATTGTTCTATTTGTTTACGTAGCGACTCGTCCAAATACAACTGAATGATGCAACTTTTCAGACTTTCTAGCTTTGAAGTATTAATAATTTTATCAAGAGCCAAAAGGAACTCTCTGCCACTCTTTCAGTACTTTACAAAAGAACTTCCTGGTATTTTCCATCTTTCTCCTGGTTAGGGTCCCACAGATTCTCTTTAGGGAATGTAACATAAAACGTATTAGTGAATGTGCCAGTACGTTTTATGGTCCAGTTCATGTGCCTTTCAGACTTTTAAAATTGTGTTTTTCTTAAATCTGTTTGAAGCTCTAAATTGTAAAAGGAACTTGTGTTCTGCTATAAATTTGTAAAAAAAACCCCTCAGCTTTCAGCTTTTATCACTGTAACAGATAATGTTGCTCCCATGAGCTCTTGTATGTCTGTTTCAGAACTTCCAAAGAAGTACATTTCTTCTTTGTACTTAATGTCATATGAAGTGCTTTGATTCAGAAAGGATATATTTATTTTTTGAATAAAAGAGAGAAGTCTTACTTGGAATCTTCAAATTATTTTGCAAAAAATGTGACTTATGTGAAAGCCTACATTGTGTAATAACTTTTTCATTAAACACTATATAGTCCACTCAAAAAGAATTGCTTTTTGCTGTGAGGTGCCAGCACGCAAAGCAAATACTTCAGGATCCGTCGGAAGGAGCCTTAACAGGAGTTGGGAAGGAAGATTCTGCCAGTTCATGCTGAAGTAACTAATAGCAAACTACATAAACACAGATAGATGTTTATCTGAATGTTAAATATTTAAATCTGTATAAGTGGCAATAAAAAGGTGATTTTGGATACAGCCCTTGATTATATCTTTTTTTAATTCTCATTAAAGGAAGGAAGAGTAACATAAGTGTAACTTAGGTCTCTAATCTGTTTGAAGTGAGCTGCTGCCCTGTGACATTCCCCTACCACCCTCACTTAAAGGAAGCTGTGAACACAGCTTGGGCAGTTTTATTCTAGGAAATCAAGCTATAAATTCTGATCAAAATGCTTCAATAATCCCATATTCTTCTACAGCCTTTTCTCATCCAAATATTTTAAGGCACTTGGTAAGCACTAGCCTTTGAAAGACTGGAGAGGGAATTTGAGAACTCTTGACTGCTGCTTAAATTCAGGCCAAGCAAGGAAGAACATAGTGCTACAGTGCACTGAAGTGCAGCAAGAAGTATTTGTGTGCCGAAAGTCAAAGACCCCTCAGATGGCATGCTGGCTGTTGGCAGAGGGATGGTCACAGCACAGTCAGTGGGACTGGTTGTGCACGTACCAAGGAAGGACTGGGCCTTGCTTCCTGCATTGTCCCTGAGCATTGCTCCTGAGCCAACCAAGGTTGTTCTGCAAAAAAATAATTTAGGCAAGCAAATGTGATTCCCTGCAGCAGACTTTGCCTGAAGGCACATGTTCCCTCAGTGGGGTGAGGCCATGGCCAGCTATGAATGAACCCAGTTCAGTATGACACAGATCATAGAGTCACAGAATAGTGACCCGGTGATGCTGGGATGGCCACAGCTAACAACACATGCTGTGCTACTGCTGTTGTAATGCCTAGAATTAAGCTGGCCCTGCAGGTGAAGATGGTTTTGAAATACAAATTTGCTAAAAACTAAAAAGATGGGTTTAGATGAACTCTTTGGTTGTTTCCCCTCCCCCTCCAACTTGCACCGTAGTTGGGCTATATGCACAGCAAAGTACACAGGAAGATGGTTGTTGTGCTGTGTCCAGAAGAGTGTTTACCCAGAGTGACCAGCAGGAAGCCTGCAGTGGAACCCCTGTGCTCACCGAGCCATGCACTGAGCCTGACAATTATCTGTGCTTCCTCCAGCTGGAGAGATCTGAAATGATGCATCTGTAAAAGTAATTGCTCTGTCTGTGTCATCTCCCAGCTGTTTCTCTTCTCCCAGGCACCAAATCCTTTTTGTCCTATTTTTATTTTGCCCTTAGTCAGGGGTGGCTGCAACGGAGCTCTGACAGTTTGCCCCTTTTTGAAAGGAGGTGTTCAGCCTGAATAAAATCTGTGCTTGAGGAAGTGAACAAAAGTGTGTGTAGTTTAAATATGTGTGTTCTGCAGGGTACTTGAAGAGATGGAAAGTTTCTGCCAATCTCTTCCATGGATTCCTCCTCATCCTCTTCCATAGATTCTTAACCAGGGTTTTCCTGACCCTGCTTGTTCTGTGCTACTTTCTGGTGACTCTAACAAAGTCCCTGTGACTTTCCCATCTCCAAGTACCAGGTTTATTTCAGTCTATTCCACCTGCAGGGCTTTTTTAACAGCCCAAGCAGTAATTTTATAATTTGGAAAGTCTTCTCTGAAACTTCAGAGTCCTTCTGTGATTCCCTACCCACCCCCCTTCATTTTCGGCAAGAGTTGAGCCCGTGACACATAAGAGCAATTAACTGGCTGGTAACAACTAAATAGGTAAAAGGTCAGTTGGGTTAGATAAGCTTTAAGATTACTTCTCTAATGAGATGTTTCATTTCTGCTGCTTTTTCTTATGCCCTCCCTTTGTCTCTTGTTCATCTGCAAGTTCTTCAGGTCACAACAGTGATATTTTTGGAGCAAAGTGTTTATTAGTATGAACCTGTAGCTTAATGCTAATAAGAGACATTGTGCATTTCAGTTCCCCAAAATGTGCAATTTTACTGAGTGCTAATTGATGGGAAAATAGTGTTACACATTCTGAATCACTCCTTATGCAGAAGCTAGAATCGATTTCACAGTTTGACTCTTAAAAAAAAAATAAATATATTTTTGTCTAGTAAACAATGAAGCTGGATTTTCTACCAAGTTCCCTTTTACTACTATCAGGTGTGAGAACGCACATTTGGAAAAACAGTGTGAAGCCTCTGTAGACAGAAACTGTCAAAAATCACTGGGAAATAATAGGGAAGTAAATTAATGGCAGTTGCCCAAATGTCAACTCCCGTGAACTTCTCAGCCGAAGGTGTAACCATGTCTGTTTTTTAACTGTATGTATTACTCCAACTGTCAGTTGCTTTCAAAAATGTTTTAGAAATAGGGTTTCAAACCTTTTCCCAGCACACAATAGCTTGTGGGCAAAATTGAATGATTTATTACAAGCATTTTACCAGAAAGCTCATGCTGAGATACTTCTTCAGCAGTGTCTTATGATATGCTTTCCAAGGGTGCTCATTATCAGGTGAAGTCATTAAAAACCTGCCATTACCTTCTGACAAATCAAGTTATAGAAGCAACTTCTTATAACCAATTTTTCAAAGCATAAATCGAATCTGAGTCAAATACTTCAAGACCAAGGTTTGAATGGAGTTTTATAAATGTCGCCGAAGTGCTAAGACAATAAAGGAATCGTGTCAGGTGCTCTCTGCTCGGTGGGTAAATGCCCGTCTGTCTGTGCTACACACGGCCCCGGCTCCCCAGCTCCAAGGAGAGGAGGCAGCAACACTGCCCCTGCTCTGACAGAAGAACTGCACCTATTTTCAGAACTCAGAGAAGTTGGCTCTCAGCCTCCTGTTTCAATCCATCTGCAAGAAAAGTGTTTATTTATTCACATCCTGATGTTCAGAAAACAGCGCTTTTAAACACGTGGGGCAGAGAAGAGGTTTGAAGGCCCCCATAGCTCTGGGAGCTGCCAACTAGAGCCTGCACTTTGAGTCTCTGGTTTGGGACTGCATCACAGACACATTTCTTACCAGGAGAAACTTCTCACCAGCGCAGGTAGTTCCAGTTCACACACCACACACCAGCAAAGTCCTGCCATCCACGTCCCAGCCAAGCATCTTCATCGTCACTGCAGATGGAGCTGTTACCTGGTTGTCTTCTGTGCACTAGCTTTGGTTGGTTGAAAAGTTTCAACTAAAAGAATTCTTGTTATGGTGCTTATGTGGGATACCAAGGAACAGGACTGCTGCAGGATTTCTTGCTCCACCTGGGATTGTACAAGGGTTCACATCAAGTAAAGTAAATCCTGCATCTGTCACAGAAATTCAGTGGCAGGCTGGTTTAGGACTGTTCTTTGCATGCAAACACATAACTGGACAAACACATTGTTGATAAATCTGTTTCAAAGCCCATGGAGGTTTGGTTAAGCGCAGCTTAGAGGAACAAACTGATGGGTTTGTTGGTTTAGAGAGGGAGACTGGAGCGCAGTGTATCAGTGTCTAGGGGCATTGATCAATCCACTAGTGGAAATTTAGATGCAGAACATTAAATTACAGCCTGCTTAGGGATTTGAGGGTGTCCATGTGATTAAATAGCAACTCAGACACGGTGAACTTTGAGATCTGAACCCTGCAGTGAGGAAGAAAACAGCAGAGTTCCCACGTTGGTTTGGCCAATTCAAACGAACTCTGCACAATCTTTAACCCGGCATTTTCTCAGCAGATTGCTGTGCCTGAGAAGAAAAAAAGAAGCTTCCCCAGCACGAGGCAGTTGGTGTAAAATCTAGTGGATAGCTGTTTTGCATAGAATTAAAAGGAACAAAAAGTGATTGTGAATGATGTAACTGGCTGTTGTAGGTTGTAAAACCAGACAGGAACTTAATGTCATCATCTGTGTGATACGGGGTAAGGACCTTCCCCCAGTGCCCTCTGCCTCCTTCTAGCTGTTTGCTCTCTGGCAGGACTCAGTGGAGTTCAGCACATTCCTGAGCTGGCTCTGAATAAAACCTAATGACTGGTATGACATATCCAAGGTGTGAAATCACCTGGGGCTCAGCTCCTTAGGCAGGCTCTGTTGATGACTTTTCTCATTCCCACTGGTGGTGTTCAGTCTAGTTTCAAATTACTACAAGGTGCTGGGTTTGATTCTGTGCGCTGTTGGACCTCTGTTGCATCCAGAGTTACTCTCAGTTACGCTACAATAAAGCCAGAATGGTGAGACTGGGGGAGGGGGAGTTAGGCGCTTTCTCTAGTGTCTCTGATCACAGCAGATCTATCAGCCTTTGACTGGGTAAGCTAAAGCCGTTGTTTAAGACGGAAGAGCAAGAAAGCCACACCTCTGTCCATTTCTGTGATCATTTGGCACTGTGAATTGCTGCTGCTGTTCTCATTCCTCTCTGCATTCTCCAGAGCACCCATGTCTGACACTCTCCCATTCTTACAGAATCATAGAATATTTTAGGCTGGAAGGGACCTCTAGAGGTCATCTAGTTCAACCTCCCTACACAAGTAGGGACATCTCTACCTAGGGCAGGTTGCTCAGAGCCCCATCAAGCCTGACCTTGAATGACTTCAGGGATGGGGCCTCCACCACCTCTCTGGGCAGCCCATTCCACTGATCTATCACCCTCATGTTAAAGAACTTTTTTGTAATATCCAGCCCAAATCTCTCCTTTCCCAGCTTAAAACCATTACTCCTTGTCCTATTACTACAAACCCTCTTGAACAGACCTTGCCCTGCCTTCCTGTAGGCCCCCTTTAGGTACTGGAACGCCACTATAAGGTCCCCCTGGAGCCTTCTCTTCTCCAGGCTGAAGAGCCCCAACTCTCTCAGATGCTCCAAAAACCAGAGCTCCTTATACTCCTAAATGTTCCATACAAAAAGGAAGAGAGTAAGAAATGGTATGAAGAAAATGCTCTAAACACCCAGCTTTCATGTGACCCACTTTGAAATGTTTCTGTTCAGTTACTGCCATTTCAGTGACAGCCCCATCAGAGGAAGTTTTGGGAAGTGAATGGGACAGCAATGCTCTGGCAGCTCTTCTACCAGCAGCTATTTCAAAATTATATCTCGATGAAATATGTTGGCAACTGCTGGTACATAAGCCCTGTTTTCCCTTCACTGACAAATGCTGGTGGCAGCCTGAACCATTGTTCTTTTTATTTAAAACAAGTCTTTGCACTGGGAGCCAAGAAAATGCTTTTTGGTAAAGCTTTGAAAAATCATAAAAGAAATCCAGCAGCTTACAAGAATTTTCCATTGCTTGGCTATTCACAAAGAAGAACAGAAATTTTCTGTACGTTTTGGGTAATCCATAACTCCTGAACATCGCACCTTTTCCTGCCAGGTGAACTTGCAATTAATAATTCATTTTTGTTCGTTTTTATTGGTACTTTCAGACATTTATAGTCTTGGACCTTTCTGCTTACTCCCTTTTTGACAATCTACATACATCTCCAGTCTCTGTTCGTAAGGTATATAATTTCTCAGTCTTTATTATTTCTGCTGTCCATCATTCTTTAAACAGTTTTCATTATAACTTGCAATGTGGTACATCTGTACGAACTATTTTTGGCATGATAACGCCAGGAATATAAATGTTCCTTCAGAAACCTCTCACCTGTTCAGCCAAGTTTCTCCCTTTGAAGACAATGAAAGTATTCAGGACCAGCAGTGTGGCTCCAGCAATGCTCCAGCAGCAATGGGCTTATTTAAATGAGGGGGACTGTCAGAGGAGCAGCTTGTGCTGGTTTTGGCGAGCAAGGAGAAGGGTGGCCTTTCAGGTAAGTATGTGTTAAAAACCAGCACTTTGGTCCATAATAGCTCAGCACATTTGTGGCACAATACGCTCTGGGCAGGAAATAGCAGCAAACAAGTCTCTCTGTGGCTCTTGGGGCTTTTCACAGGGAGCTTATCGCACAGTGTAACACACAAGCCAGGCTGAAACCACCTCTGTCATTGCATTACCCAAAGTTAGTAGGTTGGCCAGATCTTAGAAAGCTTTAGAAAAAGAATCTTTAGTTTTTGATAATTTCATTCACACAGAATCACAGAATGGGAGGGGCTGGAGGGAATTCTGGAGATCATCTAGTCCAACCCCCCTGCCAGAGCAGGTGCACCTAAGGCAGGTTACACAGGAATGCATCCAGGTGGGTTTTGGAAGTGTCCAGAGGAGACTCCACAACCTCTCTGAGCAGCCTGTTCCAGGGCTCTGTCACCCTACCGGAAAGAAGCTTTTCCTGATGTTGAGGTGGAACTTCTTTGTTCCAGTTTGTGCCCATTGCCCCTCATCCTATCACTGGGCACCACTGAAAAGAGACTGGCCCCATCCTCTTGACACTCACCCTTCAGATATTTATAAGCATTGATCAGATCCCCTCTCAGCCTTTCTTCATAAGGGAGATGCTCCAATTCCCTAATCATCTTTGTAGCCTCCACTGGACTCTCCATGTCCTTCTTGAACCTGGGAGCCCAGAGCTGGACACAGTACTCCAGATGTGGCCTCACTAGGGCAGAGTAGAGGGGGAAGAGAACCTCCCTTGACCTACTGGTCACACTCTTCTTAAGCAGCCCAGGATACTGTTGGCCATCTTGGCTACAAGAGCACACTGTTGGCTTAACTTGCTGCCCACCAGCACTCCCAGGACCTTCTCTGTGAAGCTCCTTTCTAGCTGGTCAACCCCTAACCTGTACTGGTGTATGCGGTTATATCTCCCCAGGTGCAGGACCCTACACTTGCCCTTGTTGAACTTCATGAGGCTCCATTCTGCCCAACTCTCCAGCCTGCCCAGGTCACACTGAATGGCAGCACAGCCTTCTGGTGTGACAGCCACCGCTCTCAGCTTTGTATCATCAGCAAACTTGCTGAAGGTTCACTCTGTCCCTTCATCCAAGTCATTGATGAATATATTGAACAAGACTGGACCCAGTACTGACCCCTGGGGAATTCCATGAGCTACAGGCCTCCAACTGGACTCTGTGCTGCTGCTCACAACCCTCTGAGCTCTGTCGTTCAGCCAGTGTCATGTCAGGAAATGGCCTCAAGTTGCTCCAAGGGAGGTTTAGATTGGACATTAGGAAAAGTTTTTTCACAGAAAGGGTTGTCAGGCACTGGAACAGGCTGCCCAG
The DNA here is from genome assembly GCA_013401335.1 of Brachypteracias leptosomus. Taxonomy (NCBI): domain Eukaryota; kingdom Metazoa; phylum Chordata; class Aves; order Coraciiformes; family Brachypteraciidae; genus Brachypteracias; species Brachypteracias leptosomus. The sequence continues at coordinate 48,841 of VYZX01006046.1, read as the reverse complement.
GGCAGCGGTTGGATCACCATCCCTGGATGTTTTTAAAAGCCATGTAGATGTGATGCTTAGGGACATGATTTAGCAGCAGACCTGGTAGAATAGGGTTATGGTTGGACTGGATGATCTTAAAGGTGTTTTCCAAGCTAAATGATTCTATGATTCTCACCATTATCATCACACAGACCTGTATCATGAGAGGGATCCTCAGGCCTGGACTGGACTCAGACACATAAGCTTCTTTGAAGATCTGGAGCACACTCTCTTCTTGGATGTTTAAATCATGCAGTGACAAAAGAATCTGGCTAGCACCCCATGTTTTTTTTCTCCTGCCCTTCTGAAAGACAACATTTTGCTGTCTTTGCTTGTACAGATATTTCCCAGCTTCAAATTTAGCTTTCTTTCAAGACATTCCTAATTTTCTTCATTAGTTCTTTTACAACTCTCAAATGCATCTCCCCTTAAGCTGAGGACACATATATATTTAGTTTGTTCAGATGTCCTTCCGTCATCTTTTTATTCAGTCCTTGTTCCTCCAGCTGAGTCTAGTGATTTTCCTCAATTTTTCTGTAAAAGGTTCTTTGATGTCCTCAATTTATTGCAAACTGAGACAAACTGGTATTTAAAATCTTGGTATTTTGTCTAATTGTGATGTAGTATATTTTGTTTTAATGGAAGTATAGCTTCCAAAAACAATTTACATTTTTGCTGTGGTCTTGAATATTAATGAGACTTCTTTTACTCACAAACTGGAGCTGTTTGACAGTCTGGTATTATTTTTATCTAGATTTTTCCAGGAAGTTGGCAACAGTATATGCTGGGAAGCAGTTCTTCAGTGTCTCTTTCACTGAAATTGGTGGTTCATCAACACTGTCTGTAATTTCTGTTTCGCTTGCACAGCAGTAGAATTCAGTATGAATTGCAAATAAAAGGAATCTCATCATCATGCAGTTTTCGGCACATGGAGTTGAATTAACTCTGCTCAGTTTTAGAATGTTTTCCTGTGTTGTAGAAAAACATAAAGAATTTAGGTCCTTACCTAAAAGTGACCACAAGTTGCCTGAAGTTAAAGTTTTTTTCCCTCTTCTAATGTAGTTAAACAATGAGCCAACATAGTATCAAAACATCAATACTAAAACAGGCACTTTCAAAGACAGGGTTTAAAAATTGTAAAGTGTTAATGTAAAGCATGAAAAGCACCTGAGATCAGGCTCCTCCCCAGGTGAAGTCTATAGGTCTGGCAAAAGGGGCAATATGGGTGGCTTCAAAATATGTACTTTGTCTATTTGTGCTCCTCTCACGGACCTGCATGGCTTAGAGCATAAGAAAGAAAGAGCTCAAACTTCTCATTTCAAGGGTCCCAGGGGCTAGTTCTATAGCCAAGAATAACCAGAGCATAGATAAGCTCTTTATGATAGGAGCCATGACATGGCTGAAGGCCCCTATTATTCTTGTTCTGTGCAATCTAGAGGATTTCTCTTGGCTGATTATATTTTCAGGGGAATAATTCCACTTATTAGCCCTCTGTACATCACAGAATCGAAAGTATCTTACTCAGTTTACAGTGCTGCAAGAGTCTCTGCTGCACACAATTTTAATAATGAGTCAAGTAATCTTTTAGTAATATAGTCAAGTTACAATGCACCTAAATCCATAGGATAATGATTATCCTACTGAAACCTTGGTGTTAAAAATACATAGCATTGGCAATGTGCCTAAATACATGAAGCAGCTAGTTGCAGATTTCAGTTCTGAGAAACTCACGGGTGATTACTTGGTTTTATTTTCTTAATTGTGTGGTGGGCTTAAGTATGCCTGCTTTGCTGTATCCTGGCATATTTTTTGAGAGTATTTTCAGAATGTCTTTGCAGTTCTTCAAGGTGTGAATTTAAACGTTCTTCAAACTCTTTGGTATGTTTCTCTTCCTCTTGAAGGAACATTTCTGTTGCTGCAAGGAAAGACATCTCGGGGGGAGACTGAGCAATGAACAGAAAATCATGGTTAGTAAAAACCAGCAAGTACTACAACATCTGTGCATTAACAAATTTTAGGTTTGAAGAACAGCTTCACCTATAGCAGGTAATTATGCTATAATGCTTTATAACTCTCCAAGAAAACATGAATTTGGGCCTTTGCCTTTTTAAAGGCATTCAGGAGCCTAAATGATAGAATGTGAACATGATGTTTGAATACCTATGATATTCACAGCATTAGGATGTAGATTTGCCATTAAAAATTTAAGCATTTCATTTGATGGAATTAAGCTGCTTCAGAACCTCCAAAATCTTTGGCTCAGCTAAAGGTTACTTTCATCACTTGTATAATTTAGACCAGAACAGGGGACAGTAATCTGGTTTTTGGAATTACAGAAAATAACTAGTGTTGCGTACTGCTGATTGCCTTCTGTAATTTTAGCTCTCTGCTTCTGTGATGTGATGCTTTCTGAGGAAAGGAAGAAAACCTATGCTCATTTTAGTACTATCAACTTCAAGCCCTGGTATTTTGGAGAATGTACTAAATTTTATTCACTGCAAGTAGTTCACTGAAAAATCTTCTTTCCATTTAATGAGCTTTTAGTAGACTGAGACATAAACCATACCAAAAATTGGCCTTAAAATGGTTGTCATGGGATGCAGAGTCATATAAAGCAAAGGACATGAGTGAGTCTTTGCTGGAACAAGTTCTAAATTTTTAAGCAGCAATTTTTGTTAATTCTTTTTGCTAATACTTAAGAAGCATTCATTGGAATGTCTTTATCAAAAGAAATATGAAATAATTTTTCTTTGCCTGAAGATATTAAGCTTGTTTAAATAAATTCAATGTTTATTTGTATAAAAAAATACAATTTTATTACACGGATTTTTAACAGCTGACTGACAAAAAACAGTACAGGAGCTGTAATACTGTGTAAGAGAAAGGTAATTTTCTGTCTTTATATGATCATATATTGGGAAAGATGACTGACACTTATTGTCTTAATTAAACCATATGTTAATTTAATAACTGAGTTATTAATATAGAATCTCTGCTTTTGTTTTTACTAGAATGTAGAAAGGAGAGTTTATTTGTCAGCACATTAAATAGGAATGGCTTTCAAATGATTTAAATATTCAAATGCTTTGTAGAAATGGCCAATTCTATTACACCTTTAAATTTTTATTCTAGGCACCATTATGGGGCGTTATGGGGGTGCTCATCGATGAACAGCTCAACATGAGCCAGCAATGCACAAGTGCAGCCCAGAAAGCCAACCATGTCCTGGGCTGCATCAAAAGAAGTGTGTCCAGCAGGTCAAGGGAGGTAAGATGTAAGGAAGAAGTTCTTCACTGTGAGGGTGGTGAGACACTGCAATAGGTTGCCCAGAGAAGCTGTGGATGCCCCATTCCTGGAGGTGTTCAAGGCCAGGTTGGATGGAGCTTTGAGCAACTTGGTCTAGTGGGAGGGGTCCCTGCCATGGCACGGGGGTTGGAACTAGATGATCTTCAAGGTCACTTCAAACGCAACCCAACCCATTCCATGATTTATTGATTATATCAGACTGGGATATTCCCTGTTTCCATGGCAACTAGAGGCATATTTGGCCTTTGCTTTCAGCCTGGTTTAAAACTGCCCTTTAGTAACTTTTCAGGCCAAAAGATACTAACTGGAGAAATGCTTTAAAGTACCATTCAAACTCTTTGCAGACCTTGAGATGAAATTTAGAGTTTTCCTATAGGAAACCACTTTTAAGTACAGCAAGTAAGCTGGAAATAAATTCTGAATGTGATACCATCCTTCTAGACTGAGACAGGCTTTCTGATGTATAGGGCTTCTGAAATGAAATTCACAGATAAAACAGAATCTTCCTTTTCCCAGTTCCTCTAAATTACTGTTTTAACAGGGCAGGGAAGAAAAAGTGCCTTTGTTTGCCATGTAGGAATAAGGAACCCAAACATATCGGATCTCTATGCCACAAAACTCATCTATTGATCCCTGCACTAGCAAGGATATGAAAGAATTTTAATCTTCCAATGTCTGAGAAACTCTGTAGGAAGATCACCTGACTTCCGTTTTTCCTCATAAACACATGCATGATTTCTCATCCATAAATCATCATTCTTTTCATATGAAGAGTTGTTCCTGAGATGCTGAATGTCATGGTTACATGCACATTTATTCCTTCATGGGCTAGATCACAAATATATCACCTTGTGACATTTGAATTCTATGATAGAGTTGGCACTACTATTTTGAACTATTTGAAGAAGGCTTTCGTATTATGAAGAAGACATTGGTTTTGGAGGCTTTGCTTAAAGAATCACCATGTCTTTCACTTACTGCATACCAGCTCTGAAATCAATGATTCAATGCTGAGCAAAAAAAATACTTCGAAAGAGAAGCATAAGAAAATTTGAATCTGAAATATGAGTTTAATAGCTGTCATCACCAAAAAAAAAAGGTCATGTTGGCCTTTTCCATATGGATAGTAAATTTATAAGTGCTAGTCTTCAAAAATGTTGTATCAAGTTATAAGAGTCTCAGAGATTCATTATAACAATGTTTCCAATGTTGATCTGTCATTAGAAGCATATTGGCCTCATGATCAAGCTATCTTCCCCAAATGCTGGTGTCCTTTGCTTCAACTGGTACTTCCATTGATGTGTTTTTTCTTGGAATACACTGTAAACTCCAAATGAGATATTTCTGAATTTTCTCAGAGTTGAGAGAATGATTATCATTTAGAATAATCAGATCATGGTTTCTTACAGCTCCTTACCTGAGGGTCAGACATCACTAACTATGGCTTTAGGTAGGTCCCTAATGGACTCGATTTTATGCACTTTGAGGGAAGGTTGTATCTAAATAGGTCTAAAAGGCAACATTTCTGGTTAGCAGCTAAGCTTTGCTTCCCCAGCCTCTGGTTTGTTCTTTCTCTATGTTCTTTATTGTCTTTACTTTAGTGCCTGAGGAAGTAAAACCATAAAGAAAGTGCTTTAATCCATGTCTCAGATCAGATTCATGGTCTCTAGCTTTGAATTTCTTCTCCTCAGACAACAATTCTTTTATGTCTTTTGGTTTTCTAACTGGAGCTGGATAGAAATGGGTCCATTGTTAATCCATTGGTAAGCTTTCAGCATAACTTGTTTGGGTAATTAGGCAAGAAAGACTCTACTTATTCATTTCTACAGTGTCAGCTGATCCCATATTTCTTTGGTATATACCAGTAATGAGAGTCCCCTTTCTGACTCATTATTTGCTGGAAATGAAGGAGTGCCCCTGGTAGAGATGCATATTTCTGCATATGAAATATGTGCTAATGTCCAGGTTTGAGCTGGAACAGAACTAATTCTGTTCAGTGATTTTACTTTTCAGTCAAGTCTCTTCTAACTAACTGCACTTTCTAAAGCTAACGGCGTATTTTCATAGACAGTGTCTGCTTCTAGCAGTGACAACACTTGATATTTAGAGCTACTACCAAGGATTGCTGTGTGCAGAAAAGCTCTTGCTTATACTTGCTCCTGTGCACATCAAGGTCACTTCTCAGTCTTGTGCACCATGCTGGGAGTGTGGTAAGTAAGAGGTGGCCCATGTGTGGAGATCAGACAGGACAGGTGACCCTAGACTGACCAACGAGGGATTCTATCCCATATATGTCATGTTCAGTATAAAGCTGAGGAATCATTAGGGTCAAGTCTCTTCTTCAGTGGCCAGTGTCCAAGGAGGACTCTGTCTGTTCTGCCTTCGAATCCAATCTGAGTGTTCCTGAATCCAGTTCCAGAATCCAACTCCTGAATCCAGTTCCCATCTGCTGCTGTGTCCAGTCTGGGACTTCCCCAGTGCCTGCTCCACAGCATCCATGGTGACTGTGACATAATTGCCACCAGGAGGATTGGGTTCAATACTGGGTTTGTATCTATTTGTCTATATTTCATTTTATTGTTATTTTCATTAAAACTGTTTTAGTTTTCTTTTCCAGTCCATAAGTCTCTCTTCCTTATTCCTGTTTTTGTCCCCCCTGGGAAAGGAGAAAAGTTAATAAAGAGTGTCTGTCATTTGTCTAGTGGCTGGCCCAGCTCTAACCCTTCACAGCTAAATATGTCTTCTCCTTAAGCAAGAACTACCCAAAGTGCTTAGTAATTAACTTTGTATTGCTGGGGAGAAGCACTTCAGGAAGTTAGGTCTATTCTCTCGCAGAGACTGCCTAATTAATTTGCCTAGAGTTAATCTCTTTCTTGCCTCATGGGTTGTCCTAGCATTCCTGGATGCACCTTCAGCAGTGCAGGAAGAAAGGTTTAACATTTGGGATATTTTAATATTTAGTGGTCCAATCATGAGTAGTCAAATCCCAGAGTGTTAAAGTCTTCTCATGTTTAGTCCCTCCTACTTTATAGGCTCTTGTAACACCAAGGCTAGAAATTGGTCTGGGTAATTTTAGTCTCACTGTGACTAAATTTGGGGGGCCTTTGGGAGTAGTTTAACCCTACACTGGGATACATCTTAGGCAGCAGGCACAGATGCCTGTCTTCAACATGCTTCTGCTCATATATGAAAATCACAATTGAGATGCCTAAGAAACTGCCAAGTCACATAGAGGGCTTTCAGAGAGCCTAAATACCTAATCACCTAAGAGTGGGAGGCATGGACTACAGAATGCCTCAGGGTAGGATCAAGACTGTCAAAATGTTTGATAATAATGTCCAGTAGTAGAATTTCCATAATTTTCCATTGTGATTTATTTATTAAGCAATTTCTCATCCTTAATGTTAGAAAGTTTCCTAATGCCAAATTTAAATTTTCCTTGCTACATTTTAAGTCTTTCCTGTCTTTCCAAGCCTTGAAAGCTGGAAGAGAAAATGTCTGTCCGTCATCTGAAGAGAAACATGAGAAAGTATTTCTGACTAAGAGTCAAAGATCCAGATTGGCAGCACAATGTGCATAACTGCTCACTCCAGCTTAAATTGAAAATTGTGTAGAAATTCTGAAGCTGCAAATAATCTTATTGGCTTTTTTGGTTTGTTTGTTATTTATGTTCTAAAGGTGGACATTGGAGCGTTCTATGAAGTAGTCTTCCCAGAGACTGGGAATAGATCAGGTAACCATTTTCTGAAGTTGTTAATTTCAGAAGAGAGAACAACCAAAGTACTGATCAGAGGAAAAGTATTTCTCTAGATTTAGAAAGCCTCAAAACAAGAGTTTTTGGGGTTATGGAAATTTTCAGTGAATCGCAACTGAGTTTTCTAGCTTACTCTAAGGCAAGAATGACATTATCTACACGTGTAACCTCTAAGTAAGAATGTGAAAGGACAGAGGTTCCAGTGGAACATTTACTAAGGTTGTCTGAAGACTCTCTACTGGGAGGAGGGATGTAAGTCTTTGTGTAAAGTCCTAGAGATTATTTTATCTCTTTCTTTAATATCAACAGGGTAATTTTGGTAGGTATCAGGACATCACCCACAATTATGATGTTTCCAATTAGTGCTACAATTATTCCTCAGAAAAATGGTCCTTTATAGTATCTTCAGAAGTTTTGACCATACTGGAGATTTCATTTAGGTGAAACAACAGTCCCAAAAACTCTGTCAAAGAACTCTGGTTTACAACATGTGGTATGTTTTTTTTTTCTCTCTCTCTCCTTGACGCACTTTCCCTTTGAACACAGAACTCTAGAGTAACAGACTGTTGAATCAACTCTGCACTAAAGCTGTGGTATCAAATGTCAATTTGACTGACAATTTAATTTTGATGATCTTCTGAACTTGTACCTGCTTCAATGCCACTGATTTGGACTTATATTCTATATGAGAAATATCTCTTGGTTAATAGTTTCATTACGTACTTGCCCACACACCAGCTGGAAAGTGTTTTTCTTATAATCTAGTCAACTGTCTTGGCATCGACCCTGTCCTGAGTGCCAGCTGGGAAATAGTTTCCCTGTAGCTAGCAAAAGTGTCTTAGAATGGACATTTTCCCTGGGCTGGCTGCAAACAGTATCTCTGTGGTCTGATGTCTCTGCCTGACACTTCTGACAGGAGAGAGGAGAATTGGTGTTTATCAGACTCTCCTGAAAAAGTCCAGACAATTCTTTTCACAATTAGCATTTTAAAGAGGAAAACTCTCAAGCCATGAGAAACCAAAAGCCATTTACTTAAAATTCCTGTGAGGCATAAGAATATATGAAAATGGAAGTGAGGTCAAACACCCAGGACTACGTGGTTCTCACTGTTCTCTGACTACTGGGACACAGCTGCCGGGACCATGGCCAGTGAAGGGCTGCATTGCAATCCCAGCTTCCCAGGCAGGCTATCACAATGGTGCCCCCTTATCAACAGTGACATTCTGGACTATGAAGACAGTCTTCCAGAAGCCATGTCTCTGACAGGAAAGTATCTGTGCCCATTTCTGAAGTGGAAAGCAGAACTGGGGTATGACCACCACAAACTGCTCAAAGATGACTGTTGGTATCATGATGCGTCTTCTCTCCTACTTAAGGTGACAAGTGGCAACAAAATTGTCTATTGGTCCCCCCTAAAAATGCTGAGGTCTTCTCTCTTCTCTCTCTATGGGCTCAGCCACACACCTGCATTCAGGCTCTCCTGGATACAAAGACACATGTATCATAGTGGGACAGAGATGGCTACAGTCCATTCCTTACTGATCTGCTTGTTCCATTATTTAATCATAGAATCATAGAATGGTTTGGGATGGAGGGGACCTCAAAGATCATCTAGTTCCAAGCCCCCTTGCTATGGCAGGGACATCTCCCACTAGACCAGGTTGATCAAGGCCCCATCCAACCCAGCCTTTAACACCTCCAGGGATGGAGCTTCCACAAGTCCCCTGGGCAACCTATTCCAGTGTCTCACCACCCTCAGAGTGAAGAATTTCCTCCTAATTTCCAATCTAAATCTACTGTCTTCCAGTTTGAACCCATTACCCCTTGTCCTATCACTACAGGCCTTTGTAAATAGTCCCTCCCCAGCCTTCTTGTAGGCCCCTTTAAGATACTGGAAGGCCACAATAAGGTCTCCCCAGATCCTTCTCTTCTCTAGGCTGAACAGGCCCAATTCTCTCAGCCTGTCTTCATAGGAGAGGTGTTCCAGCCCTCTGACCATCTTTGTAGCCCTCCTGATGATGGTGTGGTTGCAGGGTTTGAGGTCTGAAAATAAGTGCTAAATTTCCAAGTGGAAAAAAATAGTGGCTTTTAGTGGAGGCCTAAGGAAGAATAGAAGATACTAAGGAAGAGGATAAAACTCAAATTTACAGAGATATCTCAAGCTAAAGAATTATGGAAAGTTTTTCCTAAGTTGCCCTGGGCAAAGTGGGATTTATCGCACTTGTCGTGGAGGTCGGTAATCTTCAGCCTATGAAGACTGAAAGAAAGAATGCTGCACTATTACCCTTTCATTTCAAGAAAAGTAAGGATTACAGCAGTTATCATTTCGATTCCCTTTTGAATACAATAGCTAAGACATAGAAAATAGTTGCTGCAATTCCTCTGATTTCATCCTTCAGTTGAATGCTGTAGAAACTTGATTTGTCTAACAGCACTTAAGGCAGTAAGTTTGCAGGTGCTATGGAACTAGGCTTGAAGCAGAGTGCCCTTACAGAAGGCAATATGAAGCAGAGTGCCCCAATACAGAAAGCAATGAGCTAAAATGTAGACATCTCTCTCACAGTCACATAATGGCAGGTAATTATCACCAGCGTTATTAGAACAGAGGTATAGCACAGTAGGGGATGTTTAATCCCCAGAAAAACTGCATTTATGTTAGGATAAGCTATTTCCATTTTTGCTGCGCCGGCACTGTATAAATACTAATGACAACAGGAGTGATCTAATTTTTGGCTCCTCCAAGGCTGCATTTGGTCCACAGATGGATTTTTGAGAATATACGTGTTATAGGAAAATAGTTACTTACTGATGATTTTATTTCTTCTGCATCGTAAGCAGGGCTCAGGAAGCTGCTTGTTCTGCCCTCTTCAAGAAGCAGCCCAACAAAGCCCAAAGGATGCCCCTTTGGTGGTGATGGAGATGTACCATCTATTGTCTTTGCATGACCTCTGTGAAGTGTATGACAACATAAAATGTCATCACTTTTTGAACCTGTGATACTGCCTTGGCCACGTGAAGCAAGACTACAGTTTCTGTGGTATCCACTGGCTGGGAACACAGTAGCCTGTTGTTCCACTTCACATGCAGCTTTCTTTCGAGAAGTTCTAAAAGAGAAAAAAAAAAAAAAAAATCAAAGTGTGAAAACAAGTTAAAACTTCAAGCTGTCACAGCAAAGCCAAGGGTGTTTTTATTTCATTTTTTTATGCAATTTTGATTACTTAGCTGTTCAAATGGCTTCATGCATTGTTATGCGCATAAGATTAAGCACTACCAAGTTGCAGCAATTTAGCAACTTTCCACTTAAGTTACTGTTAAATGCCTGAGTGTGCATTCTCTGTCTGCTTCAGCTGTGACTTAAATCACACTAATTTAAACTCTTTCACTGGAGCTTAAGTTGAGTAACCTTGCCATATAATTGTGGCAGGACAAGACCTAAAACACAAATTCACTTCAGGTATTGAAGATACCAACGCTGCTTAAGTGTTTGCCACTGTGCTGCTGATTCTTCAATTACACAGGCCAATGCCAAACTCAGCAACATCCCCTCAAAAGTATCACATCCCTTTTGCTCTTCTCTATCTCAAATCCTCCATGCCAGTGTAGCAACAGCCACAAGAGCCAAGGGGGAACACATCACCAAGAGAAAGAGCTCAGCAAGCTGCAACCAGCCCCAACAAGAACCTACTACAGACTGCTCAGCTCCTGGTTGATGTAGTCCTGGCCTCACCCACCACCCCAACCACGATCACCTGGGGGTAGGCAGGGCCTCACACAGGTGGGCCAGGTTCTGCCTCTGGGGCCTTGGGGAACAAAACATGTTGCTGGGTTGTGACTCATCCATAGGTCAACTCCAGCTCGGGCCCCACAGCCCAGGCCCCAGCACTTCAGCTACCCATCCTTTGCCCAAGGTTACCCTCCCTTTAGCTTTTTGGTGGAAGAAGCTATAGGAGCAATCTTCAGCCACATCTCAGTAACTTAGCTAAGTTTGAAATAGGTCCCTACAGTGTGAAGGGAACTGACTGAATTTAGCCCCACAAATAGAGGGAATGAAACATGAAAGTTTAAGTGAGATGGGATACAAACCCTATTATTACTGGTTGGATAATTAGTCATTTTTGATCTAATATCACCTTAAACAAGTGTGTTCAAATAGCTAGAATTTGGAATAAATGTTTAAATAAGTTAAAAAAAAACAGTACAGGCATCTTTGATCCTGAATTTTTACTGTAATACTAATTTTGCCACTGATTTAATGATAGCACATTGGAGATTAAGGTGAGAAATAAAGAAAATTTTAAAATACCCTTTTAAAAACTTGTACAAGAATAAGCTTTTGTACCAATAAGTGAAATCTTCAAGCTTACAAAAGAATTTCCAAGTATTTTATTATGATGTTCCCTAACTCTTGTAACCTACTTACAGTGATCAGAATGGATGTGAAAACATATATTTGTATTCATTTGTAGTTCTGTAAAGCAAAAACTATTATGGTTAACAGCGACTTAAAAAAAAAAGTGCTATTTTCTTCTCATTGGAAATATCTTTCCTGACAGTTAACTGAACAATTCTGAAACCATACTGATAAGAGCAGAGAATTTTGAGACTAGCTTGCCCAGATGTTTGTTGAATCAGACTAAGTTTCAATTGCATCTTTATTTCTATTATATATCGAAACCTGAAAAAAAAAAAAAAAAACCCCAACTGTTTTTTTTCCATTTTTTTCCCACCATTTCTGACTGAGGTAAAAATTTCCATTGTACTGAGGTCTGTGCTTATGATAAAATTGAAATTTTAATCTTGGGAGTTAAGTACTATAGTTAAACATGATAGCTGTTTGAAAAGATCCTATCATTGGAAATATCCTAAAACATTTGCTCATTTGAGATGCAGCTATAAAAGCTTTTAAAGATCAAGTTCTCTGCCACTAAAATATAATTATTACAAATACTGAAGAGGATGCAAATCCAAGGAAAAGAGCTTTTTTTTAAAAAAAGAAAAAAAGAGAGAGAATTGCCAAGCTCAAGGAAAGGATGGTGTTTTCTGTAGGAAGACCACATCATCATTTTCTAATCTTCATTTAGATATTTGGTGTTGGGAGAGGGTGGCTGTGCAGTCTTAATGGACCCTGCTTGTACATAAGCTTGTACATGAAACTGAGTTCTCCATAAATGGACTGTGCAGAACAACTCAGAACTAATGAAGGAAATATTTTTCTCTGATTATAAAAGAAGTAGTGATTAAGATAATCTGAATGCTACAGGAAAGCAAACTATAAGCATGATACTATAATATTATTATACTTTTGAACATAAAACTCTCTGAGAATATTTACCAAAACGTCCCGTTTTCTAAATCATCTTAAATGTTTACTTTTATGGGGGCAGAGTTTTCTACTTTCACGCTTTTCTTTAAATAAATATACTCTGCTCTTTGGGCACAGGAGAACACCTCTTTTTTTCCATTTTTCCTCCCCTGTTTTAAAGTCCATTCCATCTATTGTTTGGATGAAGGACACAGTGAAAAAAACTGCCACAACTGAAGGTAGATGGCATGAATAATAAAATCACAGATTTTTTTTTCATCTTGTGTTCTGACCTTTCTGGAAGTAATTTCCTCTGTAAACCCACAGTAAAGTCTCTGTGATCTGTGTGCTTTCTTTTCTCAGAACTGCTTCTCTATGTATTTAATAACAGTTATTACTGTTATGTTATAGCTTACTTCACTAAGACCAGAATTTTCAGACTTGGGTGCCTACAGTTACAGTAGCTTTTAGATAGTAAAAACAGATAGCCCCCCCCAAAAAAGGACTGATGTTTTAAAGGAACTCCACTTCCTACTGTAATCCATAGGATCGCTGGGGCTGTTTGATATCTTGGAAAAACATGACACCTACTTTTAGGTGCTTTGATGTGGACACTATGCCTTCACCTCAGGCAAATTTCACAGTTGGGGTTTAAATTTCTGCCAGTTCAGTGAAAAATAATATCTAAGAACAGAGTTCTACTTTGAATACAAATGTAAAGGTAGGTAAATATCTGCAAATTTGTAAAAAACTATTTATTAACACTAGTAATGCAAATACGCAATAACTGTAGTTGAGTAACTTATGCTTTCAGTGAGTTTACTGTCAAAGAGTATTTATCACATACACATATAGTATCGCTGTTGACATGGTGACATACGGGACAAGAAGTGAAAGAGAGATGTCCTCACAAAGGAAATTTATATAGACGGGATTGATTTTTCCAGGTTCATATATAAAATCAGCCTAGTCCCTGTGTGATCAATGACTTCAGTGGTGCAAAACAAATTCCTGATGCACCTTATGCTGGTTGATGTACCGAGTCTTGAGAAAGAAAATAACAGGTCTTTAACAACCAGAATGTCTTCAGAATTTATGCTGTTGCTTTTACCTTACAAGTGTAACTGCTGGCTTGGTTAGAAAGGGTTTTCCTGAAGAGATTCTTCTCTCTGCTTCCAGTTTATCTACTGCAATTACTGATACAGTGGTGAGTATGGATAAGAGTATGTGACCTCCACAGGGTAGCAAAAACCTCCTTAAGATAGACAGGCCACTGTCAACATGGATTAAGAGATGCCCAGCTACCTCAGTAGGCATTCCGTCCTAGCCTTTACCCCCTCACTTTTGCCACATGAGCAAAGTGAACTTTGGCTTGTTCAGTTGTCTACTTTGTGTACAGTTTTTTGGTAAATAAGTAACCTTTCTTTTGGGAACTCGGAAGTTTTAATTTTGGAAGACACAGGCTGAACACATCAGCTTCATCAGAGAAAGTCCTCTTCAACCATGCCAAAATTTAAATCAACTGTTATGTGGCTAAGCTCTAAATAAAGGATTGAAATCCTGAGGGTGGGGAAAGCTGATGTAAATGGCAATTAGAAGTCAATTATTATATATGAGAACAGTAGTTAATTAAAGTGGTTACAGGTAGGATGTGACCACAGTCTTTTTCAGGAAACAGATGCCACTCCTGCACTATCTTACTCAGTACAGTAATATTGAGAAATTTACTGTATACTGCAAGGAAGAAGAAATGGTGTCTCTTTCTAAATCGCCAGTGTGACTTCCTGCAATGTCCTGTGTTTTCTCTAGAGGTCTCCTCTCTCTCCAATGCTGGTGCTCAGGCTGAGCATTCTAGTACTCATCGTGAGACATGACTGAAAAATATTATAGAGTATACTTGATTGAAGACACTTTTTTCTTTCATTGGGCAAACCTTTCTAGGTTTCCGAATGCAAATAGGAAAAACAAAAAGTACAGCTTCTGAAAATTACTATTTATATATTACTGTTACACAAACACCCCCCACACCCTTGCACAAACACCATGTTTTCTATTTTTCTACTATATAAAAAAAATCTTTTTGCCCTTTCTGCAGTGCCATAATTACCATGGAAACAGGACTGCAAATTAAAAGGGAAATAACATGATTTATGCCCACAATAAAATAAAATATACCCCAGAGTTTAACTCAACCAACATCAATTGCCTGGTTTATCTGCATACATTTGATGGTTGAAAGTTTAATTTTAATTTTCTGAGAAAATCTTGAGGCAGTTCCTCGTTTGGGAACAGAGAGCTGACAGTATAGAGAAGGCCCAGCCTTCAAATGCCTGCCTGCCTTATGTGCACACATGGTGCGTGTGGAATTTGCACATTTTTTGAAATCTGTGTATGTGCTTATTTAGCTAAATAGCTTTTCATTTAGGAAACCAAATGCATGTTTTAGATCCTGAAAACCGGGCTCAATGTATCTGTTTCATCAGATTAACGAGAATCATAATTTAAATGTTTTCAGTAGTGTGGTTGGGATCTCTGCTGTGAGAACAGTTAGCTCACCTAGGTTCCTCTCCCCCAGTTTCAGTTTCAGATTCAATGTCTATGAAATAAAAATCCTTCAAATTATGCGCACAGTTCTATTGTCTCAGACACTTAAATTCTCATGAATGAAATTTCACAGTTCCTCATGTTCAGCAAGTGTAATTCCTGAGAAAATGGGAAAATATCTTCATTTTTCTCACTTGAGAGAAGTGAAAGCATGAGCCAAAATTGCACTGTCCAGATTTTGGTGAAATTATCAGACCTACAGGTGCATAATAGTCAGATTTTTGGTATGTAAGTATTTGTTTCAGCAAAACCTTCAGCATAATTTGAAACATAGCAGGAAAACAGCCATACCTGCCACTTCCATATATATATGTGTGTGTGTGCATTATGTATATGAATATATGTGAACATATCTACATATAATATATATTTATATACCTACATATAATATATATGTACACATATATATATATATTTACATACACATGCCTACTACCTCCAACACTAAACATCATATTATGATCAAATTTTAGGCAAGAATGTAGCTACATATAATGGGAGGCCTTTACATTTTGCAGGAACAAAATAACTGAATTTTGCCAAAAAATGAATGTATGAGTTTGAAATCTTAACCTGTACAATTTTATCTGCAATTCTTTAAACTTTTCCTAGAAGAACTGTTTTACATTAGTGCTATCACTTATAAAATGATTGAAATATTTAGCTTCCTATTAATTTTTACTCTCCTGTACTGTGAAATATAGTTTACCATGCAGTATAATTTTATTTTTAGTACTGCAATGCTATGATTCTAAAATGTTTTAAGGTAATTCAGTGCTTCACTGAATACAGGGAAATAAGAAGGAAGTCATCACTACAATGTTTTCCATGAATCTGAATATTTTTAAGTCTCATTATTTTTCCCTAACAAGGAGTTTATTGTAGTAATGATTTATTCAGGGCATCTGAAATTATGTTTCTGTTAAAAATCAGGTCACCTGAGAACACCAAAACTAGACAAGGCATTAAAATACGTTTAATGAAACGTCCAACAAATGAAACTGGAGGAACACAAAGCTTTTCAGCGGGGTTTGTAGTTCAAACTGCTTATTAAGATAACCTCCTGTGGAGCAGTTTACCTCCCGTGTTGGTTTTTATATCCCTTCCTTGTCTTGTTTTGATTTGCCAGTAAAAATACATTCTGTCCTGTTTCGCAACATCTGGAACTAAGAATAACTTAAGCAGCACATAAAAACTTTTTAAGCTGTTTCATGTGACAAATACTAAAAAAATGATCAAACATTTCTAGGACTTCATTTATTGCCAAATTCAGTTAGCCACCCAGAAAAATGTAGGAAATTCTTACAAATATACTAATTAGGTCTGATATTTATATTGGTGGGAGTTCTGAATGAATAGAAACAGAAAAAAAAGAGTGGCCCGGTTAGATGCTTCCAAAAAACTTACACATATGTGTACAATCAAAATATTACCTCTCTTCCTTTTCTTGCATCTTTGAATGGGTTTGGCAGCTGTATATGTCCATGCAACCCAGTGTCGTTGTTTCTGTGTCATTTTGTAGTTTAACAAGACTATTTGGTAATCTTACATTCTCGTGTTCCAGTTTGTGAA
Source organism: Brachypteracias leptosomus (assembly GCA_013401335.1). NCBI lineage: Eukaryota > Metazoa > Chordata > Aves > Coraciiformes > Brachypteraciidae > Brachypteracias > Brachypteracias leptosomus. The sequence goes on along the minus strand of VYZX01006046.1, from coordinate 32,282 downwards.
TGGAAGCTGTAAAACTTCCATGTTCTTTGTTAGATAAATCTATACTCTGTGAAAGGAGATAAAACCATCATTAAATAGCTATTGTTTCCACAATAAATGTACGTTAGTATTTTTAACAAGCAAATACAAAACAATGTTCTACGCTAAAGAAAGGCCTAGCTACCATATATAATCATGCAGCACGTAGAGCAAACCAAGAGAATTGCCTCCAGAAAAAAACCACTGTAGATAAATGGAAAAGAAGGGATAATGGCCTCTATTACACAATAAAACAAATTAAAATTTCTCAATAAACATGCATTCAAAATATTATTGTTGTAAATTCATCGCTTGCTTTGTAAAACTTGTGACACAAAAGCAACCATGCCAGCTATAGCTGCAGACTCTATTGCTCCCTCCAGTAACAATTCCACTAAAAATAACAAGAAGAATTATAGAAGTTCATTACTATACTTGATACAGGGCATGCCTACAGGTACAATTTAATATCTGTGTCAAGATACAGTCACTTTCAGCTTCAGAAGCAGCAAAGTAAAGCCACATTAGCACAGTGATCTCTGTCTGTGTTACTAGACCCTGCTTCTCTGTTGGGTTAGCCCACATGGAATGCAAGTCAAATACTGAAAGCACAAGCAACACGTGCACTGTGACCAGGGGCTGAAGAGGCCCATCCACTGGGATATCAAGAGGGGAAGATGGAGATGAGATCTGGAAGCTGACTAATCAGGGTACCCCATTCCTTTTTTGTCCTATCACTTGTTCCATGAAGCCTATGCCACACACCTGAGCTAGCTAATGTGGAACTGCCTCTCTGCAGAATACTGCATTGCATTGTGTTTAATATATTTACAGTAACAGTTTATTGTCATCAACAGAAAATTATCAAAAGATTTATCAGATTACACATAAAAGACTAAAAACCCATGCAATTTATTAAGTTATGCTTTCATATATTTCTAGTTTTACCTTCTTCTTTTGGACACCTTAATAACTCTGGATTGTTAAGGATCCGGTTCTAAGTATAGTGCTAGCACACCTAGGCTCCTGCACCTGAAAGCTTTTCTATTCCTTGCACTAACTGCTCGGATGTCATCTCCCTCTATAAACCTTGGCTTGCTTACCTAGTTTTATAGGAAATTTATGAGCCAAGCTGGCATGGAAGTGTCAGAAAGTATAAGAAAGTATAATATTATGTGCAAGGATGGGGGGCAGGGGTTCAGCTGTGTCTTCCAGGTGGTAGAACAGAGGAAGGAGGAGAGTGCAAAGTTACCCTACCACTAATAGCAACAGAATCAGCAGTACAGTTATAATGGCATGACCTCCAAAACTGAGCTGGCACAGCTAAACCTTGATCATTACTTTTGAAATCTAAGCAAGTGACTCTGCCTGATGAAGCATTACACCACACTGACCTAGGCTGGCCTTAGTCTGAGGGGTCTGTGCAGTGCTCTGCCCTCCTGTACAAACACAGCCCTAAAAATCTCTCCAGTCCCTGCAAACTTAATATCAAATACCTCACAGTCTTTAATGTGTAGATCACACGAGTAAAATAGGAAAGAATTATTAAGTCCACAAATGCATTGACATCTGTAGTAACCTTGAAATTTGGTATATCTAGTAACTGGATTTTACTGCTAAATTTCAACAAGCATGTGATAACGACAAGGATTCTTGTCAGACTGCTCTGCTCAGTCTTCATGAAGAATATCACTGTAGAGAAGAGCTAGACCTGCATACACACATCCATGTTTCCACAACAATACATCATAGATACACATACATATATCTATCATACCGTGTATGTATGCATAGGTAATACATCACTGATAGACATATATGCTATTTAAAGGGTGGAAAAATGTGACATTCTTCATGCATCTGTCAGTCTATAATAAGACAATTGACAGGCTACAAATCCCCTGAAGGTGTATTTATAGCAGTATTTACAAGCAACATTCCAGTGTTTTTTCTAGTGATAGATACAATAACTGCAGATGTTCTGTAAGCAGGGGATGTTTAGAAGCTTTTTTTGGAAGATAGCATGTATAATATTTATTACATCTATAAAAACTATAGGTCTACACAATATTATGTCACATTTTAAATGAATTATACTTTAAATATCCCATTTGGAAAGAAATAAATACTAAACTGTGAAAATAAACTGAGTGGGGGCAAAATGTGTCAGTTTTTTACACTGTTAATTAATTATCATATGAAAAAAAGGGGTAAAAGAGTAAAAAAGGGGTGTATTTTTGTATCTGTGAGAATGATGACTGTTTAAAAATAAATATTTTCTGAAATAAGAGGCATCACTTACAACAATTAGGCTCCCAGAAACTGCTTATTGTCTAGACAGTTACTGAAAAATTTAGCTTACTTCTAGTTTACTGCAATTAAGGTCAAAATTATTCCTAGCTATACCCATCTTCAGGTGGTGCGTGAATAACACTTGGTTTTGATTCTGTCACATGCCTTATTTTTACTTATTTATTTTTTGCAAGACCAAAATCTCTAAACCTGCCATGATCTCAATCTAGACTTACAATAAATATAAGTAACTGTTTTGCATATTGCATAGATTAAAAAAGATTACCGTGCAACTTGTACCTTCCTGGTTTTCCACCATCCCTTTTAGATGTGTGTTTTCAGATTTGATAACTTTGTATCGGAAATCCAACAACTAGAAAGATTCAATTCTTAGTTAAATAAAACAATATTACTGTTAACTTGAAATAATACAAGTATAGATATATGTAAGTTTAAATTGAAAAAATATACATAAAGAATTATGAAACTAACTATAATAATATTTTTTTTAAAATATAGGAGTACTAAAGCAGAAAGAAGCCTTAAACCATGTATGAAACAAATGCAAACGTGATGCCTCTGATTTTATTCACCTTTTTAAAAGAAGTAAGCACTTAGGAAAAGAAGGAAGTTCACATGCGGTTACAAGACAAACAGGGACAGATTTTGCAGGCCACTGAAACTGGATGAAATCCTAGTCATGAAGCCTAGGAACAGCATCCACTCTTTTACTGATAGGAAAGGGTAAAGGCTGCCACACAGTAGGAGATGTCTCTTATTTTCCCAAACACTCACTTTACTATTGTCAAAAGTAAAGTATTACATTAATCACAATTTTCAATATGCAGTGACCCTCTCAGAAAACCAAGAGATACCCAGAAACCTCTAAATAAGAAGGTTCTTTTGGTTTACAAAACTAAGTGCTGAAGAAATTTTTAAGGCCAGGCTGGACGGGGCTCTGAGCAACCTGATCTAGTGGGAGGTTTCCCTGCCCATGGCAGGGGGGTTGGAACTAGATGATCTTTAAGGACTCTTCCAACCCTGATGATTCTATGATTCTATAACATATTTGTTTTTAAAACTGAAATTTACCATTAAAACACTTGTGTCTTATAGTTTTCAGCTTTAAAACTACCAGAATTTTCTGACCAGATTTGTAACATTCTTCAAAATGCTTTTAAATACCTGAAAAATTAGGAAACATTCTAGATAATCTTCTAATAAACAGTACTAATGATAAAGTGCATACAATAACAACAAACTGGAAGTTTTCATGATCTTTTGCATGCTAAAATGGTAACTGCATTTGATGGTCAGAATGGATTGCAATTTACATGTATAGTTGACATTTACTGGTGCTTTCTCGTTCCAGTATCAATTTGGCTCCCTTAGTAACACTTCAGAGATATCACAGCACTGCTGATGAAAAGCAATGTCTTTTTTCACAGACAATGTATGCCATTATCAGTCGTGTGGGGTAAAATGATCTCGGCTGGTTTTGCCTGCTTGCATACCTGTTGTTTTGCTAACAATTTGTCTTTTATCTCTAACTCCATTTTTAACTGTCTTTCCAGAAGACTAGCTTTCTCCATGATAGTTGCTATAGTAATCTCCTTCTGATGAAGCTCTTCTGTCAGGTCAGAGATTTCTGTCTTCATTCTTTCCTGCTCAGAGCAATGGGACTGCTGCTCTCGATAAACAGAGTTTCTTATCTGTAGCAAATATGTTTCAAAAAGAAAAAATGTTCTGCAGTAAATAATACAATTGCATCACTCGCTACCTAACAGTGACTTTTTTTTGCTGTTGCTTCCAAGACACCAACTCTTACAACCTAATCAGATATTTTTGAGATTGTATAATAAAATGTGTTCATGAGTCAGTGCACATAGCTTTATTTACTTTTACACCTTTTTTCAACTCTTTTCTTGTGCTTTCATTTTCCTATTTTGTATTAGAAATGAACAAAATACAAGGCATTTAAATTGACATTAAGAAAGAATGTAATAAAAATAATGCTAATTTTAAGATTTGGAATTTATGGCAAAGAATATCCAAGGAAATATCCATTCCTTAAACCTAAATATGATTTATTTATATTGCTCCTAAGTTAATTTAGGTTTAAAATAAGTTTAATGCAGTCTAAATTAATTTAGGAGCAATATAAATAAATCAATCTAGCGACTCTTTAATGAGAAACTATGTTAGAAATAAAGGGTATATGCAGTAAATCACTTTATGAGAATTATTCCTGACATCATATATAAAGTCAAACTTCTATAAAATCAAACAAATTATGTATAAAGCCAAACTTTCTGCACTATCTCCTGTGCAGAGTTCTCAAAAGAATCAACACAAAGATTTCCATAGTCTTTCCACTATAACCAACAATTTAGTAGATAGATTTTTACATTACGCAAGAAACAACTACAAAAACCAGCATAGCAACCTTTGAACCCATTTTAATAATTCCTCACAGTATTGTACACAATCAGTAACAGATGGCATTTCATTTTTATTTATGCAAACTACACAGAAGTACTAGACTTGCAAACAAATAGATGTAGATGCAAAAAACCTCAAGAGCTAGATTATGACTATCGTGCCAAAATTGCTGCATCCAAGTCAGATGCATCCAACTGGAGATATTCCTGCTTACACTGCAACACAGCAACACAACAGCATGTCTGTGAGAGGAGTCCTGAGCATCCTCTATTCCCAAAGTGTTTGGCCAGCCAAGACACGTGCCATTCCATGGTGCTGTGCCACTACTGCTGGTGGTGCACAGTTCAAACCAAAGAGCACAGCCCTAGACATGTGGCACAGCCCTAGCAGTAGGTGACTGATTAAGCTTAGCCTTGTGTGGGCACCTTTCACAGTGACCTGTGTCAGTTGAGCTGTCAGCATATCTTACATCTGAGGCCACCTACAAATGACTACTTAACTCCTACAGCCTATTAATTACTCATAGCTTTGGGGAGTTTATTGCTTGCATGGTGTTACCTGACTCACAGTGAAGCTTGGGCATGGTCTCTTCCATGGTTTCAGTGAGGCAGCTCTGCTGCTAGTGCACAGAACCAGAATGGCAATTTTACAGCTATACAACTACCTCCAGAAATGCAATCATTTGCATTTGACTTGCAATGCAGGGTTGGACTAGATGACCTTTGGAGGTCCCTTCCAACCCAAACCCTTCTATGATTCTACGAAAACTTTTTCATTTATAAACACTTCATGCTCTTCTAAAACCACTTCCTGCTCTCCTCTGTGTATGCACATACCCAAAGTCAGTATTTTGCTCTCTTCTAAAAATCCTATGTTGCACTTTAGATCTGGAAATACTTAATAACATGAAATAATACCTTGTTTAGCTCTTCTTGTTGGTGTTCTTGACTTTGTGCCAATAGTAATAAATCATTGTTTTTATTTTCTAGTTGCTCAGTAAGTTGTACACAAGATGACCCATGCCTTTAAATAAGAAATAAACAAAACATGAAACAAGCAGAACTTTCAATAACCTTTACTTTATAGTATCCTCTCCATGGCTTAAAACTGTGGAAGACCTGCTTGCTGATGAAAAAACCAAAAACAACTAAAGATTTGGCCTAAACTGGGTTGGATCCTGAGGGATTTCTAGAGATCAAGGGCAATGCAAGTGCATGTAGAAAGAATCCTGAAATCTCTTGTAGATATATATTTCATATAATCCCAAATAGCTATGGTAGATTAGATAAACCATAAAAATATGAACATCTTACTCAAAGGAGGTTAGAGAGAATCTGACTCACATTACTTTGAAAGTGTTTTAATGTCAAGAAAATGAAAGAGACTGTAAACATATAAATAGAAATACATGAAATGCATTGATTTGTAAAGATCTAGGCAGCACTGAATCTTTTTTACAGAGCCTGCATCTACTACCTGCAATCTTGTCATATATAATTGCCAATGAAAATGTTTATTCTGAAATTGTTTAGAATCTGACCTGTGAATCCAGAGTATCTTTGTAAACAGACTTGATTTACATAAAATGTAAGAAAAAAGTTATTAGCTCAGAAGTACTTGTTACTTTAAATATTGTCTTCAACATACATACTTTATTTGAATTTCCTGTATATCTTTATACTCTCTGATTTTCAATAATTGTGTGTGCAACTGTTGGCATTCCAGTTGTATCCTTCTCCAGAAAGCATCCCATGACTGCAGCTCATTTCTCATTTCTGAAAAGCCTGCCTCCATGTTCTGAAGAAACAAACAGATATATAAAGTTAAATAAAATTAGACAGCTCAAAATGCTGTATTTTAACACATCATTTTCGATCCCTGTATAATTTATGTGAAAGGACACACATACTTTTATTTTGAGTTTCATTTCTGAAAAAGTCATTGCTTTCATGTCAGTTCCTTTCTCCAGAAATGCCATCTAAAAAGCAGATGCTGAATATTCTTTAGCTCTTGCAGTGTTCCACTCATCTGTCTCTGAAACTACCATAGAAAACATCATTCAGAAGTTCTTTATGGTACTAAATGCATCTAAAATACATAGTTTCCTTGTTTCCATGGGTTCTGCACCCTAAAATGCAAGAATTAGTGCCATAGCTAACTTCCATTTTCTATTTTCCTAAGAGCATTTCAAATTTATAAGCTTGAAAACTACAGGGCTACAGATCAGCAGGGTTAGGTACATTGCCTGGAAGCTCGGAGCAGATACATCTAGACTTAGGTACTTAGATAAGGTATGTGTTCAATCATCTCCAAAACTAGTTTTATCTGCATGGAGTTAATTGCTTATTTAAATGAACCCCACAGCCTCAATATACATGCTACATTTGGCATCATAAAATCCTAATTCCCCAAAATCAGAATTCCCTCAAAATATACTGAAGACATACTAAATACAAGAACTTGGGAATGTAACCCACAAATAACAAAAGTAGCAATAATAATAATAATCAGATTCTTGCAATAATATCCAGGTCCAAAGAAATGTTCCATATTAAAAAGATTTTCCAGTGATATTGATTCTTTGCCTTTAACACTATTACAGTAAAAAGACTAGTATTTTTCATAATTTCTTTATTTTATTTTAAAACAGTTTCCATGTTTAAAGGCAAAAATAAAGCCTTTAAACTTTCAAAAGACAACTGGAATCCAGAAATGACACTGCAAGCAAGGATCTTCAAAGACTTGCTTCCCTTAGAGCCTCATGTGAGAATGACCTTCCTTCCAAGACGCCTGTGGTTCTCCTCTGGCTGAAAGGGCTGCTGAAGACAGATAGGAAGCACTTTTGTGTTTTTCATAGGGGCTACAGATATAGATTCATTCATCTTATCCTTTGTTAAATTAAGGCTGAGAGCCTTTTTAAACTCTGAAATGCAAGTCTGGGCATATTCAAGTGAAATAAAGCTTAATGAACTGTTAAAATTGTCTGCAAGTCTTGCTTATGATCATCTTCCTGACTCCAACATTCAAGAAATAGCCACAATTATTTTATAATATATGAATTTGGGGGAGAGTTACCCCTCTGATTTCATTCTGGAATGGAATGAATGCTGCACGATTGTGTGGCAGAAGTCATATCATCTGTGGCAGACTGCAGCCTTCATACATATTTACATAAATTGTATTTTCTTCTGTGAATTATAATAATAGCAGGAACAACAGCAGTCACAGGAGCAGCCACAAAAATAATCGAAACAGAACTTCAGATCAAAAGTTTCACACATCAAAAAAATCATTTAGAAATGTACCACTTATCTCTTTAGGAAATATATATTGCATCTAGTTGAAACACCAAAACTAAAATTAATTTTGAACCAGAAAACTTTAGGGTTTGTTCAGAAAATATCTAATGAAATAGAACTTTTTAAAGGGTTTTAAATTTACCAAATCCTCTCTCTTCTTCTGTGAAGTTTTGCTTAACCATCTTGCCATGTTTGATATCAAAAGGAAGTCTCAAAAATTTCCTGATCAGCTCCCATTCTCATTCTACTCAAAGCTGTTGTGGTGGTTTGACCCTGGCTGGACACCAGGTGCCCACCAAAGCTGCTCTATCACTCCCCTCCTCAGCTGGACAGGGGAGAGAAAATATAATTAAAGACTCGTGGGTCACGATAAGGACAGGGAGACATCACTCAGCAATTACTGTCATGGGCAAAACCTACTCAACTTGGGGAAATTAATTTAATTTATTGCTAATTACATCAGAGAAGGATTATGAGAAATAAAATCTTCAAACACTTTTCCCCCACCCCTCCCTTCTTCCTGGGCTCAGTTTCAATCCTGAGTTCTTGACCTCCTTCCCACAAGATAAAGAAGGCAATAGGGAAAGGGGGTTGCAGTCAGTTCATCACACGTTGTCTCTGCTGCTCCTTCATCCTCAGAAAGAGGACTCCTCACACTCTTCCTCTGCTCCAGCATGGGTTCCCTCCCACAGGGTGTAATCCTTCAGAAAAGACTTCTCTAATGTGGGTACCTCAGAGTCACAAGTCCTGCCAGCAGCCTTGCTCCAGTGTGGGCTCCCCTCTCTCCATGGAGCCCCAGGTCCTGCCAGAAGCTTGCTCAAGTGCAGGCTTCCTATGGGGTCACAGCCTCCTTCGGGCACCCAGCTGCTCTGGTGTGGGGCCCTCCATGGGCGCAGGGGACAGCCTGCCTCACCATGGTCTTCACCACAGGCTGCAGGGGAACCTCTGCACATGAGCCTAGAGCACCTCCTCCCTCTCCTCCATGGGCCTTGGTGTGTGCAGAGTTGTTTCTCTCACATATTTTCACTCCTCTCTTCTGGCTGCAGTTGCACAGCAGGCTTTTTTTCCTTTCTTAAATATGTTATTCCAGAGGTGCTTCCACCATTGTTGATGGGCTTGGCCTTGGCCACTGGTGGGTCCATCTTGGAGCTGGCTGGCATTGGCTGTATGGGGCACAGGGGAAGCTTCTAGCAGCTTCTCACAGAAGCCATTCCTCTATCACCCCCACTACCAAAACCTTGCCATACAAACCCAATCCACTGTTCAACATTTTAGATACAATTATATTCTGCATTTCTATGCAAATTAGCTGTCTTCATAGAGACCTTCCAAGAACCAAGCCTCCTGTGTGATGTTTTCAGGCTGCCTCTCATGTATGGCTGCAATTAAGTTTGTCAGACAAATCATAAGGTAGAGAAATAGATTGTAGTCTCCATTTGGATCTTCTAAAGTTCACATTTTCTGTACAGCAAACAATCTGATCTTCCATAAATTTCACTTTATTACTGCTTCCTTGCTAATTAATAGTATAACAGAAATATTTAGAAGCGGACATAAAGGGGTCATAGGCATAGAAGATATATGATACTAGGCTTGCTGCCATTGCCATCAGCCTTCTCCCCACCAAGACTTCCATCTGCTCTTCCCATCTTTGTTCACATCAGGTCCAACTATTCCATCCTCTACCTAGCACTCCTTCACTCAAACCTGCTTACTTCTGGCTGACAACAAGCCTTGCACATCCTTCTTTCTCATTCAGACATTCCTAAAAAAATATTTTGCTGAGCTACACCTTTTTACCACATATTGGCTTTACATCAGTGTTTCCCTTTTGCAGCTGTTTGCAAATGTGGCATTTCTAAGGCAGCAGTGTCACGCACCACCAGCACAGTTATTCTGCAACTTTCTGCCCTTTAGCTGATAATGCTACGTACATCTAGCTCCACTTCTACTTAAAATGTCTTCAGTGCTTCCTACAGCTCCTCCTATTCTATTCTTTCTATTCTATTCTATTCTATTCTATTCTATTCTATTCTATTCTATTCTATTCTATTTCATTCCATTCCAAGGATCCATCTACTCTCTCTGTCATACAGCATCTATCCACTGGCTCCGATTGCCATGATTTGTTCCACTCCATATTTTATTCCCACTACTTTTGATGGCAGCCTTTTTAACATGCCCTGAACCAGAGGTTTTTGCTTGCATATCAATAACTTACCTACAGGCAAATGAGTCGGTGAACAAACGTGCAAATGAAACGTATAAACATCACATGAGCTAAACTTGCTTGTTCTGACAACACTTGAAATTAACCTCCACCACATGTATGTTAATTCCTATAATGCATATTGCAAATGAAATGATAACTCTGCAAGGTTGTCTATAAACAGAAATAGATTCTCTTTCTCCAGAAAGAGTCAAAGTAACTATAAGCCACTCAATATATTACTGAACCTTCAAGTGCTTAAATAAACAAAAGTATAATTTATATATATTACCAGAAAAAACAGCAACAAGAATCTCATTCCCAATCTGTTTCAAACACAGCTAATAAAAAAGGCTGTAAAGATCTTGTATTGTCTCAATCCTGTCAGAACTCACCTACCACGACCAAAAGAAGAGGCCCAAATGGGCTGTCTTCATAGATCATAGCTGGAAAATGGTAAACCAGGGATAAGATAAAAACTGATGCTTCTTCACATAGCTAGCAACTTACAAATTCAATCTTCTCTCAATAATAATAAAGTATACCATACAATTTTCCACATACTTATTTACTAGCTATATGGCACAATGTACAACAAGATGTAAATCAGATAAAGAGATTTCATAGAATTCATTTATATACAAGGAACCAAGTAACTAGGCTGAGTTACGAATATAGGAAAGTTATAAAATCCTAGATAAAAAGACAAGAATAAAATATACTATAACGTATCAAACACGTTTCTGTTTTCTCTTTGTGTTACTCAATAAATTGTACTGTTCACTGCTCATTCTGTGTTCCTAAAAAGAATATACCTAATGTACAGATCTTTTATATATGCATCTCCGTACAACTTCTTAAAGTATACTCCTGAGGAATTAATTCCCCAACATTAATTCCAAAATCATCATGAAAAAGAAAAATAATTACTACCTGGCAGTGGTTTTCATACATTTTTAGATCCTCCCGGAGTTTCAGATTTTCTTCTTCTAGTTTGTTCTTTTTTATCACTATTTCATTCACAGTTGCCTTTAGCTTTTCAATAATCAGCTCATCCTTTTCACTTTCGGGCTGGCCATAGGTAATTACATCTTCTTGGCTTTGTTTCTTATTGCTTGTTTGGAATTGATAATTCTGAGTCTGCTTCTACGAAACAAGAAAATCTTTTAAATGAAATTCAATAGTTATATGTAAATTGTTAGGACCAAACCATTACTATTAAAATCATAAAGCTATTTCCACCAGGATTTGCTTAGAAAAGATGGCATAATTGCAACAGTTTGCATGACTTCTCTGAAGGATAATTCCTTTTTTTAGTCTCATGTTTCTTGCTCTCAGCAAAAAAAATGTTCCAGAAACTTTCAAGGGCACAGAATATTTTCAACGATTTGCCTCCTCTGCTGTGTATTTCCCTAGCACTTAATGCTAATTAGCCTCAAATGTGAAAAAGGTGATTATTATGACCTAGTCAAAGCAGTTACCTCTAAAAAATAGTTTGAGATAAATGTTCTTCTTTGATTTACTGAACTCGGTAGTTGTGTGTGTGTGCCTCAGGACAGATATTAACCTCTGACTGTAGGGCTGGCATTACACACTGCATGTATAAACAGCTCAGTTACCACAGGAACTGTACTTTTTTGATATCATTATCCTTAAACTTGGGGAACAATCATTTGCACATACTTGTTCCATACTCCATTCAGTTTCTTGTACTAATTAAAATCCTAAACCCAAAACTTCAGCAAATTGGTATTGCCAGCATTTGTGCACTCGTAGGCACCACGAAGTCACATAATTACTATGGTAACTGTTTTTGCTGTTTAAAAAACTATCCACAGGAATCCCTCTACCGGGAGATGAACAAGCAGCAGCAATCCTTCAGAAGACTGAGAATCAGTTGAAAAATAGAACCTGGAAACCATATATCATGTTGAGCAAGAAAATGTATATTAAAAATAAATAGCTTTACAAATACCATATTTCATTGGCAAGGACTTGCTTTAGACAGCTTTTGCTGTCATTGACTATGTTCCAATAATTTGTGTTGGCTGGACACCTAAGTAGAACTGGCCACGGGCTGCATATCAAATAAAAAGCCAAAAAGAAATCTGCAGGTAAGTTTCACCTCTACAGATAACAAATTAAGGTCCCCTTGACATGAAAGTTATGGAGTCTTACATACCAAAATGTCAAAGCAGCCTATGAGAAATACAGTGCATGTGTCCTTCTGGAAATCAGAGACCTCACAAAAGAGGAATTTGAGACAAAAATACAGGACCAATTAATGCTTTAAAAACAGTTAAGGGTAACAGTCCAGCAGACTTCCATTTAATAAGCTAGTCAGTGTTATGTTGCAGTTGGAAGAAAACTGTCTTCAAAGGAAGTTCTCTGACAGCAGTGAAAGCTGCAACAGCAAAATGTGGATTGTCCCTTTGAGTACTCTCTTTTGACTCTTCTAACTCTATAATCAACATGCCTCAGTGCTGATCCGAAAGTTTTGTCTAGCCAAAGCCTCACTTTTTTAACACATTTGTATGGAAGTGTCACAGTTGCAATATAATGCTTTCAGCATCTAAAACCAAAACTTAATTGTCATCCTTGGAAACTCTGGACATGGGTAAAGAGCCTCACAGGACCTGTGTTTCTGTATATTAAGATTCAATGGGCTTAGGAACAGTGGGAAAGGGGATTACCAGTCAGCAAAGTAATAGGCTTTCCCTTACTTAACTTTCAGGCTGTCTTGTGGCTCAGTTAATTTTTAAGTTATTTTCTATTTTTTTTTAGGGCAGGATAGGTCATGAAGACATCATTAAATCAATATTTTGTTTTCGTTTGGAAGGAATTAATAAGAAAATGCTAGATCAATAGACTATATAAAAAAAGTAATTAAGCAAATCGGCAAGTAAAAACGAATCTCAAAGTCAGCCAAGGACTGAATGGTAACTTGAAAGCTGAAAAATACGATAAAAAAGGGATAAGTGATCCAACAAAAAATTCCATGTGTGATTCTGGAGTAGCATATAGAAATTCATTTTTCTGCATAAATGGTATATTTATGATCTTTTAAAGAATGATGGCTACCTTAGATTTGAGGAAACTTTATATTTGAGACAACATATTAATGGCATGTACTACTTGGTAAGATACTTTAAAATAACTTTTCATCACAATTAATTGCATATTACTAAATAGCATAGGAGATAAGTATCTCCACGGTACACTTAAAAGGCAAAATGGAACATGCACTGTTTTTTTGCAGTTTTTTTTAAAAATCAGAAATATTGTCATTTTCATCAAGAAGCATATTTGGTTTTTTATTTTCATGAGAAAATAAAATCAAAATAACTGTATATATCATTAGATCTTTCAGTATGGGTCTGCCTTACCTAAAGCAATATATTCACTACCAAAAAATCCATGTGTTGTCAGATTCACTATAAGCTTAGTGATCAGATTTTAAAAATGAAGTTAAAATAACTCCAGCTGAGATAACAGCTCATTATCTGTAAGAGGAAGGTAGGAATTTTACCTGATATAAATAACATTTCTTGGACAATAATTTTTGTTGAGCATTTAAATTTTCAAGATCATTTTGGCAGATTGCCCCCTTCTTATCCCTTTCTCTTGATTTTGCCTTAAATTCCTGAAAGACAGCAAAACAAGGCTAGTAAACACTGAGAAATAACTTTTTCCCTTAAATCTAGCGTTGTAATTTCTGTAGTTCTAAGAAAAATCCAATTTTTTAATTAATAAGTAATCTTTCCACAATTTTGGAAAGAAGAAAAAAAGAACAATGATATAAACCAGCCATCTAGTTATCCCCACCAGATAAAAACCAGTCTCAAAGGCTGTTAATCTGAAAAAAAAAGGGTGCTAAACATAATCATTGAATAAAAATGGTAAAATATTTTCAATCACTTCCATTGCTGTAGACCTTAGAGTTATGACTATAATATAGCCATTTTATTGGAGGGTACTTTCTTTGATTCTAAACCTATACAGTGTCAAATAGAGTAATCAGAAGGGAATCAAGCCCTTAATATTCACTCAAATGTTGAGTGCTTGCTTTTTTCGTTTTTTCTTTTCTAACAAATAGGACAGCAGCTACTATGAATAAATTTTACTTCTTGCTGTCTTTACAATTGCTGTTTCTGTTTCTAAGTTCACCTAGTTTAAACAAAAATCTGTTTAATTCTATTATATCAGATTTATCTAATACTGTGTTTGTATTTACACTTAAAATCCTATTCATCGTGTATTTTAATTTCCTTTAAAGTCACACCAGATCTTATATGTTCACAACTAGACTTTGAAGGCAGTATCCTACAAAATAAGTAGAACTCCACTTACTAAAGCTGTTGCTCTTTTAGTTTGAAGAATTAGCAAAATAAGAGTAGACTGTTTTATACAGTGAAAACTACAATTCTTACAAGCTGTTATGAGAAATTTCTTTTCCACAATGAAAATGCTGGTTCCAACAGATGATCTTTTATAATTATCCTAAACTGGCATATTCCACAAACTTTAAAAAATAAGAGGTTATTTGATACTGAAACAAAATCGAATGCTTTCCAATATAGACTAATACAAATCTCCTCTTACAGCTTTCCTAATGTCTGCTTTGGCATTTTAAACTAATAAACATCTTTCCATTTTGCAAAATGTGATACAAATGGAGTTCCAGACTATTTAATGAGGACTGCAGGTTCGAGGCCTTACTAAAACATTGCTGAGCTTAGCAGATTTTCGACACAGTAATTATTTCCTGAATACTACAATTTGCTGAAAAAACTCCAAGCACTCATTTTTCATACTGCATAATTAATCAAATTATAGCATTGTTTTACACTATTTTCACATTTTAATCTTAAATAAGGTCATTCTCAAATTAGCTGGATCAGACAGTTTAACAGTAGTGATATATTTAGTCAACGATAGATGTATAAGCCATTTATTATTCTTGTAGTAGCAGATGTTGGCAGCTATGCTGCAGTCCAAAGTGTAGTAACTTTTCTGATAGTAAGGACTCTTCCATGGGAAAGAGATAGCAGCATTATAGAGAGATAGGATGTGTCTAGGATGTGTCCTGTTAGGTAGGAATAGTCTCACGAAGGTTGCAGAAGATAGTCCTATATCTTATAGAGTAACATAGAAGATAGGTAAGTCCAAAATAAAGATTCTAAACCCCTTTTTAATTGTAGCCAAAGTATGAAAGTACTTAAAATCTATTAGATCTCAAATTTTTGATGGCAAAGTTCTCAAAGTGTCTAAATAATGTACATCATATATCTACATCATAAACTTGTAAGTCTTCACATCTCAGCAGCTAGGCAACTAGTTCACACTTTCCACTGATATTCCTTTGCTTACTTTCCCTACAGGACTCAGTTTAGTAAATGCTCAAAGCACACTCTACTTTATTATGCTCTTTACAAAGGATGGCCAGAGATGACTGTTCTCCTGTGTGGAAGACTCAAGTTTAACAATCTTCTTTCCAGACAAAATCTGATCCAGAATCTTCCCATACTAATTTTCAACTTAATAAACAAATGTTATTTTTCAACAGGCTCTGGAAATCTTCCTTTTGAAGTTGTTTCACTTTGCAGGGGATACCAACAAATTTATTGGATAAGTAAAAAAGAAGAAGCAAAAATTAGTAGAGCTAGAGATTACATCACTCAGTGGTAAGAAATGAGACAGTATCAGTTTCTGCACCAGAGAATGTGGCCCGAAGAGTATTTGGGGAGAAGCCACCACTTGGAAGCACACACTCTACACGCCAGCTCTCTGTACTGGCTAACTCCCCCATTGGCCCTATAAATATTTGACTATTCCATAGATCATAACATAACTTCTAACTCTGAGAAGGTTGGGAATTATGATCACAAACAAGTTATCTTCCTGTATCCAAGAGTAAGTCAGCTAAAATCCTCTCTGTGTCCAGAGGGATAGGGAATATGACCAAACCCTGTCCTCAGCATCTCATGGTATCTACTCTCCATTCAGGATGCTGGATTCTGTGGAAAGTATTTTCAAGTGTCAAATCCTTCCTCAAGTGTTAGCCAGGGAAACTAAGCACTGAGGTCAAGGTTGTGGATTGCCTCAGGCACACGGGTTCTGAAAAGGTATGTGTATAACAAACAGTTTTCCAATCCTAAATCCTTTGCTATCTAGCCCTACCTGGTCAAAGTTGTGCTGAGATCTATAAAACCTGAAGCAATGGTAGGCATTATGTGATAGTATCCTGCATATAAGATGTCTCATGCCTCACCAAATGATATTATCTAGTACGCTTATATTAATCAGGAAAAAGTAGAATATATTTATAGTTACACTTATGAAGAAAATTATCTGTATTAATTCATAAAACTATTAAAAACATTAATAAAACTTGGATAAAAGAACAAAACATCAATATTAAACAATGCACCTTTTATTGCCAGAGCAAGAAAATGATATAATTTTTCTAGAATTTTCTGGAAATTAAAGTTCACAACTGTAAACCACAACTAGTTCCAAAAGCATATTAAAATTAGAGTATAATAATAAAGTATTCTTACCTCCAGTTTCTTGTATAGATTGCTCAGTTCAGATGGTGCCTCTAGGCTTTTCTCACATTTTTCTCTACTTTCAACCTTTTTTTGTTTTAAGTGATGTGACTGTAGCTTTTCATAACTGTGTGTCAACTTTGCAAACTAAAAGTGAAAGTAGAGTTGAACATGCAGAATCTATCAGAGATGACCATGTGGGCAAAGTTTTCTTTAAACTAGAATCACCAACTGCAGCTTCAGCATTCTAAATATTTAATAAATGTAACAAAGAACCAGTTAATAAAGTTAATTTCATAGAGATAAACAAAACTAAGCTCCCATATGAATGTTAACTAACTGTTCAAACGAGTTGATTTGACAGCTACTTAATTCTGCTGAAGTTCTTTATGGCACTGTTCCACATAGTGTCATTTCCTCTCCAATGTTTGTATCTATATTTGCTTACTGCCATCTTGTGTTGACATTTTTAAAGGGTGCCTCACAAGCCAGAAGGAAGGATTATCATTAACATATTTTAAACTTGCATGTTTCTTTTTTATCATGAAAATTGTTGAAATGTTATGTCTGTGATGACTGTATTCTTCTGGAATCATTAAGTATGAAAGAGCATCTATGAGCATTAGACACTAAATACTGTTCTGCCTCTTGATCTTACCATGAAAGCATGGCTTAGGAGTCAGAGGCAGAGAAGGGAAGGTACCAGTGGAAGTACCAGCCTCTTCAGAAGACACCAGCCTCTTCAGAAAAATGGCCAATCTGATCAACTCTTACCTATACCACACAAGCAATGGGGCTAGTGGCCGTTAACAGGTTTGATGCTGCAAACCAACATTGTCTCGTAGAGATATGTACATTTGGTTTTGAAAAAACAAAGGAAAGCCAAGGATATCAACAAAGGAAACTCCAACAACATGGTCTTGAAGGAAGCTGAGTGAAAGAACTTGCAAAGAATGTTGAGTAGAAAAGAAGTTTATAACTATGAATACTGATCATGTCTCTTGTTGCTTTGTTCCTTTAAATTCAGGTATACATGACTTAAAAAATTCTGGCTCTAACATAAAGTTCTTTGTTTAGCCAAACAAAATCCATAAAATCTCCTATTTTTGTTAACTGTGCTACTGTCTGGAAAAGAAATTACTTCCGAGGAAGTAATGGGAAATGAAATGGAATCTTATTGAACCAACCTGGAATGAGCAATTGAGGTCTATGTAGAAAACAAAGATGGCCAAAGAAGTCCAGAAAAGACACAGAACAGAAAGTGGAGTGAAAAAATCAACTTCATAGAGATATTTTAGATGAACTGGGGAACTCATAGATCATAGAATGTTCTAGGATGGAAAAGGCCTCCAGAGGTCATCCAGTCCAACCTCCATACACAAGTAGGGACATCTCTACCTAGGTCAGGTTGCTCAGAGCCCCATCAAGCCTGATCTTGAAATAATATGGAACAGCATGTATGTTTCATAATATGGAACCTTGAAATAATACTGCTCCGGGACACCCCAAGGGTGCTCCGGGACACCCCAAGGGAATCAAGACAGATTCACAGAAGAGGGTGACACTTTTATCCACCACACTCCCAGAGTCACAGAAGATAATGGCAGGGGCTGGCAGAAAGAACTGCCCATTGTAAGTGATGATCAGGTTCGTGACCATCTGCTGAACCTGAAAGTGCACAAGTCCATGGGACCCGATGGGATACACCCACGGGTACTGAGGGAACTGGTGGATGAGGTTGCTAAACCGCTCTCTATTATATTCCAAAAGTCCTGGCAGTCTGGTGAAATCCCCACTGACTGGAAAAGAGGAAACATAACCCCCATTTTCAAGAAGGGAAAGAGGGAGGAGCCAGGGAACTATAGGCCAGTCAGTCTCACCTCCGTGCCCGGTAAGATCATGGAGCAGATCCTTCTGGAGGCACAAGAATAACGAGGAGGTGATTGGGTACAATCAACACGTCTNTGGCCAGCAGGTCGAGGGAGGTGATTCTGCCCCTCTACTCCACCCTTGTGAGACCCCACCTGGAGTACTGTGTCCAGTTCTGGAGCCCCTACTACAAGAAAGATATGGACATGCTGGAACGTGTCCAAAGGAGGGCCACGAGGATGATCAGAGGGCTGGAGCACCTCTCCTACGAGGATAGACTGAGAGAGTTGGGGTTGTTCAGTCTGGAGGAGAGAAGGCTCCGAGGGGACCTTATTGTGGCCTTCCAGTATCTTAAGGGGGCCTACAAGAAAGCTGGGGAGGGACTTTTGAGGATGTCGGGTAGTGGTAGGACTAGGGGGAATGGCTCAAAACTAGAGGTGGGTAGATTCAGATTAGACGTTAGGAAGAAGTTCTTCCCCATGAGGGTGGTGAGACACTGGAACAGGTTGCCCAGAGAGGTGGTGGAAGCCCCATCCCTGGAAATGTTTAAGGCCAGGCTGGATGGGGCTCTGAGTAACCTGCTCTAGTGGGAGGTGTCCCTGCCCATGGCAGGGGGGTTGGAACTAGATGATCTTTAAGGTCCCTTCCAACCCTGATGATTTTATGATTCTATGAATATTGAACAGGAAAAAAGAATTGAAAAGATGACCAGAAGATAGATTATCTGAGACTAGAAAGTTTCATAAAATGGGAAGGTCCAGGGATGTATTTGACCAACTCGGAATTTCTGAATAGAAATTCTGTAACCTGGACTTACAGAGCTGAGATACCACCTTCAACACAACATCAAAAATCTTTCAGAGGAGATGCCTATATTTGAAATTGACCTTGCCAGAGAACACAGTTAAGATAAAATATTTAAAATGGGTCCGAGCATCCAGGCTCAAATAAGTTGGAGCTCATTGCCTCTGGATGAAAGATGTCCTTTGTCAAATAGCAGGAGTTTTGCTGTTGAATATATTATGGCATATGTGAACTGCCTGGGAAGAGCAAACTCATATGAAGGTATTGGACTGTTCACGCTAAAAAGGCTAGGAAATACAGGATCCAGCACTTCAGAAGATCAGTCTAAAATGGAACAGAATGGCCAAAATGAGAAAATTTAGTTCAAATATTAAGCATATGTAATGAAAGTAGGTTGTGTCAGACAGATTACAGTCTGAATGTTATCATGACAGGAAACTAGACTAAAAGCCAAGAATCCTTTCATTTAATGCTAGATATTTGCTTGAAAAATAAGGTCCAGGCTGTTCTGTTTGCATGTTGTACAAGTGAAAAAAAATTTTAAAAAAGATGAGGCATTTTAGTGGGGGGTAGAATTCACCTAAGTTTAGATTTCCAAAAGTTAGACATCCAAGCCCGAGTTACTCTCCATTAGAAAAAGCTGCTAAATGCTTAGTCACTTCAGCTATCTTAAATTCTCATCATCCACTGACATGAATTATATTCTAGGGGTGCCCATTTCCTTCTGTTGATTCTAATGGGAGCCTGAGGTAGCTCAGACATAGTCATCTAGCTTTTAAATGTCTCAGTGAGGCAATTAGTTGCTAAAGTGCAAGAATGGATACTTGTTCTTTTACTGAGGGATTTCTGTCATTTTCAAAATGAGAATAACAACTAAATATTAATATAGGGGAAAAAAAGAAAGAAAAAGGTAATGGAGATGAACCTTTAAAGTTTTTGCTATTTAATTATGACAAAATGTGCATTTGAATGAGTGCAGCAGTGTGGCAAGAGACTTTCAGGTTACATATCAGGAATTATTTCCCTAATACAAGAAAAATGCAGGTTTTTCTGCATTCAATAGGCACACAATCAATTCAGTGGGAATGTTGCTGATTAAACAGCTGCTTTTATCAGTAGCAAGGGTAAAAAGCACTGAGGACCACTGAAGCAGTATATCAGAGAGAAATTTGTTCTGAATAGCCAAGTATTCTGAGAGCTAGAAAAAGTGATCCTTTCTATTTCTACCAAGATTAGGAAGAAAGAAAAATTGGGAGGGATTTTAAGAATATATCTGCAGAGAAAGATAGAATACTACTGGTAAATAGTAACACACCATTTGTGCAAAACTAAATTGTAGCTTTTAAGATTATACAGTGTAGAAGGAGGTATGACTTTCAAGTCAGGATAAGAACCAAATGAAGGGAGATAAAGGAGATAAGGCAAGCTTAAAATTCTCAGGAAAGCTCTATATTTTATATACAAGTTTGTACAGCTAAAAATTGGGGACATTAAAGTCATTCTATTGTAGACACTGCAGCACTGTAAGAAAGAAACTCAGTAAGGAGATGTGGTGAACACTAGAGGAGCAGAGTGGGATAGTCCTACTGCATAGCATAGATGCTTGGAATTGTTCTGACAGGCAAACTTCCCGTTTACCCCATGGAGAATCTGGGCAGCCCTCCTACCTTTGGCACTTAGCATTTTACTTCTTTGGTCAATGTTCACTGGATGGATATTTCATGAAGGAATGTGGTTTGGTGAAAGGAGAGGAATGGGATTCAGAAAAGATAATGCAAATGGCATCAGTGCTGGAAACTTTGGTAAAATAAACAGGATGACTGACAAAGAAGGAAATATTTGGAGGCATAGACTAGGAAAGTGATGTATATTTTTAAGAGCTGGAAATTGAAACTTCTTGCATAAAGATAAAAGAAGCAGCAATCAGGAAACTGAAAGAAAGGTTAAGTGGCCTGAGTGGTGGCTAAATAGGAGAATCTTGGCAAGAAGTATAACCAGGTTTACAGAGAAGCTTCTAGGTAAGGAAGTGTCAGATTCTTGAATAAAAAACATGAAGAGAAAATACATTGTATTTGCCCATGGAAAGGACTTGTAGGGTAATTAACAACTTCAAAAATTAAAATCTTTATGAGAAATGACCTAGAGTTTCAATTTCAGAAAGTCTGATTTCAGTGAAGATCTTAGCAACATCATGTAACATAAACCCAGTTGTTTTTAGCTTGCAATTAAAAAAAAAAAAAAGTGAAAAATACTGCAGCATATGTGGAAAAGGATGAGAAAAGAGAGTTAAGCTGTATTTTTGGGGATAGCTCCATGTTGCTAAAGGTACCTTACAACTTATATGTAAAAAGTCACACTGTTTTTCATTGTACAATGTTTATCTTCTCAATAATCCTGCTGAGATGTTGTTTCTTATTTTGCAATTTGTGTAAATTATAAACCAGCTCTTATTCCTAGCTTCTTCCCCAAATGATTAAAAGTGTTAATTACATAACAACCAAAACATTCTCTGTTTACTCACAGAACTGTTTGCCAAATCAATTTCCACATATAAAGGAAGAAATAAATGAAAGGCAACATAACCTTAAAAATAAGTTATACATTTATTCATTTGATGGATTTGGGTAGTGTTATTATCTCTAAATGAAAATAATGATATCAAATTTATGCAATCCAAGTTGACTCTATGATAATTGTGACAACTGCAAATTTTTAATTATAACACTGTATCTCTGGTAGGAGATTCCAGTGAAGGAAGCAGTAGAATAGCAGGAAAAACAGTGCAGAATTGTGTATGTTAACTTGTTAAAATCTGAGAAACAGAATAGACTAAAGTTCCCTAAGAATATAGATTCACAATTGAAGTGAAAACTAATGAAGAAATAAAAATAAGGGCACAGAACAAACACAGCCAAATACAATCATAGAACCATAGGATAGTTTGGGTTGGAAGGGACCTTTAAAGATCATCTATTCCAACCCCCCTGCCATGGGCAGGGACACTTTCCACTACATCAGGTTGCTCAAAGCCCCAAAACACTTCCCATAATGGGGCATCACAACTTGGGGCAACATGTGCCGATGTCTCACCACACTTAACAAAAAAATCATTTCTTCCTTATGTACAACCTAAATCTACTCTCTTTCAGTTTAAAATTGTTCCTTCTCTTGTTACTACAGGCTGTGGTAAAAAGCCTCTCTCCATCTTTCTTATAAGCCCCCTTTAAGTATTGAAAGACTATAGTAAGATCTCCCCAGAGCCTTTTCTTCTTCACACTAAACAACCCCAACTCTCTCAGCCTTTCTTTATAGCAGGGGTGTTCCAGCCCACTGATCACTTTTGGGGCCTTGACCTACTGGCAACACTTCTTTTGATGCAGCCCAGGACTCAGTTGGCTTTCTGGGCTGCAGGCATACTCTGAAATAAATAAAGACAAAACAAATTTTCAATGTCAATAATCCAAATTACTCTAGTTTTTATAGTTTTTATACTATGTTCCCTTATGGAAAGCTAGCAGACCACTTTAATAAGCCCTATAAATGAGGCAAACCAAACCCAGAAATAAATACAGCAAAGACATGACAAGAACTGCTTAAGTCTTAAAATTCCCAATGTGCATCAGAGTCTTATTAGCATGAAACTAATGATCTATTCTATTCATTCACCAAGGTTTTAGTTTATCAGTCCAAAGTCAGGAAATCGAGTATCTGTCTCCATAGCAGATGTCACGATCACATCAAAATCCATCCAAAGAGTTCAGACATACCAGTACAGAGATTATTATGGTGCCTGGTAGGAAGCCATAGTCACCATCATTTGTATGACATGATTCATCTTTCCCAGATCCATAAAGGTACATCTATACCATTAAGCACATATAAGCTCATTATACTGAATCATAAAATAATGAACCTGACATTTTTCTTACTTGGGATTTCAGTGCTTGAAGCTGAGTTTCATAATTCTGAGCTGTTTCATATTTAGTTTTCTGTAAGTTTTCCAGTTTCTGTCGAAGTATTCCCACCTACAGTTAGAATAGGCATTCAGATTTATCTTTTCTAAGTGTTCCAAAATATGGCATTATTGGAATAGTCATTTGAAACTTTGAAAGAAGACAATTGTTTAAAAGAGATACTAAATATATGTATTTATTCAGCAACTTCATAATAAAAATGCATACCAGAAATCCAGATTGTGTCAAAATCAAGCTAGGGATTTTATAGTATAAAAATCTCATTGTATGCTTATGACATGATTTAATGATAATACTGAGTTTGTCATGAAAAATCATTTAATGAAAAGTTTTCTGACTATAGGAATGAACTGCTGTGTCCAATTGTGAAAATTTTGCTTGAATGGCTTATATAGTCATATAAATGACTTTCAACTATTTATGTACAAATTATCAGGAGATGCTGTAGATTTATTTCTGTTCCATTTGAGATATTTTGAATTATCTGAATTTCACAGAGATCTGAGAAATAGGACAAAGACCATACATGACACCTATGTTCTTCTGGAGGGGCAGCTAGAATCTAGGTAGAATATGTAAAATATTTCAGACAACATCTCTGTACAGGTAAATAAATTGCTGCTTTAAGGACTGGCCAGCTGAATTATTCTCTTGGCTCCTCTGACTGCAATGACTAAGGGCAAGCTCCTAATTGCTCATTAGTGAGAGTTACTTCATTTTCAAAACTCCCACTAGGTTTAAACACCTAGCTGACACAAGGATGCCCATGTGTAAACAACCAACTTTAGATAGTACCATAGAATCATTTAGGTTGGAAAAGACCTTTAAGATCATCGAGTCCAACCATTAACCTTGTCTTGAACTAGAACTGAACGCCATGCTAGGACTTACTGATGCTTCTGAATGAATATTCAGCAGACAAGACTGTGAAGTACAGACAACATCAGGTGCACAGGGGCTTTCAGTTTGATAAGCAAGTCTAAGTGGTAATACAATTCAAATCTTCACTATTAAAAATAAAATTATAATATAAAGACAGTATATCACATAAAATGATAAAAATCAGGTATAAAGGAATGTCAAAGGCATAATTTTGTGAAATGTTTTGAACTGTACACTTCCATTTAAAATTTCTGATGAAACTAGAAGTGTTGGCATTTAGAAAAAACATCAAATTATCTTTTTACTGCTTAACTGAGAATATTTGATTTAGGCTTTAAGGAAATAGAAGAAATATGAGACTTTCAATGACATTTTTACAATCACTTTTCAGAACAGAAGCATCTTTAAACCAAGGATAATTAGTGACCTTTAAAGGGTGTTTGGTATTTTTACATGACAGAACAAACAGGTCTCCTTATAGAGTATTTAGAGCATACTATTAACTAGCTACCAGAATAAATACTTTCTTTATAGAACGTGATATTCTTAAATACCTCTTGACCTTTTTCATTCAGTTTGCTTTGGGCACTTGCTAATTCTTGATCTTGGATATCCATCTTCACTTCTAAAGCTTTCATCTTCCTTTCCCATTCCACCTTCTTGCTGTTTACCATGAGGTCAATCTGATGCACTAATTCCTGAAGATCAGCTTCACATGGAGAAGCTCTAATAATAAAATAAAAAAAAGAGAAATGCATTTTTTCAAATAAAGAATAAGAAAGAAAACAAATTTTTATTTACATTGCTAAAGCTTTATTTTAATTCTGATGGAAACAACCACTTTTCAATATCAGAAAGAAAGAAACGGGAAAGCTAAATGATGCCTTCAAGCGTAGGTGGAATCTCACTTCATCCATCTTAAGTTTGCCTGAGGTCAGAATCAGAACATTTAGCATATTCTGGACTATTTGCCTGGCTTAAAAGCTGTCTGATATCCTCTAACTCTTTCCGGGATGAACTGTCAGATGAGCATTAGTTGAGCTGAAAGTATCCAGGCCCAAACCTCAATGGACAGGAGTAGGAGATGTTGGATATTGAGTTGCTTATGGGCACAGGACTTCCCACTAAAGGTACATAATGATGGAAGCGGAGTTTGTTGGAGTTTGTTATTAAACAGCTGGCTTGAACACGAGCCAGAATTCTCAATTGCCAGCACAACTTTTACACCCTGCTTTCCCATTATTTTTGTGGAAAATGGATTTAAATAACAAGACAACCTGTATAACATTAGTAAGTTTTAATTCTGCTCGAAAGCACAGAAGTGAGTGCATTTTGAGACAGAACTTGTCTCTGAGGGACCGTGTGTTGGATTTCATAGAGATTTGCACAGTATCTACAATGCAAACATGGGATTTTTTTCCCAAACTTCTGAGATTAAATTTAGAATACATCCCTTGCACTATGACTTCATTGTCGGTAACAGACAATGTTTTACACTGTTGCTTTAGGAATATGATGTGTCCTAAGTAACAAAATAAGGATAAATGGTTAATTTATGGTATATCAGAAGGGCCATCAGAAACTGAAACCAGTCAAAGTCGCCCTCTTTACACTTACGTATTAATTTTTTAAAAATAGATTTTGTCTGGACAGCGTCAAACACTGTTTAAATCAGATGGTCTATATCACTTAGATATATACCAAGTACCTGAATTTTAATATGGAGATTTCTTTGTTCCATATCCATTCCAATTTTGTATTTGATGATGAATAGAAGAAAAATTTGAAATAAGAAAGATACATACTATAGAAAATTTGGCTCTGGATACTTTTTAATGCAATAAATTGCACAATTCTCTCTACATTTTAAACTTCTTACTTTCAGAAGTGACTATTTCACATCAAAATTAGACAGTCCTTCTAGGGTATATGAGATTTTTTTCCTGAAGTATTTTGGAGAGTTTATTGCCCAGTTAACCTCAATTGTTTTATGCACTGGTAACTTCTCTCAATCTGTACATTTACAGCTGGCATTTCAGATTTGAAAAGATTTATTTTAAAGTCCGAATCTTTCATGAACTCATGGATCTATTCAATGTTCAGTGAAACATTCCAGGTAGAAAAAAATTTATATCATATTTAAATAAAACTGTTTACTGAAATGTTCCTGAACATTTTATTTTCCTGACTTACTGCTGCTTATCCACCTAACCTAGGATTCTAGGATTTGGGAAAAAGATAAAGGAGACAATGAACACTGCTGCCTAATTCCTCCCCATAAAATAAAGAAGGGGAATTTTATTCCATTCACACTCAGAGCTGCTTTTGGACTGTTACAAAGAAAAATTAGCTATTGAACAAATTGCTTAACTATGTATATGAGCCCATAAATTTTCTATAAAACTTCATTTTCAAAGAGTCATATGGAAAAAAAAAATCAGACTATTTTCTATCACTATGATCAATTACACATCACCAAAATTAAAATACATTGTCAACCATTGAGACTTCAATTTGATCTGTTTACTTATATTGAGATCCGAGATCAGAATTAGTTAAGACAGTATTTTTGACAAAGTCTTTATCAGACTTACTCACCACTGTTATGTTTGCTTGATGTCATTTACTGAAACAAAATTATTTCTATCAACTTTTTTTTTTTTTTAAATACCAGAGCTTCTAAGCATCTTTATTATATTCAGAGCTCATAGAATGATGGATGTCAATATTTTTATACTAAGTACCAAAAGGGGTATATATATCACTGGAGTGAAGGTAAACCTTTCACAGACTGACTGTAGCCGGTGGAATAATGTGTTGAATTTTTAAACTTTTGAGGACTAGCATCACTTCCTTTTCACTTTCTGTGAACATTTACTTTCCAGACAATTTTTTTAGTGGCATCTGCTATCTGCATATCCTGTTTCCATATGAGTTAACCATCGATAAACTCTTCTATGTCTTTTCCACTTCCTTTTTAGAGCCTTTTTTATACCTTCCTTGTTTCCTGTTCTAGTTTTAATTGCTTTACATTTTTTTTCTAAGAGATTCTATTTGCAAATTACCCTAATACACAGTGTTATTATTTAGAAAGCATACTTTTACCTTATCTTTTATCTTTGTCTAGTGGCCAGGCCAATCCTAAACCTTGACAATAATTTACTGGAATGTACTGAAATGTGTCATCTTTAGTCATTTCAACCTTATCTTGGCCATGAAAAAAAATTCTAATTTAAAATCTTCAAATCACTCTTTTCAAAGATATGATCTGATCATTGTGAAAATTTGTGCATGTTTCTCTCTGCGATGATTTAGAGATTAGTGTATCCAATTACTGCCATATCTAAATGAAGGTACAAATAAAACCAGTGTTGTTTCTCCACTGTCAACTTGCCTTCCCTTATCTCAATGAGTTGCATTGTTAGTAAGCTGTTGGTAGTACACCTGCTTTCTCTTCACTTTTGTTATCTGTCATAGTGACTATTCATTGTACAACTGAAGGCTATTCTGCATTAAATTTCCATTTCCTCATACTGTTGCACAATTTTTAGGTATCTTGTGTCTTTTTCTGGTTCTGATTAGAAGCCTATATTGAATTTCCTATTGATAAAACAAGAAATTGTATTCTTTCATAAATTTGTTAACTTTCCATCCTGATATCTAAGCTGATGCAAAAAATGTATTGTAACCTATTATTTTTCATGATAATAAATTTAGCCTTCTGATAAACAAGTTTCTTCACTTGAAATAATGTAAGAATTCTCTGACATTGTTTTGAGTTATGACATGTTCTATTTTCCTTTTAATAATACTATTTATCTCACTGACATTTTCCCCAAAAGTAAAAGGGATAGCCACTGGTTATAAATTAATTGGTTCTTTATAAAAATTTTAAAACTATGTATGCTCTTGACTGTTGATGGTACATACCTGCACACACTTCTGTGTGCACAAAAAGTGTCTTTATGATTGTTAATAATTTTGTAGCTGTTCTAATATCTCTGTGGCATGATGGTTTGTTAAAAAGAGTATAGCTATTTCCTTAAAATGAGCATAGCTATTATTTTATGAAATAATTGCCATAGAGACAGTCATACAGAGACAAAAGATTGTGCAGTACCTGAATAATGTAGCAGCATACGTAGAAAAGGGTTAATGATAAAACGCACAGCAGTATGCCTGTAACCACACCATCCTAGGAAGCGTTGGAGAGGACTTCAATACCCCAAATTAGCACACAATGTCATTTAGTGTCATGAACATACAGTCTGGCCACACCTTGAGCACTATGACCAGTTTTGGGCACCGCATTATAAGAAGGACATTGAGGTGTTGGAGCAGGTCCAGAGAAGGGCAACAAGGCTGGTGAGGGGTCTGGAGAACATGTCTTATGAAGAGCGTCTGAGGGAACTGGGAATGTTTAGCCTGGAGAAGAGGAGGCTGAGATAGTGACCTCACTGCTCTCTACAACTACCTGAAAGAAGGTTGTAGTGAGGCTGGTGTTGGTCTCTTTTCCCAGGTAACTATTGACAGAACAAGAGGAAATGGCCTCAAGTTGCACCAGGGGAAGTTTAGATTGGACATTAAGAAGAAGTTCTTTACTGAAAGAGGGGTCCGGAACTGGAACAGGCTGGTCAGGGAGATGCTGGGACGAAGCTTGGACTTAATAATCCTAGAGGTCTTTTCCAGCCTTAATGATTCTATGTTTTGGGGGGACATTGCACCCGAGAATGTGCCAAGCAATTAGGAACTCTACTTTAGCAGAGCCATGCTTAACCAAACACAAACTGAGCCACGAACTCAGAGGTAATGTCCCTATTGCCAGTGAGCCTTCAACTGCTGAGTGTGCTGCCAACACATTGCTGAAGAACAGTAAGCTAACTAACATATGCTCCTCTGCTGTAAATGGCTGTGCAAACTCAGCCTCAAAATAAGCAGATGCTTTTTCTCCCGGCAGTTGATACCACCATCTTGTGCAAATGATAGCATGAAACTGCTTCCTTTCCTTTCTGATAATATTTCAGTCAATACTCCAAATTATTTGCCCTTCCAGTGCCCACGCAGACAAACTGAAGGCCCCTGTCTTCAGATTGTGCTCTGGGCCAAGTGCTGGTCCTTCACAGTCTGCCTTTCATGACCTGCATGCTCAACCTCTGATTGCATCACACTAAAAAAAGAGCTCCTTAACAGAATCATTGCACAGATTGGGTTGGAAGGGACCCTTAAATATCATCTAGTGGATGAATAGATATGTGTTTGTTTAGGTTTTTTTTTTTGATGCTTAAATGGTGAATATCCCTTGTTTGAATAATTATTACAGGAAATTGGAGCAAATTTGTTAGATTTGCAATATCATAATTAAAACTCAACATGATTTTTAAAAAGTAAAATTCTTTAAAACTTTTTAATATCAACAAGTGCTTGAAACTTTAGCATTATCAATGTTAAGCTTGGAAAGGCTTTTTAGATACATGTATAAATCTCAATGCCTTTTTAACGTTAAAACTGTTGGCAATGCCATTCTAAAATTTAATATGAGTCATAGAATGATAATAACCAAAGAGCAAGCAAGGAGTACACTGTGATGTATGTTTCACAAAACAAAAATACCACCCTTTCAAGTGTCTGAAACTTGTCTCAAAATAACATTAATGATGCAGTAAACTTTTATTCCCTCTGGGTGGAATATAAAATGGGATTTTAAAAGCAGAAGATGAGCAATACTGCATCAGGACTACCTTTTCTTTGACACTGCTATATAGATGTGTGACCTTCCAGCCTCGTGTAATGTTGGGTGGCAACACTTTGGTGAACCACCAGCAATGACCCTGCTACCTGATTTTAGCCTTCAGAAATAGGTACTTTCTTTATTGTGTGTCACATGGACCATCTAAATATTTTGGTGCAAGTGTAAATGCAACCTCTAGCCTGGACCATCAAGTAACCCTTTCAAATTCACCATGGCTGACATCTTTCCCTCTCATAATCACCTGTCTCTTTCAGATCATCTGCACAAGGCAGGTTCTGCAGCTGTTGCTAGAAATTTTTCTCTCAACAATTCTTGCACGCTTCTTGAACCTAGACCCACTAATATATAGCAGTGTTTTGAAAAGAGTGCTAACTATCCCCCTCAGAACATGGCCAATCATATGGTATCACATGAGAATTTATCTTGATCGCTGGATGTGGAATGCAAAACCTCTGGTACCTTTTGTTTAATATGCCACCAGGTAAATGAACACACAAAGAGCATGTTTTCCATTAAAGTGAAGAAGTATGCATGTGGTTTTTTACTGACGTGCATTGAGCATTCCCACTCTCCTGAATGCATACATCAAATGGATTCTTCATACACAGGAGGTAATGACTTGTACTTAAACAAGTGGCAGCTATTTTTTTTTTGTTGCATTTACTTTGAAACAGCTTAAAACACTTAAAGGTACCCCATTTTTAAAGTGATGTAGGAAAGCTCTTAGTCTTCTTTTGTTCTATTTCCATATTGGTGAAAACAGAGATGATTCATATTCTGCTGTCATTAATAATTTTTTTATCTTCATATAAAATCTACATTTCCAAATTTAGACAAACTAAAATTCAGAGAATAAGTTTTACCAACTCCAGGCCTTTGTCTTTATCACAAATGATTTTTGCACTAGTTAGACCTTTCTAGCTATATTTAGCTGCCTTTAGCTTTGGAGTTCTACACATATCTGTATTTTTCTGTTTCCTAATAGACATGGAAAGAATATTATTGTCCATACACTTTAGAATAAAGCTGTAATTCAGAAAGTGATATTTTAAGAAATGTTTGGTTCTTACTGTCAGGCTCTGATTCATGTCTTCTTCCCTTATTGCTCAGGTTTGCTGACAATTAGGAGAATATGTATGACCATATTTATGCCATCACAAGCAAAACGTATGCTGAACAATGTTAACCAAGATTTCCATCGTACATAGTACATTCATTAATTCTTGATACTTAACCCAGCTTCTAGAGCCAATACTAGTTCATTTTATCTTCTTAAAACTTGCTTTAAAAACAGGAAATATATAAACCAGTTGTGATACAATAGTCCGTCAGAATCTTCTACCCCAAAGTTCCATTATATGAACTACAACTAATTTATGTAATAATTTTCAGCCATACAGAAGTGTACACATCTGTGGATGGATAATCTGTCATTTATGAGTCCTTATACTACTTGTCATGATTTCCACCACCATTATTCAGCCATATTCCCAAATTTTAAGGCTATCTGCATTACCTCTGGAATACTGTTAGCACAGACTGAAGCAAATATCTCCTACCACTGGATGTGTATTCTAAACTACTCTTCCAGATTCTTTGTATAGTTAATGGAAATTAATAGCTAATGAAAATACCTGGTTTATGACAGGACAAATCACTCTCTAGATTCATCTGCAAGGGCCTAAATTTCATATATGCTAATTACAACAAAGTCCAGGCAGGATCTGAACTCTTGAAATTGGATACTATCTTAAGAAATTAGAAGCCTAAGAACAGCAATATTTTGATTTTTTTGAATTCAAGTTTTTGTATGACTATATTTACCAATCATATCACTAACAAAAAGAATGTCCCTCAACACCAAAAAAAGGGCCACATTGTTCAGAATATAACTTTTGCTGCAGCAGTACTTCCTAATCATAAAAAGTTCACGCATTATTCTTCAGCACAACAGAGCACACTTTCAAATCCTATTAAAACTTTCTTAGGCCAGAAGAAGGCATGATAGAATGTTTATTTTAAGAAATACTTTTACGCTTAATATGCATCATACTACCTTGGATTGCTTCTTGGTAATAAAGATAGAAGAGACTGTTCTATATGAAAAATGGGTAATAGGTTTATTTACAAATTATGATAGGCAAATATCCTTTTTAGCTCATTATATGGAGAAGTCGTGGAGAGCAGCTTCAGAGC